>CM050409.1:7010896-7360896 GCA_027580255.1 Therioaphis trifolii | reverse complement strand
AACTGGGTATTAAAGTCATGCATATGTCGTGCAATGTTGAGAATCGAAAACATCCATCGAAAGAGGCGGATACAGGAAAATATTCCAGGGGGGTTTGAAAAATAATAATTGATAGAATTTTCGAATGCATTTATTCTAAATTTGAATTAACTGATCCTATAATTTTCATGAGGCTTTGAACCACCAAATTCCCTAGCCTACGTACCACTTGTCCGTCGACTTGATTTTTTTCTAGTTACTATTTATTTACTCTATATGTTTATCTCATACGACGGTTCTTTTGCGATTCTTTTGCCCGTCATGTGGGTCGGTCGAATACAAATAATAACTTCTTAACCCGATGGCAGACGATGTCGTGGCCAGATCACGGTTTATCGGACCGTGCACGTCAAATGGAAAACACAAACACACACACACACACACACACACACACACACACACACACACACACACACACACACACACATACACACGCACGTACGCACGCACGCACAGTAAAATCGTCACTCCAATAACGGGTGTGTGTCGACTTGGGTTTTTGCGATCGTCTATTTCCACCGTTTGAACATCCGCGGTCCGTACAGCCGTTTACAGCGCTCTTTATTCGCGGTGAAATCTTCAGCGTAATAATGTAATATTGCATTTTGCGGTCGCTGTTCCGCGGTATTTTTGTTTCAGCAACAAAATCATTGTACCGCAGGAATTCGATTGTCTATACAGATAACCTCGTACTAAACCCACGCGCGCCCGGCGATTATTACAGTGTCTGTGCCGCCCGCGGACCACACGGTTTTAATCTATTGATTTTCCGTTGCGGCGTTAGGCTTTTTGGACGTGTATGTATAATACATGCATATATGTTTATATATGCATGTGTGTGTGTGTGTGTGTTGGCGTAACATTTGCGGTTGGCCAATTCCCGTCGGTTTAAGACCGTACACGGCGCTGTAAAGGACTCGTGCTGCAACGCCACCGCCGCACACGGGGACGCGCGGGAAAATACGACCATTAACGGCAAGAGTTGAGGAGTTCATTTTATTAGTGACTTTTATTTTCGAATCGACTTGTTGATTGGCGTTGCCGCGTTAGCTGAATAATTTGACATATCTAAACTAATTTTGTTTAAATTTAACAATTTTTTTTTTTTCATTATAAGCATGTCTTTAAGTTCGGTTAACATTACGATTACATCAAGGGCGTGCATTATACTCAAACCGTAATCTACGTATCTGCTATTGATGAAACGCGTACCTACTTCGTTATATTTTTGTAAATTACTTTGACCCCGTTTTTTTCTCCAAGTGTGTTTTGATTATTATAAAGATTCATATGATATCCCGACAAATGTCGTGACTTTAAAAAAAAAAAAGGAGTAAACTTAGTTTTAACCCCGGGACGAATCAATATTTTTATTCGTTTCCCCCGCCCCCGGGTTTAACTTTTGAAACACGACGTGTTATACGTTCGTTTTTAGTTAACTTTACTGACTGTTAAACGAAAGACATCGCGTGAATCCGACTTGTATAAATAACTCGAGTAATTTTTTTTTTTTTTCACACCGACCCGCCCGCCTTCGCGTGATGTATTATATTGGCTGTGCGGCCGCCCTCGCACGTCCGACACTCCTGACACTGCGCGCGCTCGATTCTTTTTCCACAGGAGCCGCCGGTCGGTAGGGTGTAGATTTGAATTCCTATACGCTCTTTTTTTTCCCCCTACCCTCCCCTGAGCTCGGAATTTCTCCCGTCTTAACGTCGTCTCGCCTGCCGGTCTCCGGCCATGGTTTCCGCTAAATTACTCGGTCATCCGTGCGCCCGACGACGAGCCCGGGTGGGAAAATCTCCGCGGCCCGGTCATGTCTTCGTTGTTGTTCTTCATACCCCTTCTCGGCCCGGGGGCGCTGTCGGTATGTAGCCCGACGGTATGTCCGCAGATTCCACCGTACAAAACTCTCCTGCACGAGGCGTACTTATTTTTTTTATTTTTTTTTTTTTTCTGACCGACGTGTATTACACTGCCGTCGATACGGCCGGCCGTCGTGGTATATTAAACACGTTTACACCGCGCGGCGAAATCGTATCGTCCGGCAGGCAAACGCGTGCAAACTCCTCGGCTCGACCCGCGAAAGCGCACCGTGGTCCGAGTGATTTATGACCGAAATCGTTAACGTGATTGCACGTGACATGCACGTTGTCCAGGCACGTACATACAAAAAAAAAAAAAATTGAGGGGTGAGACTCGTAACGAAATAACGACTTACGTATACAATACACACATAATAAAATAATCTTTTGGTGTTTCTAACTATAATAACCTAATAGTAAGAATCGCTTAAAAAAAATGTCCGAACAAAAGTACCTATAACGAATACAAGTTTCTATGAATATTTATTTAAAGTTGAAAATTGATGAAAAAATGTTTGAGAATGTTGATAAAAATTCATAAAAAAAATCCTCTGTAACGGTAATTGAGATTTTTTTTATCACGGTTGGTTACATATTATATAACTCTATACCTTAGTAAGGTCATTTTACATTTTTTTTAAATGTTTTATCAAATACCCTTCTTCTTATTTCTTGTATTCGGCCATAAGGATCATCGCTATCCATCGCTATAATACATTCCATTCGGCACTCGGGTCTATCATTTGTACGTCCTTCCTCACTTGATCTTCCCAAAACATAATATTTTCTTTTTATTTCCTTTCAAATATTAAAAATTGTATTAGAAATAAACTTTAAAAATTGAGTATTTTCAAAGTTCAATTTTAAACCCAAAAATAATCAATTGTTTTTCCGAATTCTCGCTAAATATGTAAATATTTTCCATAAATACATAACGGAAATTTAAAATTTCTAGCAACATCACTTTTAGAGTTTTTACTCTAATTGATTTCGTTTACAAAACATTTTACCGTTTTACTCAGTATTTTTGCAGTCCTTTCCTTATGCCTGGAAAAAGTATTGAGAAGATAGAAAAATGAACCCTCAAAGTACTATCTATATGCAATTTCTGATATAATAATGTATTTAATATATAATCATATGCATGTCTATATAAACAATCGCTAATGCTATCTTCAACTCGTTTTTAGTTCCCAATTTTTATATCAATTACGCTATATTTATAGAAAACGTTATTTTTATTTTTCGCTTCTGTGACAAATGATAAACAAAATTAATGTTATTAAATTCATAACCCTACTTTCAAACAATTTTCGGGAAAGTTTTCACCCCTGAACCCCCAACTTGCACACGTGCCTGAGCACACTGATCGTACAAACCACTTGTACGATCGTTTTAGAACGTATGTCGATGATACCACCTCGTAATAGCGATAATTATTGCACAATCATTTATTTTAGACATCACTTAATTATTGCATGAGCGATGTGCATATCATCGTGAGCGTTCAATTAATTTTAATGAAAACATTATAATAATAGAATAAAGCTATCACATTATTATTATTATCATTATTATAGACGTTACGGCGCGTCAATAATTATGTAAATAATACATTTCAGTACGATGTTATTATTATCACGTAAGATGGCCGGAAGATATTATGACGACGTGTAGACGGACGGCAACACGGAGGTGTCGGACCACTTTATTATTTTACCACTTTTATTATTATGGTCAACTGCCGGCAGTAACGAATCGCCCGCCGTAATGGGCAGTCTTAAAACGAATAACTACCTGCAATTATGCCGATTTAGCGTGCTGAAAACCCGACGACGACGGCCTCTCGGCGTGAGTGTGCCGCAGAACGGCAGCAGCGCCGAGTTAACTTGCCGTCGCTTTGTGCGCTATGCATTCGTTTCGAATTCGCGCGAATAAATGATAAATTATTTGTAAATATTCATGACGAAATCACCATTTATCCCGCGCGCGCTTCTACGATCCGCACAGACGGTGTAATTAATGTTTTTACGCATACAATGTATTCTATCGTTAAAAATAAATGATACTCAATTTTTCACTCATTATTATGTTAACGACCTTGTAGCATTCAATTTATATTTTAATTTAGGACGACACAACGATAGAAACATAAGAGTCGTCCCCAGTCGTTTCGAATGTAATATGGTCGTTTTCTCTTCTCCTTTGCTTTCTCGGTCTACTGTAAAATACATTATTTGTCATCTATTATCATCTACTAGTTCGTACCCATACTCTCCGTTGCGCGATGAAATAAATACAACTTTACGAAGAAAACATTTCCGCCTCTATCGCGAGTAAAAAAAAAAAAAAAAAAAAACACACACATTTGTCCCGAGAGAAATAGGCCAACGAACGTAGTACGACACAGCTAATAAGTGCTTTGTGTTACTTCAAATTAAAACCAAACGTAATTTTAATACTGATCCAAACGAATGTATCTGAGAGCCCAGAAGGTTTTACTACGTTTCCGGCTACCTTAAAACCAGGGTCGGTAGTAGGATCACCTATAAATAGCAAACAAGTAACCTCTGTTCACTTGTAGGGTTTGTGATAGAGCTACCTATAAATATAAAAGACCTCGGGGTGGTTGTGCGTGTGTAGATTTCGTGGAATGGTCTTGGCAGACATACAAAGTCGTCGCTTTACCTTTACAAGTGTAATTGACATGAGATTATTTTTACTCAATTTCTCCTGGATACGCACCGCAGTGAGAAATACATTTTGTAATTACCCAGAGGAGAACTTTTTTCATCAACATTATATTTACGCAACATTTTGTATTGTCACTGGCCGTCATGTGCACCGTGTAGCGAAAACATCTCTTTGCATTTTTTATTTTTCAACTTCAAATGATGGTAAAAAAAAGTGTACTTTATAAATACTTTAAGTAAAAAAGAGACCATTATCTTTCACTTACAGGAGATTTAAAAACATCTGAATATTAAATGAATATAGGACGATGTTCGAACAGTGTCTTAATAACAATACGGTTTGAAATCGAGATAAATATTAATTGTTAATTACGTAATGATATAAAAAATTGTATTTAATCTAAGACATTTATAAAAAAAAAACTACTTTTTTATTTCTATTTCTTAGTTTGATGTTTCTAATTGAATTTTCACAAAGCAAAATTGGTTGGATGTCAAATAAAGAAACAGACAAATGAATTTTCTTTTAGTCTTACATACACGTTTGCTCTTTGTTTTTTTTTTTTTTTTTTTTTTTTTTTGCTATCATTGCAATTCCAATAAATTATACAAAGGTTCTTGTTTTTACCTTTTCCGATAAACCTTTAAAATAGCTTATTGTGGTAGCATTGGCAGTAAAAAAATAAAATAAAAAATAATGCAAGAAGCATCCACGGGACGGAATAAGAATTCACCACAGCTTTATAACGGCATTTGTACATCCATAAGGTTTTTTTTTTCTTTCGGGAAACAAATCCCACCCTGACAAGGCGTATTTGTAGTTTTTACTTCTCACTGTAGAAATTTCAATATTTTTTTCCAGCCCTGTTGTAAATTAGGTTTTATTAAGTTAAGAATTAAGGATTTGTAATCATTAGTATTGTGAAACGAACGTTCGTTTTGTTTCGGTTTATATTACAATGATATAATATGGTAATATGGTTTCCACGTATTACGTCCGTACATTATACGTTTTTTTTTTTTTTTAATATTCGTTAAAGGCTTCGGGCCTCACACGTATGTGCAGAGAATTACGTGATATTATAATTGGTAAAATGAAAAACAATTATAATAATCGACGAGAATACCCAACGAAAACATTTAAAATTTTCGTTTTCGTTGATTATTCTTCTTTCCGTTTTTTTTTTTCGTTTCTGGTCTTCCATATTGAAATCGTCTTGTGAACCAAAAAATTACGATCTACACAGCGTAACAGATTTGTGTGGATTTCACGTTGCTGTTTTGAAATTTGTAAATCGGAATACGATCTAATGACGTGATATATAGCCGTGGTCGTTAGGAATAACGGCGGCGGCGGTGGCGGTGGCGGCGGCGGCGGCGGCGCGGTGACGACGCGGCGGTGTCGCGCGTGAAAGATCAGTTCGACTTTGCAAACTGTGGGACCTGCACCTATACACGTCCGTTCGGATTAAGGTCAGCCATCTGAGTAAAACGTTCGCCGAATTTATCATCACATACTATTGAAACTCCGGGGCAGCAAACATGCAGATACTTGGACCAAAATCATTAATTTCAACGTGGCCGGGCGCTGGTGCAACACTTAACGGTTTAATAATACACAACGGCCATCTCCCTGCCGACGACGTCCCGGCCCGACTGCTTTGTCTTTGAGCGCCCTCGTTATTTCACGGCGGCGGCGACGGTGGCGAGTTCGGTGGGTGTTACGGGCACAAGTATATTACACGCTGTACAAGCACGTTTTTGTGTGTTGCTGATACAGAGAATATTAAATGGATTTTGATGAAACTAATGAGACGGAAGTTTATTAAAGGCATTCGTCGATATACGTATAGAAGTGAAAACCCTTTCCGACCCGGTCTTGGGACGTAAACGCTGGCCCGGAGACTTCCGGCGTCGATTGGGTCACCGCATAGATAACTTTGATGACTCGCGGAAGTCGGCGAAAAAACGAAAAGTAAACGCACGACGCAATCGATGTCTTATAATACGTAATTCGCGCGCGTGAACTTTGAATCGATAATTTCAGTTTGCGAATATCACGTTCGATAACGTTTTGCCTGCAGCGTATTAAGTCCACGTCGAAGCGTTTTGACATTGGTACGCTTAAGAACGGTTTCGGACACGATAATTCGTCGGTGACAGTGAGTTTTTCACGCATCACGTTCGAGAGGACGTAGGAATTAATATCAGAATTGACGCGATTATTTGCGCAACTTGTTTTCACGGCTACCTATTGTTTGAAACTCGTGTCTCGTCAACTCTATAACAATTAAGTTTTGCGTAGTTTTGATAGTTTAAATTTGCAACACAAATCGATGTTACTATAGTGTTTCGTTATAACGGGCACTTGTGATTCATGATAAATTTCCCACGTACAGTTTTCGATAGTGTTGGAAAAGTGTAAACATTTTAAATAAAAAATAAATACTGATTTTTGCGATATGATTTTTTTTTTTTTGTTTTTCTTTAATAAAAAATGTAATTTACAAAAGTAATTTTTAGAGCTCAATATTATACGGTTGTTTGTATATGATTATATCGTGGAAAATTATACACTAAATTTAATTAAAAACATAAAATAATAAGTTGGCGTAATTTTAAATAGGTTTTTGTTTAAGACCGCAATCAGTTATATAGAAATGTAGATTCAACGACATAATATTCTCTGCTCTACGTATTAGTATTAATATTGAAGAACAAAACGGAATAAGGTTATACTTAAACGCCACTTTAATTGCTGTGATCATAACAAAATGAGCTATCAATTATTAATATAATATAAAAATATAGAACAAATAATTTATGTGAACTTACCTTGTTATATTTAAATGAAAAACTATGCATCTATTTCTTTTTTCAGTGATTTATGGGAACACAATAAAAAATCGTCACAAATACAATTATAAATTAAAGTCAATAAATCATTGTTTCATGATAGGAATAAAATAACAAAACGAAAATAAACAGAAACAAATTTTCTGGAAATAAGTTAAACAATTTTCACGTTTTAAATCATATGATGTTAAATTTACTATTTTTAAACACTATTATTCTGAGGTATTTTAATTTTGTAGTATTGCAACATTTTAAGAAAACAATTCAAGTAGACACGTAGATGCATATTTTTATTCTTACTCCTCATCATATAATTAATATTTTAATCAAATTCAATCGATCTTGGAAATATGTCAACAATTATAAATATTGTGTAAGACAATAGTAAATTATACTGAATATGTATAGTGTATAATTAATATCTCATAAATATTTATAGTTAAATATTTTGATTTTGAAATTCACTATTATTATTATTTTTATTATTAATAGTTTTTTTTTATACTTTATTTTGTTTTCAGATAGTAAAAGTAGTTCAAAAAATTTCGTTACACTTCTCTATTGATCAGAAATTATAATTCTTAATTTTGAATGTTAATTAAAAAATTCTCAATAGCTTTCCAAAGAAAAAATTATCAACAATTTGAACGATACTAGTTAAATAAACAAAAATATATTCGACTTCGATTTAAATCCATTCTAGTTATTTAGTTATAATTTCAAAAATAATGATGTAATAAATATAAAATTTTTATTTTACTTATAGGTAGTATTACATTTTCATGAAAATCAGTTCATCATTTTTTGTTAATGAGTGCTTTAAGGTTGAAACATAATAAAATGTATTATATACAATGAATAATGAAATCGAGAAGGAGTATTCAATTATTATCACAAAATTATAATACTTAAGACTTGATAAATTTCACGGATAATTTACTTTGGGATTTTGTGCTCTTTGAAGAAATAGTAACAAAGTCATTCACTGAGTTCAATTCAAAATCGTTTTTCGAATATAGGTAATGATTAGGGAACGGATTTATATGTAATAAAAATACAGAAATATGTACATATATATGGAGGTATAATTTATAAAATATGTGCTAAAAACATACGAATATGTGGGAAAAAAATTGAATTAAAAAAAAAAAATAAATACAATTATAATTATTAAATTATCAAAATGATTTTTCGCATTGAATTATTATAATTTCTTTTAAATTATCGTATATTAAATGTCCCCTATCAGGTCTCAAAATCTTTTTAAAACGGCTAATGTTCGTTCCACATCAACCGACGTAATTGGAGAATATTTGAAACGCATAATATCAGAAGGCAATAATTCCAAATTTTTCGAAGGGTGTCTGCCACTCATTATGTCATTGATTATTTTAAAATCAATAAAGCTTGGATTTTTTTATTTTTTTGTAACAGCATCAATTTTCTTTTTTACGACATCTCCTATTGGTCCGCTTACGAGTTTTAATTTTTCAACCGCTGACTAAACAATTTGCATACTATCATTTAAGGACATATTTTTTGTTTCTAGTTTTGTAATTTTTTTCCCCGCCGATGACGTTTTTAACACAATAATTTCAGTCTGAAAACGAATACCGGTTACCGATTAATTAAAATAATGAATTCGGACGAAAAACAATTAATGTAAAAAAACGCGATTGCGATAACATACGACTCTGTTTCCCTCATAAATATATTTATATACATTATACAGAGTTCAACCGAAACACATAATAGAATAATATATACCTATAGAAGCTGATGTTAGCAAAAATAATCGGTGCAATTGAATTGGCTCCCCAATACAGGTAGTCAATATTTTACCCTAAATAAGTACCTTTGAATTGGCTCCTTATCGTTTTTTTTCAAAAATGTATTGGTTACCAAAATGTTAATAATTTAAAGTACGTAATTCATGATTTGTACATTTTACATCGTTACAAAAAATTAAATAAAAAAAAAAAACAGACGATATTTTACTTAATTGCGTCATTATAACATTTATGTATATTATAAAAATTCAAAATTCAATTAAAAATTAAAAATAAACAGACAATATTTTACTAAAGTGTGTCATTATAAAATGTATGTATAAAAATTAATAATAATAAAAATAATAAAAAATAATAAAAATATTATATTACTAGACTATTTTTCGGGGTCTATACTTATTGGCCATTATTTTTATGTATTGAAACCTCGAACTTACACCAGTATCATATTTACTAATTTTATTTTCTAAAAATTTTATTTTCTCTCTAATTTCTTTCCTGTGTGGTTTTGTTGTATTGGAACTTCTTATAATAATTCTTGTATCAGATTGAATACTTAATAATATATTTAGGAAGTTGAATATATTTGGATGTGGAGAATAAAATTGTGAATTAAATTTAGAATGAAACGATTCGCAAGAGTTAGTTGTTCGGTGAATACTATTGCTTTTTTCTGCCCAAATTTCTGGTGGAAATGTTGAATCATTCGCAATATAATTTTCTACTAAATAGTCATTGAATTTTGTGAGTTTTTCATTCATAGGTAGTATTTCAGCTAATTCATCAGAAAAACAATCTCCAACTGACTGTGGATCTAGGAATGGCAATCCAAATATATACGTTAAATATTGTCCTATTTCTGTATTTTGTACGTATTCCGATGAAAGACCAAACTTTTGAATTGCTCTGTACCAAGATTGTCCAAGATGAAATCGACAACCACGAAGTTTAGTCAATGGCCAAACATCATTTATTGCATTATGTATAGCTATTTCAAAATCAACATAAATGCTTTCTAAATTAAACACATTATTGTAAGTTAAACAATAATTATCAATAATTCGAAAAATATCGACATATGATTCTTGTTTTTTGTCTTTCAGTAAAGTGAAAACTAAAGGTACATAATGATTGTTTTTTAATACATGAATTGTGAAAAATTGGTAAAAAAATTGTGCACAGTACGAAAATGTTCCATCAACGTAAAATGTAGTTGATTGACTTAGAAATTTTAAATTTTCATCCGTACTAAATAATAAAATCCCTTTTTCCGCATTATTAACTTGTAAAAATGTATTACCTTCATACGTTTTTACGTCCATGTCTTTCAAAATATCATGCACCTCTTGACTACTACGAGGCAAATTTGGTCGTAAAGATGCTCGAGCTTGAAATATATTGTGTTTTATATATGTCACATCTTTAGTTGTAATTGCATTCGTATTATTCTCCCTTAAATATGAATGTAATAATTTCGAAGGGCGTTCACACATATTTTCAGTGGCCTTACGTTTCAAGTTATTGCTTATTATTTGACGTTCAATTTTATTTTCTTCGTCCGCATCGTGGTTATGTTCTAAATTGCATGATGTCCACACGATATCGTGATTTTCCAATACTTTTAAATTGGCAGTAAATCCTCTTTTAGTACATTTATACTGATGTTGGCCATTTTGGAGGAGTTTATGAAAACTAAACTTGAATTTATTAACTATAAAAATTAATTTTCCTTTTTCACTTAACATTTTCTCAGCAGAATTCATTTTTACACACTCGCGTGAACACAGCGTATCTACTATTAAAGTTTAATATATTGCTGTCGTGGTCATAAAATATTAACGATAAAATAAAAGTAGTCAATGATAATCGATTATTATAGTAGATTACGACGATTAAGATGATAAGATTAAATTCAATAAACTTGTAGTATAAATAGTATAGGTATATCCAGCGGTAGATTATATTATTTGAGTGCAAACTAACAGGCTATATTAGGTTGACGTCGTAAAAGTAAACGCCTATAATATGAGAACCCCTGGTTAAAAAATAATATTTAACAATTTAAGGAGCCAATTCAAATATACATTTTTCAGGAGCCAATTCAAGGATCGAATTTATGTTTACCCAAATTTGGCAGCCAATTCAATGGTAGCCAAAATAATGCAATAAAACTAAAATTCACTGAGATGAAAATTAAATTATTTTTCAATGTTTCATTTTGAATAATATTTTGAGCTTTTCCAATAGCGATAGAAAATTCTGGATCTAATTTTGAAATAATTTCTTGTATTTTCGAATAGTGTTCAAAATAATATTGAGCAGATACCAACCATGTGCCCCACCAAGTAATTATAGTCTAGGGTGTTAGAGAAAGATCAGGGTATAAATCTTTAAAAATTGTGGTACGACTAGGAGGTTTCAAAAAATTGTTTTTTACATAAGCTATGAGTGAATCGATGATAGGGTATTCCGCACTAATTGTCTCTGTTACACGATGACAACTTAGGGCTAAACATGATGTAAGATGTATTAGCTTTGGATAAAAAATATTAAATGCTTTCTCTGCCTTCACCATATAAGGAACTGCATCAATAACGAACAAAAGTACATTTTCGTGTTTTATTCCACTTGGCCAGAGTAAACTCAAGATCAATTAAAAAATGTTTGGTCGTCGAAAATCGATGAAAAAATCAAAAATTACTAAAATATGCACAAAATATGTACTTATTTTCCAAATATATATAAATATGTAACTATACCAAAATATATAAAAATATGTAAAATAAAACTAGCATCATTTTAATAGTAATGATTCAAATCATGAACATTTCTTATCAAATCTTAAATATCTTGTTTTAATAAAAATATGTATTTACATATAAATCCGTTCCCTAGTAATGATTTATCGTGGTTTTTCAAATTTAAAATTGTATCATGGAATACTATTGTACACCAGGTGAGCAAATTGTAAAACTAATCCATTTAAGGTACTGTATATAGTAAATAATACCAATAAGTATCTAAGCGGATTTCATTCTATTAAGACGCGTATACAATGCGAAGGACAAAAATTACAAATGCTCATAACGCAACAATTATTATCGTAGAGATATTTGTTTTCACTTACGTACAATTCGTAAGCTGTTTAATAATTTACCGTAATAAAAACACACGATTTTAAGAATACGGCGTTAGATAGCTCTAGAGAAAAGGACAATCAAAGTGCATAATAATGAAGTCTTAAATTACTCTCGTGTTGGATTGTTGCGAGTCATCTTTGTTATAAACGGAAATATGCTTTCAAATAATTTATTCGGATCAATTATTTATAAACGAAAGTGTTCAAGTTTCATTCAACGAGTGATTTATACGTTTGGTCTGCCAAAATTCAACCACCGGTTTATTGTTGTACAAGAGTGAATGTTAAACACCCTGGGTGTGTGTAGAAAATCAGAAGGGATGAAATATTTATATATGTATATGTATATATATATATATACAACATACACTTCTACATGTATATATGTATATAATATGTATTATACACAGTGTACACAATATATTCCACGCACACTAGTATGTATGAGTTCGACTAAAGGCGATAACCCAACGACATAATAAGGAATAGCCAAGCACACAAATGCCAGCCCGTGATCATAAACTGGCCGTTTGTTTTCTTCTTACTGATTTCCTATGGGATGTGTTACCGGTAATCCACCAGCGGTAATGATTTCGGAAATTCGTATTGTTTTCCTTCTGCGGACCAGCGCCGTGTATTATTGTAGAAAAACAACAACGTTCACTTCCTATCTATAACCAACATTATTATTATGGTTGTTGTTGTTGTTGTTGTTGTTGTTACTACTATTATTACTATCATTATGGATGACCAAAAGTAAACTTCTAAAACGACTGCGTTTGAAAAAAAAAATTGAAAAAAAAGAATGGATCATATTATTATACATTGTCGAATTATGCGTCGGGCAGAAGAAAAAACTTTAATCATTTCATACTCGAGAACTATAAAAGTACACGGTTGTCGAGTACGGTGATTAATGAATTATATGCGATCGGAAACGAATTCAGGTATTTAATTTGTCTGTCGCATATCCATTAAAGGTTATTTTTGTAAGGTCAGTGATTGAGTGTCAGAGACGAATTAAGGATTCAAACATAACACGATACCTTAATGATGTCCGTAGTACCTATTTTGATAACTTTGCTCTGCTAAGTTCATAGTCAACAAACGTCTGTTCACGCTCCATTTTACTAACCAGCCAACGGTTCGGTATGTTATGAACCAAAAAATTGTAACCAACTAGTTTGTTCGGCGAAGTACGCAAATTAAGTAACTTACTGACCTAGTAAATTGAAACCACTCGATTCAACAAAAAAACGTCATTTTACCGCCATGTATTTAATGATTCCGTTATATTTGGTAATAAACCACAATCAAAATTTCAACATTATACGATAAACATTTCCAATATGTATGTGTCTTTACGAAAAAAATATTTCAGGAATTATAAAAATATTTCAGGTAAAGTTGCGTTATTGGTATTGTTTAGTATAAGAATACCATTTTTCAAATTTATTTGCTATAACATTTTTATCTGGGGTTTTAACCCTTCACCCTATCCACGTCCCAACTACCATACTCACACGCAGTCGTTACGTACACTAATATCAATGATTCACAGGCGCACAATAGATGGTCACCATTTTATTTTTAATAACATAATGCTCAGTGGTCTACACAAACACACTCGTAATTAATAGACATAACTGTGTTTTTTTTTGTGTACGGTGGACATTATACTCGCTGACACCGATATAACATTTTCACTTATTGTCATCTAGATGTATCTTATCAGTTGCTGTTCAATATCGACGTTTCATAAAGAAAAATTCATTGATAAAAGACTTCATAAACAAAATTTGAATTTAAAGAAACATCGAATATACATTTATATCATACACAGGACGCACTGGAACCATGTTACATCGATGGGGATTAAGGCCTACCCCACAATGTGACTGTGGGCATCAATCCCAAACCTCAGGACACACAGTAGATGAATGTCCTATCAGATCGTTCCCAGGGGGATTAGCAGAGCTCAACAAGGTCACCACGGACGCAATTTAATGGCTTGAAGAATTAGATATTAATATATGACCACCGTATTCATTTACCTTTGTCGCCCAACTAGACTATCGTGCTATTGTATTGTACTAGTAGTTTCTAAATGTTATATCCTGGTCCTCATTCAGTTATTTATTTAATTTATTTTGTTTGTTAATGTATAAATAATGTCATACGAATATATATATATATTTATATCATATACATCATGAAACAACGCTTTGCCAGGAAATAAAGTGCTATAATACTGTAATTAAAAACAGCACATTGAACATATAGAATTTTCACAAACCGTTTAGTGATTGTACTTTAATCAATAATACAAATATCGTCAATCGAACGAATCGAATGAAGATTTTTCCATACTACGATACGTACACTAAATATATTCATACGATATGTTTAATTCGATTACTTGTTGACAAACGAAATGCAAACCGAAATCTGAATATATGATTTAAAAATTCACCATTTACAAATATATGCTCGGTTTCTAATGCATACTTAATAATTTATATGAAACCAGCGTAATGTTTTTATATTTATGTACAACGTACATGTGTAACGATGTTACAGATGCACTCTTTAAAAAAAAATGAGGTGAGTACTGAACTTGTACTTCTTTCGAGGAATTTATCGTTTATTTTTTTGTTTTGCTAGTTATTATTAAAAAGTGACAGACAAGAACAATTTGTAACTTGAAATGTTTTTTTCAACAGAAGGCAGTGTTTCCACACAACATGTCGAAAACGAAAATTTAAACTGTAAAATACATCCGGTTTAGTTCAGTGACCAAAATCGAAAATCGGTTAAGTTAGGTACGGTTAACGATGATGAGATATAAATGTGACTGCACCGAGTCGTATTTTATACCACACTGAAATAACTTTTGATTTGAATATTGGTGGGAATGTATTGGGTACAATGCATTTTGTCGTGGAATCGCGTTATTCGAGTATATCGAGTAGAGCCGTTTTGGAATTTAAATTACGCTTGATATCGAAACCTTTCCGATCATTGATTCTTGTTATGAATGTCAATTTTCAACGGAAGGATAAAATGGAACGCTAAACAATACCATTATACGTATCAAATACTCTGTACACTATAATTTCAAGTAAAGGGATTTTTTCATACTTTGAAAGGATAAGCGTAACTAAAATGTCACTCCCATAATATTAAAAATATAAAACTTGAAATAAAGTACGTATAATGATTTGAAACATTTAAAATGTTAATTAAAAATACCAAATGAATGCTTTTGACTTTCAATAAAGAAAGAAATAATGTATACGAATTATACATTAAAAATTACAGTTTATATTATATTATTATTATTAAAATTCATAATCTTAAAACAAGAAAAAACTGTACGGAGGCACAAGAACAATGGGAATTTCACGTCAGCACAAAATAATATATGCTTGATAAATCTTTTGATCACTAAAATACAATGGTACACAATGATAGGATTAAATCAATGTACCGACACAGTTTCGCATAGGAAAATACAATTTTTATTAAAATTAAGCTCAAAAACAACAATAATTTAGAATTTGAAATATTATCGTGATATACTCAACTATTTATTTGAAACAGTAATCGGTGTACACTAATTAGTAATAATGACATGTTTCTTTTTCATTAATCAAAACGCATTTCCTATCAGTTATTTAAAACCATATCTAACTATTATTTTTTATTAATTTTATCTATCATAATTTTTTTAACATTTATAGCTGTTACATTTAATTTTCCTTAGAATAGTTTATTTTATTATTAAAATATTATAAAATTGAATTTCGATTTAAAAAAAAAAAATAATAACCATTTGTAAAACTCGAGTAATATAGTAAATTAAAGAAAAAATGAAGTAAAAAAAATTAAGATTTTCAAATGTTCAGTATTTTTGAAAAATATAAACATTAATGTTAACAATGAAATTATATATTGTAACATAAATGTGTCAAAAAATATGAGCTCGGAATAAATTTATAAAAAAAAACATTTTATGATTTAAATATTTATTTACCAAGTATTGTCCATTTTTAGTGTGTAGTGCCGAGTTCTATTAATAATTCGTAATATTTTTGATACTAAACACTAAAAATATTTTATATTTAATGGATTTATTTAATGTTAAGTAATGTTTCAATACCTAATGTGAGTTACTTATTTGTACATACTAACACGTGACATGACAACTTAATATTAACTATAGTTAAAAGTACACACACACAATTTAATTTTTTAAAGTAATTTGAATAAATACTTCGATACTTTATACAGAAATAAAATAAAGTTATTCAAACTATAATTTTGTTTTTTATTAATTTTTATAATTAGAAGCTAAATAAAAAAAAAAAAAAAATTTGTTTTTTGTTTTTTTTTTTTTTAACCAATTATTAAATAAATTGGCAATAAATAAATTAACTCATTGAATTGACTTTTATTGAAAAATTATGTATCTAACATAATTTAGCACCTACTTAAATAATATAGTCAAATCAAGTAATTTAAATCTTTCTCAAATTATTCCAAATCGTTCAAAAAACTTTTGCCACAAACATAAATAATGGTAAAATGTGAATAAAACATTACAATGACATAAACTGAACATCGAGGTATATTTCCAGTAAGAACACATCAAAAGGAATTTAAAATACTTGTCTGTGAATTATGTCAATTTGATATCAGTTAAAAGCGATAACTTCCATAATGTATAAAACATGATATGATTCAAGGTGTAAAATAAATTATTCAAATAAAGTGATTAATAATATTTTAAAACATTGAAAAAAAAAATAGTAAATACGCTTTATTAATACGTGAAAAAAATCCGTTCCGTCAATTAATTAATACATCACATTTTATTATTAAGTAGCCTAATAATTAGTTATAATTTATACATTTTCATTATTAATAATTTATAAAGGTTACGCAAGTTATTACGTAAGTAGACCGTTTTGAATTATTACTATATAATTACACCCTGAAAATTTGTTTGTCTTTTAGGGAACTATTCATCAAATTTACTATATATTCCACATTATTTATTTCATCTTGTAAATTATATTTTCATAGAAATCAATAAAAATTAAACCAAGGGTATTGGGAAGTTCAATTTATTATGCACCTAAGTTTAATAACAAATTTATTACCTTTTAAACTATACACAGGCCGCTCCAATACACATTTCTACCAGCATGAGATTAATTTAAACAACAAAAACCTATAAAATACCCTTAAACACTAAAGTTGCATAAAATATATACATAAATCTAATATGGAGAAAATGGTTCAATGATTATAATAATTTAAAGTTTAGCTTAGAAATGTTGAGTATAGGGAAGTGCAAAAGTTTCTTATCTCGATACACATTTGCCATAAACCACAATACTGTCCCAACTACCTACTATTACACAATAGTTTAAATAAATGAAATATTACCTATAAGTAGGTGGTATATCAAACGTTTGTTATTTAAAACTTTTTCGTCCAGCAACTTTTTAGATTCTAAATTGAACTGAGATGGTACTTTAGAGAGGTCATTTTTCCAAAATCTCCATAGTTTTTCCAGTAATCAAGAATAACGATCGAAAAACTGAGTAAAAACGGTAAAATCGGTAAAAATCCGCCGTAAACGAGATTTTCACTGTTCAGATTTTAGGTATTTAGTCATAAATCGAAAAGTATTGAAGCTAGAAACTTGAAAATTTTATCCAATATCAAATACATACTTTTTTATATTGGACAACATTTTCAGAACAATTATAGCACTTTTGACTTAAATATAGAACTTTTAATTTACCAAATTGTTTGAAAGTTTTTATGTAATATAATTTTAAATATTTGACAAAAAGTTCTGAAAATTTAATATGACCTTACTCATATACCTACCTAATTATCCTAACAAAAATTCAAAAATCGTGATTCAGGATTTTTTTTTATACACACTTTAATAAATTATTATAACTCACCAAAAATTATACAAATAACCGTAAAATACGTAAACAGTATTTAAATAATAATATATTATATTACACTGAAGCTTTGCTCAGAATCGTTTTATACTAAAGAAATGAGTTATCATTTCTTTAAAACGTAATACATTCATCACCAATATCTTGTCCGAGGACCGAAGGGACGAAGGACGAACTTGTACCACCATCATCTCACTTACCAGTTTAATATTCGTTTGATCGTTGAAATGTTATAATTTATTATAGTTAAAAACGTTTTCCCGAACTCGTTCGGAATATTTTTTTTACGAAAATTTTGTCCTAAATCAATATTCAATATTTACCAAACTGTCATGATTTCGTGTTTAGAACGATGGAGTTATTCGGAGGAGAAATATGTTGTCCATTCGTAAATTTTTTCCACACTTCAAAACTCTCCTAAACTTTAAATCATTATAACTAAATTTTCAATAATGGACATCCGGATCGATAGGTACTGTGAAAAAGTTTCGAAATAAATATTTCGTTTAATATTTTGAATTGACTAACACTGGTTGTTATTTAAAAATCACTAGCCTCGTTTTGGGTTATTTAGTTTTCAAACGACAAGCACGCAGAAACATACCGTAGATTATGATTTCAAAGAAAAAAATATTCGTTATCGGTAAATAGTTTTGATGGTTAGGTTTTTAAATTTTCACCTCGCTGATCGGCGTACGATGTTGATGATGAATCACTGTGTTTACGTATTGTACGGGTACAAATTATGTTTTTTGTTCTGACACTATTATTATTGCGTTCGGTTAAAGCTAGTAGAGATTTTTTTTTATTTTTTTTAGTATAACATCGCATCTTGCTCTAATTCCAACAACGCACGGCATTTTCTAATTCTAAACGCATAGCATATATAACTAATAGGTTGTTCATTGCACGTGATTTCGTTCGAATTATTCGATCAGTGTAGTCGAACACGTACCCGGTTACTTGGACCGTGACATTGCAGAGCCCCGAGATTTGTATTAAATGTCATTTGTTGTGAAAATATACGGCGAGAAAGCCGAGGGGGTGTAGGGGATGCGTCTCGGGGCAGGTAATAGAAAAAATGATGTTGTAACAAACAAGACGTGCACGCTATACATGGTATGTCACAAAGTTTTCGAGTAACTTCCGAATGATTTTATGAATTCCGCATTACTTTTTGTGAATATACTTCTCGATAAAATTATGTTTATTTCCACCTATATTTCGGTACCTAATTCTTTTCCTGAATATTTCCGAATTATATTCGTGATGCATTATTTAATTCTTTTATTAGAACATCGCTTTTTTTTTTTAACGGTAGCGTAGTATAATTTATTATTTGATATTGGATGGAATAATCTTAACCAAGACGCTACTACCGGTCACATTTTACTGAAATTGTCGAGAGAGAAATTGACTCACAGATATTCAACATTTCTTATCTTATTTATTCAACATGATATATAGGTGGAGATTGGTAAAGGGGATTATAGGGGTTTAGACCCCCTCCCCTATTAAAAAGTATGTCAAGCCCCACAACAACGGGTTGAAAAAGTATTAAAATACATAATATTATGTTGTTTATACAACTTTAATATAGATACTTTAACAACAATGTTTTTTTTATTCGATACTTCTTTTTGTTTTTACTGTACTAATTTATATGGCTTTAAATATTTGATCCTTTCGATTTCATAAAATCACGATTGCTCAATGGTCATTATTTTAATATTTTCTTTTGATAATCATGTAATGGTGTAAGTATATATAACTCAGTACTCTTAATGTATGTACGGTACCTATTACAATAATAGTTTATTAGAAAAAAAAAAGTTTTCGTAGTAATGATGAAGAAAATAATGTGTTAGTATGGCCTTGAAGTTAAAAAGATATCTGAAACTCGAATAAAATCTGTTTGAGAACAAAAAATGTTCAATACGTTTTTTTATTTTATTTTTTTTGTGAGTAACTATTGTGTATACAGTATAAAAATATTTTACAACACATATAATATACGTATAATATTTATTTGTATGTATAAAATTATAACATGTGTTATGATACATTTATATTAAATTTTGAGTATATAAATAGTAGGTATTGTAGATCGTAGTTAAAAAAAATTGTTTCCTTGTTAATAGTGATTTTTATCATAACTGTCCAATATTTCAACCATGTGTTTATCGGTGGCGTGGTAAAATTAGCGTATATGAATCCTTAGTCCGGTCTCAGAAACCCAATATTGCATATTTCCTTCAATTAATTTTGAAGTTTTATTTCACTCAACGTATGAAAAATTATTCTCAATTCGTTAGTGATTATTTACTAAAAATCTAAAATTTAAATTCCCTATTGAAATTGTTCTGTATAATTAAATAACAAGAAAAATCGTTTTGGCTTGTTGTCAGTTGAGTACGATATACATAATATAATTGTTATTGTATTCATCAAAATATTACATAACCACTAAAATAATACAAATTGAAGCACGGCAAAATTTTGTGATATTGTAAACAGAAAAGGGATTTTGTCTTGGTTTTTTAAT
This sequence comes from Therioaphis trifolii, assembly GCA_027580255.1. NCBI lineage: Eukaryota > Metazoa > Arthropoda > Insecta > Hemiptera > Aphididae > Therioaphis > Therioaphis trifolii. The sequence goes on along the minus strand of CM050409.1, from coordinate 7,339,982 downwards.
TTTTTTTTTCCATGGAAAACAATAACCAACAGCCCTAAGGCTTAAATATATAATGTCGATGACTAACATTGGGAACTACGCAACTTTTGATAAAAGGTCCGACGGTAAAAAGACGGATATCACAGGCCTGGTGTACGAGGACATGTAACACGAATCGTGTCATTCGCTTGAAAACCTAAAATTATATTTTCTCCACGTTTATGTATGTATTGACATATAGTATTAAACATAATATGTTTTGAAATATACTATGATGTTTATATGATAGCATATTATAACGAACTAACGAATACGAATAAAAGAAAAAATGTGAGGTGATGGAATTCAGCAAATTTATTTCGAATTTAAATTAGAACATTGATTGTAACTCAAGTTAATTAAACATGTTTTATGTATCGATTTGAAATATTTCTTGTGTTCAATGTAAATTATTTAAAATTATTTGCGCTACGATAAATATTTTCATTTCAGAAAAATATTCATAATTATATGACATTTCGTTTTAAATTTAATTGGTGCATTGAAAAGTACGTGATACAAATCGTGTAATTTTTATCTTCGTCGATTCTGATTTTTTTTTTTTTTTTTAATTTTCTATAAACTATGAAACGAATATTTTATTTTATAGCACTTGAAAAAAATTGAATTATAATTATTGAAAAAATGAAATTTTTAGTAAAGTTAGATAAAATATATATTTCTGTCTGTGTATATAAAAGGGAAAGCTGACTGACTGATCTATCAACGCACAGCTCAAACCACTGGATGGATCGGTCTGATAGTTGGCGTACATATGGATATTATAACAAAGGCATCCGCTAAGAAAGGATTTTTGAAAACTCAACCCTTAAGGGGTATAAAAGAATTAAAGGAGGTAAAAATCAACTAAACGTTTCCACTGAAGCCATGAGTATGAAATTCCGTCAGTAGTTTTGTTGTGTAGAGTGACTCTCTAAAAAACGATTTCCGTAATTAAATCCCTAAAGTAGTTAAAAGGGATACAAGGGGTGAAAAATGGGAAACATCATGTCTTAAAAATTTTAAAACGATTCAAATTTTTTTTTTTTTAATTAAAAATCTAAACCAAAAGTAATATAGACTATATTTTACTTTCAAAATTTCTCCGAAGTTCTTACCCATAAGTCTTAAGGCCAAACTCTCAAATATGCGGGAATAGACTTGAGAGGAAACTTTTTTTCACATGGGCAATTCACGTAGCTTACTCAGGCGTAAACTCAACAAATAGCTTGGTGATTTTGGCCCCTACTCATAGATTAGTAAAGAGTATTGTCTACAAAGAAGTTTTGTTGATACTATTTTAATGGGTATGAAATATATTTTAAATCTCCACTGCTTAAACCTATAACAAGCAAAGCTACAGCCAAAAGCTATAATAAATAAAATAAATGAAGATAATAATCAGCTTCATAACTAACTGATATAATGTATGAAATATTTGTTGAAATATTTTACTAAAAATTTATTCAAATGGATTAAATAATGTTTGATCTTGCCACATAACAATGGTATATACATTTTCTATTTTTAAGCCTGGCAACGACGGATAATTATTTAGCTAATAAATATACACATTTTTTTTTTGTAAATAATTTATTCTGTGTATGATATAATTGATATTTAATTAGTTATATAAATTAAAACATGTGATATTGGAATACAAAACCCAGTAGTTTTTTATTAAAATTAAAAATTTTAAACTGATTTTCAAAGGATGATGAAAACATATTTCATTTGTTAAAAATTGAAAAGGTTGTCATAGTAGCATTAAATGAATAACAACTTTTTTTTCTACGAGAAAATTAGCACTACATATTTTCAATAAATTTTAAGAATAAATAAATTTGAATAATAAGGGAATTTCGTAAATTTACATATTTCGCAATCTCGGTTATAATGTGAATATTTTTAAAATTTAAGAACCAAAAAACACGTAAATCATCATGGATTCACTAGATGTGTCTTGTTTTGCTTGCATAATATATTTGCTTTAACTAAAATTACGTAAATATATATATTTTATATGTGTATAATATAATTTATTAAATTAATCACGTTCTTAAGGCCGTTAATCGCCTTAAAACAAGCCGAGTAAACATTCGCATTCAAGGCCCGTGTTCAGTAATCCTTTTGTTAATCCCTAACAATGTTAAGTCGTGACAAACGGTTCATATAGAGTGTGTGTATTAAACGAAAATAAATTCTTTTATACCTATTGTCTTCCACGAATAAAGTAAAATAAATACATAATTTAAATTAACTTAAATGTAATAGGTAACACCATTCATAACTTATATTCATTCTTGACGGTTACTGAAACTGTGAAAATATAACGTACTCTCGTATCGTGTATTGCTACATTGTTATTCGTCACTTCTGTACACGCATGCATTATAGACGATAACACAATGACGTGTCGAGTAAATTTTGAGGTCTCGAAGTGAATGAAAGGAATTCCACGAGACACGATTAATACTAACGTTCATTTCGAAGCGGTGCACACACGCGTCTGTAGGAATAGATGCATGGTTAAATCAAGTTCACGTTTGGCGAGTTATCGACACGTTTAAAATATTCCTGTCGTGCGATATGTTGAATATTGCCAGTAAGTACACTGTCTATTGTTGGTTTGCTTGATTCGTTTGGCGTCCCGAAAATTCTTTTGAAACTACGAATTGTTCATTTTTGTCGCAAAAGGTTTTTAATATTATGTGTAGTAATATTGGGAATAAACGTAAATGACCGTCAGAAATATAATAGCGATTGTGTATGAGTACCACAATTATTTAACAATAAAAAAAGTGCATTACTGTGATAGTTGTATGATGTTATATAAAATTAATGACAATAAATGTTGATCATGTTACATCATTATACATTCGTGTATTGTAGTCAATATACGTATGTACGCCAAGAATATTTTGTAAAAATCAAACGCGGTGGTTCGAAAGTAATATTTATGGAAAAAAGACGTATACATTTTTCGTATACTTAAAAAACACGTAAGATTCTGACGTAAAATGGCGTGAAACGAAATTAAAAAAATATAAATATCGTATCGTCGCGAACGTACGTCACGCAAAACTCTACAATGACAAAAGCCAGTGGATCGCCGGCGATACGCGCGCAAACTTTTTTCCTTTTCTTCGCATTCAAATATTATCAAATATTATCAATTATTAGTATTTCATCGTTATTATGAATGCGCACATCGTTTCACGAGCAGCCTGCAGTCTTCACACGGTTCACCGTGCGGTCGGGTGTTCGACGATTTCCCTCGACAAGCATAATTCAAAATAATACGGTTCTTCCGCGGTCCACTGTCCGAGTGATACGCCGCAGCCGCGTTTTATTACCCACATCGTTCGCCGTTCTAATTGATATTCAGGCTCCGCGTATACACGCCACCGGGTTATCGGCACAGTGAATGTATTTAATTCGACCGCCCGCACTCGGCGCTCTGCCGGTCAATACACCGCGGCGCTGTAATTATTCCGTGTACCTAAGTACGTCTCGTCGTTATTCGCGCGAAATCCTCTCGTGCCGTGGCGGCGTTGTCCGGCGCTACGATCATTCGTCACCGACACGCAGCCCGGCGGCGCCGCGCCGTCCGCGGACCGGCACAGCGGCCGATAATGTCGTTATCGAGCCGCACAGAACCGCCTAACGGGCCGCCCATCCGCGGAAAATCAAATTTCGTTTTAAACGACCGTACGTTTTCGAACCGCATGGTGTTTTAAAACCTGTACGGCCCGAACCCCTCGAAAAAACGTTTCCGGCTGCACATTGGCGTACACCTACTCGATTTGTTTGAGCGTTGTCGATACTCTAATACAGTGGTTTTCAAACTGGGTGCCGCGGCACACTGGTGTGCCGCGAGCATTCACTTGGTGTGCCGCGGTGTTTTGAACCCTTTTTTTTTTTTTTTGCATAAATGACCGATCGAATTGAATAAGTTTAAAATGTACGAAAATGGACGCGTTCGACTGTCGTGAACCCGCAATATTTAAGCGTACACTGATAAATCGAAGGTTTGCAGTAAGAAAGCGACTAAGACAAGTTATCTTACATGATAATTGCACCCTAACAAAATGTATCGGTAATGTAATTTTTTAGAATACAGTGAAAACTCCCTTAACGGACACCTCTGAATACCGGACGCCTCCGATTAGTGGACGTTTTTATGTGGATAGGAACATATTCTCTTGCTTTGTTATTCCCTCTGAACAGCGGACACCTCTAAATAACAGACAATATTCCGGCTACCGAGAGTGTCCGGAATTCAGAGGTTTCACTGTATTAAAATTAGAGGTCATAGTGTGCCATGGAAATTTTGTGAAGGACGAAGTGTGCCGTGGTCAAAAAAAGATTGAAAACCACTGCTCTAATAGTTATTTCCAATACCGAAACGGACTTTAAGCCGGTTAATGGCATACAGATGGTTAGAAAGGCATGGATTCATACGTGCCGAAGGGCGTTCGTTATTTGTATCAGAGTGGCTTTAATAAAAAAACAATTATTGAAAAATCGTCAAAACTTAAATTGCATAAATATACGTGTGTGGTATAAGCTGTCTTGGTTTTATTTAGTCGTCTCGATTATCGTCGTCTTTGTACCTATAAAGCGATATCTATTCACGCGATCGCGTGACGCGGCAGTTCATGGACGTAAACAGAGCCGTCGGATCCAGTGGGCTCGAGTCCATGAATTTAAAATGTCTAATATAGAGGGGTGCTAGGGGAACCATTCACCATGAGAAAATATTAAAATTACGAATGTATTTACAAATTCTATTCTATGAAAAAATAGGTAAGTACAATTTAAAATTTCCATCAGCAAAGTGCATTATTTATTATAACAGGAAATTGTTATATATTAAACGTATCGTATTATTTTTCGTGATATTGAATTATTATTAATAATACCATAACATTTATTGAAGTGATCTTAATAAACACGACAAAGAACCCAAATTATGAATAATGTTCAATACTTTTTTTTTCTGCACATTTGATAAAAGTGTAGGTACAAGAACAAAAAAAAAAAATGTATTATTTTGATTTGATTATTTTCAGTTCATAATTCATTTTAGGAGGGCTAGGTATGATAAAGGGTGGGCTAAGCCCTCTATTTACGTCCATGCACGGCACACTCGCGACGTTACACGTATACAGACATACAAGGCGAAGTACGACGTAAAGTTTGCGTTCGAACGTCTGAAAACGCCGTGACAACGTCATGCCGACTTGTTCCTCCGTCATACCGCGATCGAATAAACACGACCGCATTCGCGTGTGATTACTCTAATTTAATTTCCCCACGGACGTCAATATTATCAAGCCTCACCCGAGAACTTTAAAACATGCTCAGAAAATTAGAATTTTCGATTTCAATCAAAACATATCGCATTCAAGCTAAACTCTTTTCGAAAATGACTGAAAAATAAATTGACTTTTTAACTTTTAAACTTTCACGCACAATAGAAGACCGGCATTACGATCGCTCGTTATCTTTTACTGTAAATGATTCATCGCCTGCAGATCTCGAGCGATTACCCAAAGTATGCCCGGTTACAATATCTCGAAATACTGTATACGACTTCGGAGTGTGTGTATAATCACACGACCGGAATGAAATTATCAACTTCGGGCGGCACTGCGATTTTCCGTTGTATAAATCATCACAGACAGCGGTGAAAAACAGACGCGCGTGCATTGCTACGAAGGCAATATTTTTTTTTCAATAGTGAAGGCATACGCAATATGCGGTTTTAAAACACACATCTAAGCACAATGCATTTTTATTGGCGAAAGCGTGCAGTCCGTAATGAAGTTTGGAGTTTGATGTTGACGCCGTAAAATATGCGAGTGAAATCCGCTATATTAGCCGTCGGATTTCATTGTTCAAACGCAAAAATTCAAACATGAAATATTCACGATACGTCATTCAAATAAACAAACACGGAGTACGTGTTCAAAGAGTATTTTAGCTGTACGGTTCACACGGAATTCAAAAATGAAATAGGCCACATAGAGGATATCGTCGAAAAATTTAATGTATTTTAAACTTTTAATAATATACAATGCACATATAAAAATATATTACAGTGTATATATATATATATATATATATATATATATATATATATATATATAGGTATTTCAAAATTGAAAATCCAGTACCAATCGTAACTCATGAGAATTCGTCTACGAATTATTATTAATTGATTTACGGTCATTAATTATTAGTGGTTTTCTGAGCACTAACTCAGCACTAAACCGAAAATAAAAAATTGGAAAATAAGTAATATTTTCTCTTTTTTCATCTTTATATAATATACATTTATACTGAACTTGGTGTAATAATATAATTGTAAAACATTAGTGAACATCTGTTTTTATTTTTTGAATTATTAGTTTGACCACCGTTTTTTTAAAGCGCATGTATTTTTCCACTTAAAAGATCTTCTCACATATATTTTTAAAAAAAATCCCTCAGTAATTTTAGTTTAAATCAAAAATAAATGCAAATAATCACTGGTGTTTCGGGTCAATTCAACTTTTTAAAATATTTGCGTGCATAGGATTGTACTCAAAATCATTGTATGAATGTAAATTTTGTTGTGTTTAAATAATAATGTACCACGCATCTGATGGTTAGGTTAAAAAAAAATTATTTCTTTAAAAATTGTAAAAAAATTGCTGACGTGGAAATTTTTTTTCATAATGGAATAATATTAGCGATCAAAGTTATTGATAATTTAATAATGTAAAAACGAAATCATTAGTAACGGAATATGATTCGAAATGTTGCAAGTACAGAGTACTGTGTGTATAATTTATATTGTATGTATAGCGCATGTGCAGTATTGCATTATAACATACATGTTGATAGATAGTATATTAAAGAAAAAAAACTAACAGCAGTGTTAGGATTATTTATTATGCTTATTTATCTAAGCCTCGACAGAGATTACTTATTTTCATTATTTATTTTTATGTCCTGTTACCTATCGAATAACATTCATTATTTAGGAAAAACGTTAGATTAGTTTGTAGTTAAGGGTGGTCAGAAGTATTTATTTCTCTTTTTTTGATTTTTGAATACTGAAAAGTCCTTAAAATGGAGAATATAGAGTTGATTACTTGATTCTACAAAGCTATGTTGTTTAAATTCTTATTTTCGAAATTTCCAAGCATCCTCCTATCATAATATGCTTAAATAGTGCAACAATATTTTTATCCTTTTTTTAACTATTAATTAATTTGATATCATTCGGTTACAGTCAAATTGATTCAATATTATGCAATGTCAATCGTACGAAAACAGTTTTTATGTTTAGAACCAATATACTTCATCACCCTTGATTTTTTTTTTTTTTTTTATAAATTTATTAACGTAAAATGTGACTAAATAATAATAACTTTTATAAATTTAGGAGATTATTATTTTTCTCTTGTTGTTTTAAGACTTAAGTTTCCTTAAAAAAGTTTTAAGTCTTATTGTAAAATATTATACATAGGACTTTAATATTGATATAATGTTTTGAATTAAAATTAATGTTCTAGATTGTTTATGAATCACTGAATCTAAGAAAACTAGATTTGCGTAAGAAAAATAATTTCAAAATTTTTTACGAAAAAGAAATAAATATCGATTTGAAAAATATTAATTATGTTGCTACAAAATGTAAACACGTAGACATTTTTTCGAAAGAGTAATTATAATAAATAAATGTGCATAATTGATTAAGAATTTATAAGAATAAGTTAACCGAATTATTTAGATACCTTAACTACAGAGAATTAAAACATGTGTTAACAGATGTTGAAATAAATTAACAACAGATTCCATTTACGCACCACAATCACATGTAGCGTAATTATAAAATTAGTTTCGAAAACAAAGTTTCGTATTTCATTGGATAAGTTAAATTTGTGAACTATAAAGTAATATTTTTTGTATAGAATCGAATAATGAACTTCATTTTGTACTATTTTAGTGTTTATATGCACGTTTTAATTCCCGTAAGTATTTTATACAAAATAAATACCGAAAATAAACTATTAAGTTCATTTGCTGTACTTACAAACAAAAAAAAAGTTAAGAAGTAAGTTATTAAAAACAAAATAGCTAAGATAAAACGTCAGTTTTAATAAAAATAAATGTTTTTTCTTAACTAGGTATATTAAATTAATTATGTTTATGATTAAACTAAAAATATTATAAACTAATGGAAATGTAAATCAACATTTAATAGCTCAATTCAAAAATATTAATCTATTAGTTGGGTCATAAAATTATTTCATTAAATTCATCATTACGTGAATTCCAATGATGATTTCAAGTATAATATAGGTATGGCAATTAAATATATTTCAATACCTTTCAAATTAACAGAGTAAGCCATGGCTCAAATGAACGATTTAAAAATAGAAACATATTTTACCTTGCTAAAACACTAGGTATTTAAATATATCATATAATTACTATCCAATGAGTTTACCAGTCAGACTTCCACATATGATTGTTTTATAACACTAAAATTAAGAAAAAATATACAAATATGTGTGTGTGTTCTCCTATTTTTTTACATTTGAAATCAAGCATTTCAACAAAATATATCTGAAGTATAAAAATTCTCGTTTAAAATTGTATTTTAGATATTCTTAAAGAAAAAAATTCCATATAAGTAAAATACATTAGTCAGAACCCATAAGAAGGCTATGATTTTAAATAAGTAGAATTGTCTTTGTTTTCCGTTATTTTCTGGAAAATATTATCTTTGAGGCACTTACTATCTAGAGTTAGGGTCTACATTTCTTTTCCTTCGGGTTTATTATACATGCATTAAAGAATAATTTTAGTATTTTCAAAACAAATGTTTATAATGTAAATTGATAGGTTGCTTTTATTGTTTGTTGAGAATTTCTATGTAATGGATAAAAATTAAAGAAAATAATGCTACAGAATAACATTCGTTAAGTATATTTTATAATTTTATTTTTCTTGTATGTTATTAAAAAACATCGTATTATTAAAGACTATTTTAAGACATTTTTAATTTTTATCCAATAAAACAATATAAATAATACCATTTGCTTGTAGTTAACAGATAAAATCTTTTCTAAAAGCTGTTCGTAAGTTAAATTCCTATCATACCAGACGAAATATTAAGTCTCAATTATTGAAACATCATCTTCGGGATTTTAAACAAATATTTGATTATAACAAATTAAATTCAATTTCAATTTTGTTATTGTTTTATTTTTCCAGCACAACGTATACTTTAATTTAAAATATTTTATAAACTCTTTAATGGCATGTGCAGATGTATGTTATTTATAGAAACAAAATGAATTTGATTAAAAACTTCAATAATATAACCACAAAAAAAAATCATATTATTTTTATTTTCATATTTGTTATTTTTATGTTATATCTACCTGCGTAAAAATATCAAATAACGATATTTTACTGTGTCGGTATTTTTCAAAAATATTTTAATTAATTACTTAATGTAATATTTTATACATTTAATTTAAAAACTCCGGATTTAATCGAATTGAATCATTGTGTGTGATTATCGATCAATGAACTAACCTTGTGAATGTGATAAATTATAGTTTATTAAATAGTTAATAATACTATTTTTATGGAAATTAGTTATTTACTATTACTTTCATACATCTAGCTTATTTTAGTAGACAATAAATATATTATACATAAATTATGGCCATGAGCTAGATATAATAGATAAATTCAAGTAAATGATTATACAATAACACAACAAGTCTACGAAAAGAAAAACATGAATATTTTTACATGCTATAGTAGGTATGTTTTAGTAACCGTTTCATAAGTTATTCAGAAGAACAAAAAAACATTTTACCGTTGTATTTAATAATTATTTTAATAAGCGAATAAGTAATTATTGTAAAAAGGAACCAAAGACCTAAAGTATGTAATAAAAATAACTTAAAATACAACAAAAATAATATAAACCCGTAAAAACATATTGTTGACTTTAAAATATGACTGGCAACTAAAGTTTCATTAGTTCCTTCTTCCTTTTGACTTTAAAAAGTTTTTGAAAATATTTTGCGCAAATCGCCCAACATTGTTAAATGGAATAATAGCATATTGATCGTAAACCACGACTGGAGGGTAGAAAATATTTATTATCAAATTTTTCTGTTCAATCTAAAAATATAAAACTACGAATTAACCATATTATATATTACATCGTTTTTCTTCGCTTATTATTCATATCACTTTCAAATTAATTTTCGTTCAATGTTTACACACCGAGTATAAAAAATGTGAAAATCATCTTCAATAATTTTTGGTCTCTCGTTGTTCTGTGAAATTTTTTTTTTTTTCAAAAAATGTTCGGTATTTATTATACATTTATTGTACTTAATTTATACTTGTATTTTATTATTTGACTGATTTAATGTAAAACACTACTCGCATGAATATTAAATATCATGCGCTAAATTACTATTTAAAATTGTCGGAAGACAAATGATTCATGATCGACGATCCTAATTAAAGATAATTCTAAGAATCATGTGACCAATATTTCAAAATTTACTACTTATAAGAACCTATTTATGAATGTAAAATTAAAAAGACAATTCTAGGAAAAGTTTTAAATATCTATTTGGAATTATTAGAAAGTAAAACATTATTTTATTAAAAAATATATAATTTTCAAAACATTTTTTTTTTTTTTTGTAAATTTTGCTAAACAAATAAAATATAGGTAGTAGGTACCTATAATGCCTCCAAAAATTATGACCATGCATTCAACTACGTAAAATTAATTTGGGTGACAAATATTTTAATTTTGTTTTGACTATTATTTCATAAACGCATAGTCAACATTTTTTTTTTTTTTTTTACATAAAACAGTAGTCTGTTCCAAAACAACGATGATGTGATTATAATTTTGAAGCTCACGTGACAAAAAAACATTTTCGCACTCCCAGTAGCTGCAATAAAACATAAGAATATAAAAGACATTTATTTGTATTCCTTTATACCAACTTGTTTGCTGTCATAAAAAAACAAACAGTGCTTATTAGTTGTCGGGCAATGATCGTGATGATTATATAAAATAAAAGTTTAATTTCGTTGGCCAGCCGGGAACTGTCATGCAAATTGAAGGTTACTACTGAGTAATGATCCGGTCCTAGATTTGTTTGACCCCATAAAACCAGTCTAGGTTAAAAAAATAATTTTGCATTATTTATTATTATTTTTTTTTTTTTGGCAATGAATACTCCATAAATTATAATTCTTATATAATAACTAGATCATTTCTTAGTAGAGCAACGACTTTCACATATTAGTGTAATTTAATATACCCACCGTGAATAAGTAAACTCTAACGTCATCGTGTCGACATATCACGTAACAAATATTAAATAAATAATACCTATTTGATAATTTGATACATCCAGACATTCAAAATTGAAATTACTTTTATAAAAATGTCTAAATTTGATGAGAGAAACACGAGAAGAATGTTCTCAAAAATCGATCACTGTACATTATTATCTTTTTTTTTTTTAATTTATTCTTATAGTTTTCAAAATAAAAGTGTCAAAATCAAAATTAAATTTATATTTGAAAATCTTAATATCATGGAAAATATTTTTGACGATAATTTTGATATTGATAATAAAGTTAACTTTATCCTTAATAATTATTATGGTTGAAGTTAAGTTAAGTTCATTATCGTATACAATTTTTTTCTGATAATAATAATTATGTATATAAATAATATGTTGAAATGATTTTAAATGTACACATTAAATTTTAATAAATGTGTGAACTATTCAATATAACCAAATTAATACAGTGGATTTAAACGTTAATAATTTGTATTATTCTCAAGTCTGTTTGGCAAATAAAAAATATGCTGAAAATTCAGTTAAAAAAATTCTAAAAATACGTACCTAAATTAACAATTTAAGTTTTTTTTTTTTTCGTGAACATGTTTCATTTACGACTTTGATGTATATTCCTATAGAGTGTAGTGAATACTTAATTTTCAAGAGTAATTTTTTCCACTTCACACAATTACTCATATACAAAGTAAATTCATGCATATTGAAAGCCAGATTAACAATCGAGTTGATTAATGATTATATAATATTACGGTGGAAAATGAATCGGTCTATATGTGTTAGAAGACAGCGATAAAAAGTGTTGGAGCGAATATTTACATTTATAGAAAACAAAATAGGCGATAAATAGCTCCTTGAACAATTAAAATCATTTAAAATTTGGTTCTCAGCTATACATACATACACACACACACACACACACACACACACACACACACACACACACACACACACACACACACACACACACACACACACACACACACACACACACACACACACACACACACACACACACACACACACACACACACACACATATATATATATATATATATATATATATATGTATTTATTTTTTATTATTTTTATTTTTTTTATTTTTATAAGTATACAACTTACCACTTGTCAGGTATTAGTAATTGATAACCATCGATGTAATAATGACATGACATAATAATCGATTAAAACTTCAAAATTAAAAGAATCGAAAATTAAAAACAACAAAAACCACATTGCAAATAGCTGCACTATACCGAGTAAGATTTTCAAAGTTTCGTACTTTGATACCTGTAAGATTTTAAGAAACAACACACAAAAATGCATTAGCTCTTAATTAACGACCTTTGTATGATAAATAAATATTTTGATGCATCAGTATGAACTAAAAATAGTCATTAATATACCTTCATATTTATACTCAATAGATGATTTTTTTAGCAAATCATTAGTAAAGATATTTGTGGATATTTTTTTAGCACGTTATTGAAGGAATGAGTCAGAATAGCGACTAATGAATACTGTACTAAATACAAATTTGATGAATCTTCATTTATGCATTTAATTATTCCATATTATTTAAAATAAAATTACGATACAATTGATTTCACTGTGGAAAACCCACTAAAAAAAGACAATATAAATAAAAAAAAAAAAAACAAAATATAATTTTTACTTTATCAAATAAACGAAAATAGTACATAAATAATTTCAATAACCATTGAAGGCAATATATGTAAATACGATTATTTTAATCAATTGTTTGAGAAACCCTTGTTTGTTATAATAAGTATTTTTTCTACATATCATACTATATACTTTTGGGTTTTCAAAAACATCGTACAATTTTACGGTATCGGATCAAAGAAAAATTGTATTTCATAAAATACACTTTTTTTTTATGGTACACTTTTTTTTTTTTTTTTGTAAAAATGATTTGTCGGTGACATGATTATTATTATGATTTTCTAAAAAATAACCGTTTTAAGTTTTTTTTTCAGCATCGTTTTGTCGACGGCTTTCCTCACAACAGATTTTTAATTAAACACATTATGTGATATTATAAAGTTTCGTAATTTAAGTTTCTTAACATGAAAAAATGTTGTGTGTGTGTGTTTGTGCGTGTGTAAGTGTTGTATTATGAATGCTTGTATACATATATTATATTTATATATAGGACAACAAAACTGATATAGCTTTTAAAAATTACTTTTCCGGTATAAAATATTTTTTTGTGTATATCAATTTACTTTTATGGTAGAATTAAATTATGTATTACTCTAAAATATCTTTATATTTTGTTAAAAACTTTATTATTTTTGGAAAAAAAAAATAGTTATGTGTTGCAATCGTGCCAGTGGTGTCTGACCTAATATTTATTTTCAGTACTTACCTAAATAAAATAAAGTCTCGGCATGTTTGTTTTTGCAATACAATAAGAAAGTATTATTGAAAAAATAATCTTTTATTTTTCGTAAAAAAATCGACATTTACCCGAGTTAAATTTATGAAGTTCGGCACTGTTTGATTTTTTCTAAACAAAATATAAGCCGTAAGCAGTAGAACAAAACATTAGAATGTCGTCGAAAATTGAATTATTGCAGTAGAACATAATGCTCTATTTGTACGAATAAAGCCCGCCGAGAATATTCACAATTATTTCCGTATTGTATAGGATATGGAACGTAATAATATGTTGTACAAAAAACACGCGAAATTTTTCGACGTAAAAATGAAAAATTAATGAAAGCGGAATATCGCATATTTTAACACGGTGAACGTGTTGGGCAAACCATCAAATATTCAGAACTCAAATACACGGTGGTTGATGACGAATGGATTAGCGGTAGATCATAACAATAAAACGGGTCGCGTTCCGCTTTGACGAGAGCACGGGATTTTCAAAAAGCAAGCATCCATAACGCTGCCGTTGAGTAAAATGTATAACTGTATTTACATTATTAAACGTGTTCGCGTTCAAGCTCCTCCGCAATTCTCGACATTTCCGTTGAATCCAATAACTCGAGATCGCGAACTCGCGACATCAGTGTCACGGAAATACCTCGCCAATTAGCGGGTACCCACACACGCTATTTACGCGGAATAGAAAACACGCGAACGACGCGCATATGCAAGTGCCTCGATCGTAATTTGTATGAAACGATACGAGACGTATCCGACGAAGTCTTAAACCTCTATTGATTACGAAGAATCGTCGTCGTCGTCGTCATAAATAAAACACCGACCGCATTTGTCACAAAAATATTTTATTTCGTTTCGTATTTAATGCGCATTCGACACCCCGCCCCTGCAAAAAAAAAAACCACCGTTAAAAAAAAAATACGACAAGAGGATTAAACCGAATTTAGGTCACGTCAAAAATGTACACAAAACTATTTCGAAATTAAATTATGGATAGGGGTGACTGTAATGAGCTATGTTTAAAATTTATGGCGTGATTTCGGATTGAAACAAGAATTTATTTTGCTAAAAGTTCCGGAACTTTAGGGTGATTTTTCCTCGGTGGAATTTTAAAGACGGATTACGAGAATGCGATCGGTCGACTCGAGACAGTTGACGGCCGCGTCGAGTCATTACCGAGCTCGGGACGCAGTTACACGGCACATCCGCGACGGACCGCCACAGCGGGGTGTATTCCAATATGTATACGTTAAAGTCATGACTCATGAGCAATTGATCCACCTGCAGGTTTTCACAAAAGAGTGTACACGAATTTAACGTACGGTGTAGCTCATGCGACAGTGCTAAATCAAGGATAGTAAATCTATGGTATGTGGGCCAAAGATAGATCGCGGGCCGAATGTCAGGGACAAGCGAAAATATTTTTATCTTACAGTTGAATCTTTAATTTTAAATTAAATTTTTTTTCCCCTGGTAGATATGGAAGAAAAATTGTCTATTACATATAGAAGATACTCTGAAAAAAATGTCTTAAATACATGAAATTCGTTAGTGATTTTAACAAATCAATTTTTATTAGTTATTTTAACATATAACCTGCAGTTCACGCTCGACACCTAAATATAAGACACAAGCACACGACTTCCTACTGACACCTAATATCATTTTTAAACTATAGTAAAAAAAAAAATCTCGTCGTCCAACCCAAAAAAAAATTTTCCGCCCTGTACTATGTTACACGGCTCCCATCTCGAAAACTTGGTTCAGAGTGCCTAAGGAATTAGACTACTTAAAATCAAAACTCACTAAAACACCGAAAATAAGAGTATTCTGTTCGTCGTTTGGGCGTGCCAATAATCACCGAGCAGTTCGTAATAACCGCTTCGTTGTTCCATCTATGATCGTGTAAGTAGTAATACTAGTAGTAGTAGTAGTAGTAGTCGCAGTATTTGAACACGACCGACTTTTACACACCGCAAGGGTATTATGGAGGCTAGCGAGGGAACTTTGAGAGATAAAATCTCCCAATCGACGCGAATCGTTCGGCTCGAAGTCTCGTAAGTTTGGGTCTGCAAGATACACCGTTTTCCATTCGACCGTGGCGGAACTTGGCCGGCGTTCGTCTGCCGTGACGAGTCGTACCGCCTGTGTGGCTTGTGTCCGTCGGTGACCTTATGCCGGGGATGATTTATACATACCGTCACGCGGCACATTGATGCTCGCGCGGTGTACGTAATGCGAGCATAGGTTTTGAAAATCCGACAAACGGCGGCCTGGAGTCAAAAGAGCACGTAGAGTTGGAAATCGATTTGCAATCATTATTCCTGAAAGGGGTACCCGGGTGAAAAGCATAACAATATTTAAACTTTTCCACGGGATAGGTGAGAATATATCGGAACCTGTGGCGACGCGTTTTGATGTGTGGTTTTAAAAGTGTGGAATAATGTGAAATTGCTCACGTTTTTCTCTTTTTATGGAAATCCAAGTTTTGTAAACACACGCAAACACACACACACACACACGCACGCATGCACGCACACACACACTTGTTTATTGGTTGCAAGTTAATACATTTTAAGATGGAACAATTATTGTCACGCATTTCTGAAAGTACAAAATACAACTTGTTTGGTTTACCACAGGGAGTAAAAAACACGTTATGATATTATTGAAGATAATTTATAAATTGTGGTACAAAATGTGATACGCCAGATAAATATTAGTCTTGAGATTAAAATATCTCAAGATTTTAAATCTGAAATCGAGTTATTATTTCAGCGTCTATGGATTCCTAAGTGGAAAGAGATTCTCAGGGTGATTTTAATTTTTTTTTTTAATTTAAAGCTACTTAACGATTAATAAATATTGTATAGTTTCCATAAAAATATATACATCTTTCTGCATAAAATCAACATTATTTAAATCAAAGTAAGTCAAATGTTGATAGTGGACCATAACTAATACATTTTACAAGGGCACATAAAAAAATACATGATGAACATAAATTTAAACACTTCATAACGTAATTAGAGGAATTAAATATCTTAATGAATTAAAAAAATAAAGTCAAAACTATCATATTGATACTAGAATATTTATTTATGGACCAATTAGAGGTCCCAAGGCAACCGATTAAAAACCTTTGTTATAAGGTTTCAATGATATTTTTAAATATTTTAGTATTTCTGAATCATAAATAGGATGTCGAAAAATCTATTCTGTAATTCGATCATGACGTTTCAAATCATCATTTTAATTATTTTTTATCACATTTTATCATTATAATCTATATTTATAAAAAAATAATATGATGGCGATACCAATAAACAAATTAATATCAATGTAAGAAATTTAAAATAATACAGCATTTTATATTATACATAGTTTTTTTGCTTTTAAAGTTTTGCGACTTATATACCGTAGGTACAAATGTTGGTAAATGTCAACGCTGGAGTTTCGACAAAATGTTAAGTTTACAAAAATTAAGAAATTTATAAACAATCATATCAAGTGCAATATTTGACTCTTGGTATCATAATAATTACATTAAAAAAAAAAAAGTTAAATTTATTTTCACTTTCAGTATTCATGTTTTAATTCAAATACGTTTACTACAGTATATTTTTTCCTTTCCACAAAGGTATGAATTGATGCAATTTATAAAAGAAGGTTCACCCTATTTTACTGATTTTACTATTCATTTTATAGCAAGTGTAATAAATAATAATATATTTAAAAGTGTCGTATATACACGCTGCTTATGTTTTATATTTATTTTGAATACGATACAAAACTGGTAGTCAGGTTTCCAGATAATACGTCATACCCTTTAAAATTAATGTTCTTATTTTAAACAATGAATAATATTCGATTACTCCAACAAAAGAAAGCAATAATTATTACAAAATACTGTTAAACACAAGTAACACAGTCAATAATAATTTCATATATATATATTTTTTTTATATTCTTGATGAGTACCATACAATTTCAGATTTTAATTTGAATTATTAGGTACACAAATACTAATTTTTTTACGAATTAACAATGATATAAAACACACAAAAAAAGAGAACCTAGGTACTATTAATTATGGTTAGAAATCAAATACTTTAAAATGTGCATATATAACATATAGATTCCAGTAACCTAACATATTCAGAGAGGTTCTAAATGGGTTTGGTTAATAAACTTACCCTATAACCGCAATATCATAAGCAATTAATTGCTTACTACGCTATTCATCATATTTAGCACATGAAACTTTGAAAAACTCTTTGTGTATTTGCATTTCTTAGTGTGCCAAGCAATATACTTATTAATCTTGAAACAGCGCACCAACTTTTAATATTGACTAATTTACGACCAAAATAGAGTATAGGTAATCTGTATATTCCGGATAAATAAAAAAAAATGTCATAAAACGCAAGTTCGAGCCGGTGATGTTATTGTGTTCAATGCGTCTTTCTGTGTTATAAAACATAATAAATAAATTATTCATTTTATCTGAAAAATATGAAAATCATACATCTTCACAAGTTCCAGAGAGGTTGATAAAATAGGATTTTAGATTTGTCTTAAATATTTATCATTGTTGGTCTCTTGAGAGGCTTGTTGTTATAAATATAAAATATATAAATATGTATAATAATAAGATAATAGAAAAGAACTGGAAAATATGTTTTTAAATCGCCGATATCATTTGCAAAAGTATGTCTGCGTCACAGCGTAAAAGTAATACTCATTCAAATATTGAAAAAATTATAAATATTTTTAAAAACAAGCGAGCTTTAAATAATTGACGTTTCTTTTTAAATTCAGCAGATTTAATTTTTTTCCCTTGTAAAATTGTTTGTTGATTTGAAATTATTACACTAAATCCGAATGTGTATTCCTACGTTAATTATTTTTGTTTTGAAATCAAAAATAATTTCGTTCTGAAAAGAGCTTAAAAACTTAGATTTACCATTATGTTTTGTCAGAGTTATTTACATACGTATATATTATGCATTCAATGTTAAAATCCATGATAATGTTGTAGGTAAAATTTAAATTTTTATATCCAAAAAGAAAAAACAACGATTAAACTATGAAACTAAAATGTGTACCAAGGGTTAAAATTTGGAGTATAATACTTTCGGAAACATAAACGAAAATCAAAAAATAATAAACTTAAAATTATTTTATCATTAAACATAGCTGTTTTATTTATGTTGACTTCTTTGAAAACTACCCAAAAACATCTAATTTCTGGTCAAGTTAATATACAGTATAAACTTAAAGAACATTCGTCACACTAAAAATTGTTTGCAAACGAAGAAAATCCGCATCCTCACAAATATCGTTCGTTTTCTATTAAAGTTGAAGGAAACATGTAGGTATGTGCTGTAAAAGCTTAAAGTATTTAAATTAAGTTTTGAATACATTTATTATATAATATAAAGCAAATCTAATTTACAACCCAGAGTGCTGCGAAAAATGTATTTTTATTTATTATGACGTGTTTTTATTTTTTATTACATTTATTTTCACCTTTTTCGAGTGTAGGTAGACGCGTAGGGTGTTCTGAAAGTTTCATCGGGTCCTATTTATAGGTTTAAAATTTGCCGCAGGTGTTATACGTTATACGTTTAAATACGGGTCAATTTTAGTATTACCTGGCGAAACGTGAAAAACTTTTTATGAACAGAATGAAATTACGAAACATGCATTTTCCAATAATTTGTTTTGGTTATTTAATTGCAGTGTTCCTGAAAAACGGACTCCACGTTGATCTTTTATCCTATTCAATCCGTCTCAATTTATTCGCGCACTAATATCAATATAATATTAATATAACATAATATGATATCAACTACGTTTTATACAGTTTAAATTCCAAAAAATAATAACGCACGAAAAACGTGTTGATTGTTTTATTTTTGTACAGGCTGTCGTGATAGTTCCAATATCACACATTTATATTATACATTGTATTCAAATCCAATTATTTTCAATTAGTTGTGGTCGAGATGAGAGATTTAAATCGATAGTTAAATGTTTCTGTTTTAGAGTGATAATGTGCGCGGCGTTCGTTTGGACGTATAGTTTGCATGTTGTACGTATGAAACATCCGATCGTAAGTTGGTCGGACACGAACATATTTTATAATTTCTTTCACGATCTCCGCAGAACTCAATGTTTGTATTTATTTTATTCTATCGATCACGAGGTTGATACGTGGCGGCAAAACGAGAACACTGCGTCGTATGTGCCATATAAATTCTACGCAGTAACATAAAAATGTAATTACTTTCATAGGAAATGTTATTTTGCTGAGCTCCGCCGCGCCGGTGTTCGGTTTTCTTTTTGGGGGAAACAAGGAAAAACGAGAAAACTTTGACCACGCGAAAACAATAGAGCAATCAGATATCATGCCTGTTTTTAAATGCACCGTGTTTTGCTTTGTAAATGCTTTGTTTTCAGATAAACTGACGGATAAAATATCATAACAAAATTACGAACCTTGCAAGCCTGTAGGGAATTCTGAGCTCATTTTATTCGACTGGCCTTTCAGCGACCAAAACGAATGGTCTTATACAGTTCCAAACGTCATTTTCAACGTTTCTTGAAACACAATACATTATTTTTATCATCATTTTTTTTTTTTTTTTAACTATTAGTTACGTTATTTTAATTTAACATTTAATTACTATTTTCTAATAAAAAGTATGATGTGTACTGTGTTTAACTTCGACCAAATAAATTTACACGAACAAACGAATACCAACTGAAATTATTTATTCAATATTAGTTTACAGTGACGTCCGTGTATTAATTATATTGGGTGCTCTAAAAATATTTAACGCGTATATATTTATGTATTTTCATTACCACTATGAAGTAAAGAATTTTAATTGAAATACGAATAATTATATTATAATATAACATAATTTATACCGAAAATGCAATTAATTCATAAAAAAATATATTGCGTTTAAGACACTCAACAATTTACTTAAATGTGTTTTCATATAAATGTACCTATATACATTTTGCTATTCCTATTCAATTTAATAAGATACTTTTTCAACAATAAGATTTATTGAGCACTGGAGATGTTCTAATGTTGTAATACGTAAAATAAGGTACATCTCCACGTCTGTGTATGGCTATAAATATTTTAAAAATGTTTTGTTTCGATTCATCGTTTTAGAGATAACTCTATAAAACAATAATTTAAATTATGCAAATAAAACCACAATTCATTTCAACGGTCGTATTCATTAGGGAACTGGAATACAGACATATTGATGTATATTTCTTACATTAGGCAAAGGTGGCATGGGTGGGCTACTGGTGGCTTGCATACCATTTCGATCTGGACCGTGTCATCATTAAAAGAGTTGAAAGTATAATTTAAAAATAAAATGTTATACATATAAAGCCACGTCAATTTATCTATCCACATTCTACATTTATAGCTTACGTATTTTTTTGGAAATACGCCGTAGGGTATTAATTTACATTTAATAAAAAATTCATAATTTTAGGAATATTTTTAGTTTTAAAGCAAATGGTAAATATGTTGTTTTAAATATATTTTGTTAAATGACTTTTCATTTATGTATTTTATAGGCTCTCTGGTCACTATATTCTTAGGAAGCCATCCGTTTCAAGCACGCATAAACGAAATACTTATACAACTTGAATACATGCAAAAAAAAATAAAAAATTAAATAATCTACGTTTAAAATATCAAAATATTTATATCGAAAAAGATATCGGTGATCGGTTGATATGTAAGACGGACCATTTTAATGATTAGCTCACCTAGTTTACAAAAATGTTTAAGATATTTTTATTTAAATTTAAAAGCAAAGATAAATCATTGTAGTTAGGCCGTGTCATATACATGTACCCATGTATTGATTTGTTTAACGGTTATAGTTGGCTAAAATACTAAGTGATACGTATCTAATACGTGCGAATAAATTTCAAGAAATTTCAGACTCGATCCATTTCAATAACGGTTATGATAAAACTGCGTTCGCACCGAAACCACCGTAGACGAGTGCATGGTCGAAACCGCATATTATGATGCACGTGTAAAACGCGTGTCTTCGTTCGTGTCATCGGATTTTTATTTTATTATTTTTTATACGATTAAATGATTTATTATAAATTACAGAATTCAAAGAACAAGTTACAGTAAATAATAAATGAATCTATCGGCCACGTGTAGGCCAGCTTGTGACGGCGGTGGAGAGTTACGAATAATTCTAATAGTTAATATACAATAAAAAATATTATATAATAAACACATAATCAAAGTTTCAGTACAACACAACAGTCATAATCAGGGCTCGGATTTTGTAGCAAATGCTTCTTTTGAGAGGAGTGTGATAGAACGATAATTCTTATATATAAATAAGTTTTGACTCATCCTGACTTCAACGAAGCAAACTTTATTTTGCTTTGTTTGCTTTTTTTTTCCACAAAACCCGCTTTTTATTGATTTTTCCCCTATTTGGTTCTTTTTTCTCAATTTCCACATATTTTTCTTGAAAATTTAATTTATTTCCATGTATAATATACTTGAACTATATTATTATACAGACAATCTCGTCTGCATCACAACAAATTTTGGATTTATACCACATGCAATTATAAAATTAGAAAAAAAAGTATTTTTTATTTGTATTTCAAGTATTTGCATTAATTTAATAATTTATAAAATATAGCTACTGTTTGAGAAGCAAAACACAATTTAGAAGAGCTAATGGCGAAGTAGCGAAATCGATTGCAGAAAAGTGCAATCGTGTTTTTTCAAAGAATGGACGGGTAGAACTTCAAAAAATCAATAGTTTTCATAATGACACACTACACTTAACATTAATGCGGACCATTATGATTTAAATGATATATAGTTTACATGGAATACGCACCGTTTACGTCGGCTGGTGTGGAAAGATCTTTTTCTGTATATTAAAATATTTTAGCGCCCAATAGGATGAATTTTGATGAAAGTAACTCGACCAAATATACGGTCGTAAATTCATATTCAATATTTAATTCGGTGTATAATTTAAAGTTACTTTTTAGAATTAAATTTAATAAATGCTTCTTTTTGTTTTTTTTTTTTTGGCTCCTTAAAATGCTTTTCTAAGGATTTATTTCGCTACAAAATCCGAGCCCTAGACTCTTAGTATAATAATCAATACACAACAAATTTCAAACATAAAACACCAACCGAACAGAGTGAATAACCTGTAAAAGTGTAAACAATCGCTGCGTTGAGAATCGATTTTTTAAGATTCTCAGTGTTGGCGAGTGCAATTTTTTTTCAATTTTTTTCAATTTTTTTTTTGTTTTTCTAACATCACTCGATAGACGCGTCTAATGTTCGCGCGGTCGTCTGTTGCAGGAGCGCTCTCTATGTGGCCGCACGTGTCGAACGCAAGATGACCAAATGCGTGGACGATGCCCGGCGGCCGGCTAGCGCAGCTGATCGTGACGATGGCGTTGGCGTGGTTCGGGGCCGCGTCCGCCGACTGGGCCGACTGTCCGTCCGCGTGCCAGTGCAAGTGGAGCTCGGGCAAGAAGACGGCGCTGTGCAAGGACGCCGGGTTCGCCGAGGTGCCCGCGTCCCTGGACGCCGACATGCAGGTGCTTGATCTGAGCGCCAACGGGATCCGGCGCCTGCCCGCGGACGCGTTCAAGACGGTCGGGCTGCTCAACCTGCAGCGGGTGTTCCTGCGCGGCTGCGGCATACACAACGTGCACAAGGACGCGTTCCGCGAGCTCAAGATCCTCGTCGAGCTGGACCTCAGCGACAACCTGATCGGGTCCATCCACCCGGACACGTTCCAGGGCAACGAGCGGCTGCGCGTGCTCTACCTGAACGGCAACCCGCTGACCGAGATCAGGGAGGCGCAGTTCCCGGTGCTGCAGCACCTGCGCACGCTCGAGCTGCAGCACTGCCAGATCAAGCGCGTGCACCGCGACGCGTTCCTGCACCTGTCCGCGCTGGAGTCGCTCAACCTGAACGGCAACCTGCTGAAGCGGCTGTCCGAGACGGTGTTCCTGCCGGTGGCCAAGCTGAAGACGCTGTCGCTGGACGGCAACCCGTGGGTGTGCGACTGTCAGCTGCGCAGCTTCCGCAACTGGTTGGTCGCGTCCAACCTGTACTCGCACCCGCTGTCGTGCATCGAGCCGGCCGCGCTGTCCGGCAACCGGTGGGAGAACGTCAGGCCGGTCGAGTTCGCGTGCCCGCCCGCCGTGCTGCTCGACCGGGACAACGTGCTGGAGGACGCGGGCAACAACGTGACGTTCACGTGCACGGTGACCGGCGACCCGGAGCCCGAGGTCAGCTGGTACTTCAACGGCCGCAGCGTGGACAACTACACGGACCGCATGGACGAGAACCGGACGTGGCCGGACGACGGCCGGATGCGGAGCGCGCTCAGCGTGTACAACGTGTCGGACGCGGTGGCCGGCGAGTTCACGTGCGAGGCGCGCAACTCTCGCGGCCGCACCGCGGCCAACGTGTCGCTGGCGCTACCGGAAGTGGCCGTGGCCACGACGCTCAGCAAGTCCAAGTCGGTGTACGTGGTGGTGGTGTGCGCGGCGGCCAGCGCGGCCGCGCTGCTGTTCGTCGCGGCGCTCACGTGCTGCGCGTGCCACGCGAGGAAGGCCGGCGGGGCCGGCGGCCGGCGCGGAGACGGCGGCAACAAGTCGTCCGGGTTCAAGGGCAGCTCCAGCTTCAGCGACGCGGACAAGCGGCTGCTGGACGCGAGCATATCCACCACGCAGGCGGGCAGCTGCGAGATGCTGGGCGGCGGCGGCGGCGGCGGCGGCTCGTCTTGCCAGGACCTCGAGCTCATGGAACAGTCGCTGCAGAACATCCCGCTGGCCGCGGTGTGCGACCAACAGCCCGTGCACATCACCATCGAGAGCCACGACCCGACGACGGGCGGCGCGTCCGGCGTGTCCGTGTACCCGCCGCCGCCCGAGTTCTCCACCAGCATCCTGCCCTCGGTCAGCGGCTTCGGCAACATATTCATCTCGGTGTCGGTGAGCCAAGAGCCGCCGGACCCGGAGTGCCGGTACCCGGACCTGTTGGACATGAAGCACCGGCAGAAGCAGAGCGTGAGCGTGGGCCCCGGCGGCGGCGGCGCGCTCCACCACCACCACCACCACCACCACCCCCAGCACCGCGTCCCGCCGCCGCCGCCCGTCGCCGCGTCCTACTACGCCACCATGCCCAGGAAGAAGCGGTCCAAGGACCACCAGCAGCAGCAGCACCATCAGTCCGTCAAGTCGTCCGCGGCGCCGCACTACGACAACATGGGCCCCAGGATCACGGCCACGGGCAGCTGTACCAACCTGTCGTCGTTGTCCAACAGCGGCGAGTCGTCCGACGACATACCGCCGCCGCCGCCGCCGCCTCTGTGCACCGGACACACGGATTACGTTGCCCTGTAATCGCGTTTCTACCGTCGTCGGTACGCTTGTAAAAAAAAATTCAAAAAAATTCGCGAATCTTTTTTGTTTCCCTCCCCTCCCCCCCCTCTCACGTGAATACTACCGAGATGTAAAAAAATCGCCGTCTGTCAACACAGATTTCGTACTACGTACGTAGGGTTTTGGTTTCGCGCGCCCGACGTCCGATCGCTTCATAAAAAACAATATGAAAATGCACGACTCATTTAACAGGATTCGTTTTCAGGCGACGACATCGACAGCGCAGAAAGAAAAGAAGGTCGAACACAACGCATTTCGGTTACTGATGTTTGAACGGAACGTGGACAGCGTAAGTGGTATCACCCCCGTTCATCGATCACTGTAGGCATTTAATGTAGGGGACAGTGTTGTCGATGGGAACGGCAGAAAGAACCTGAATATAATTCATAATAATGAGGGAAATAGGAAATTAAGAAGGTATTAATCGTTGTATAAATAAAAGTACTGTGTAGCTGTGGTTTGTATATTATTATTGTTTTATTTATTTTTATTATTATTATTCATTATTCATTTTTTTTTTTTTTTTTTTTTTTTTACTAAAAATTTAGTAGGTTAAAATTGACAATCTATAGATTTAATACTTAAACAATAAGTATTTTATGTTTTTAAAGGACTTAAAAAAAAATAATAATATTGTTTTCTACTTTATCATTATTTTATCATCACTTTCTATAAATAAACACGTTTTTTCGACAAAATGTATTAATATATCGTAATCCAGTCTGATATCGTAAAAGAATTTACGTTGTTATTTACTTAACGTCAAGTTCGCTGAAAAGATTTAATTATACGAGTTCAGAAATACAAATTCGATTACTTTACCAAAAGTATCTACTTAATTAATTATTGCAATCGTTGCAATGAAAAAATAATCTATGAGAACCTAAAAACAATCTATTTTAACAATACACCTACATACGTTTACTAAATAAACAGATAATATATTTATTTTTGAAAATCTAAAACAAACAAAAAATCCAAACGTTTGTTTGGAATAGAAATCTACATATTAAAATAATGCAACATAAAATACAAAAAAATTAACTAATTTGGTTTTATCACGATGTTATTTTTACGTGCCACACACATAAGTGGAGAATATGCATCGAAAGACGCATCCGAAAATGGTGTTATACAAAATTATTTTCACAATATTAACTGAGTATAGTATTGAAAATATTAAATTATTCTGTCTTCATATTAATTTGTATTTTTCATATAAATATAACAAATACAATTTGATACTAGTATTTTCAATTGCAGTGATTTGTTATTTATTATTTTTTTTTTTTTTGTGATAAATCATTATTATATTATATTGATAATTTTTTTTATCATTATTATTTTAAGTCAATTTATAAAAATATAAAAAAAATTGAACGTCTACAGTGATTATGAAAGTTTTATGACTCTTATGAGCTATAAAACATTTTTAACTAAATAAACAACAATAATCAGAATAATATAAGTGATATAAATTTGGTGATCATCATAGCATATCGATCGTCATTCCACTACTACCCGATGAAAACCTACAACATGAAAATTACTCTGTGTTTGTCTATTCGTATTATTTTCTTCGTAATTGTACTTTTACTCGTTTTATTTTTCATTTACACATATCATTTTTAATTTTTATTTCAAAAGTCTAATAATTAGTTGAAATCATGTGTTTTTTCAACATTTATGGAGCTATTTGAATCAATTGATATTATACGATATTTTTTCTCGAAATTTAATGGAATGAAGCATTAAGTAAAATAACTTTGTTCAGTTGAGTTGTTTTTTTGGCATATCATGAAATCAGTGTGCATTATACAAATAGTTTTATAAAAATAAAATCATATTTTACTACGATGGTTGAAAATATTTCCTTAATCATACATGAAATGTATATAAAAAGCGTTCAAGCAAAAATAGTAAAACAAAATATATCAAACTAAGTATTTTGAAAATAATTCGTTTATAAAAACTATTCAGTACGATTTATAATATACAGTCCTCGTTAAATTTCAACTAGTGATTAAATATTTGCCGAGGTGGAGTAAAAACAAATTTATTGAACTCGAAACACAATGAATTATGTATAAGTGAAAGTATTTAACTTGCCTGTACGAAGAAAAAAATAAACAAGAAAAACCTATCTTTGAGCTGTACATTTGTATGGATAGTTTTTCCGTGGCCATTACTTTTGTATTTATTGTAGGTATATACCAGTGTTCCAGTGATTCTTCACTCGAAATTATGTATACATTTTATTTAAGTTAGCGGCAAGGAGATAAATAATAATATGTAATATCTTTGAAATCCTCTGTATTGTAAATACAACAAAGTAGCCTACGTATGCATATAGACGGACCTACAGGATATAAAACTGTCTTTTAATATTAAAAAATATTAATAATAATAATAATTATTGTAAAAATTAAATGTAATAATTTTTAAGGTATTTTATTTATAATGTTTATATTAAGTTTTGTTTGCTTATGACACGACGTACCTATACATTCCTTTTTCTCCTTTGTCAATGTGTCACGAAAAAAAAATGTTTTATTCTATAGGGGTGAATAAATAAAGACTTTTTTGTCTGCTTTGAAATAAGTATAAATTTATATATATATATATATATATATATATATATATATATATATATATATATAATACAGTTATGTTCCTTGTTGGTGTTAATAAATTATATTGTACAGTAAAAGTTTATGTCGATAATTAAGTAAAATCTACCTAATTCACTTTTTTTATGTTGTAGTTTATATTTCATTACGTATTTATTAAACATGATTTGTAGTTTATTGTAATCGAATATGTGAAATAAACAAAAAAAAAACGTTAAAACCTTACTAATGACGTCATTGGTTTTTTTTTTCATGTACCTATATTTTTCCTAAAAATGTATATTTTCTGTAATTAAAAAAAAAAAAAATTGAACTTCCTTTATGTTCTTTTCATACATTTCTGATTTATCAAGACCGTGATTGTGCTTCTGATTGTATGTTATTTTATTTGTGCTCTACGTTAGCTACTACCAAGTCAAATCCATTAGGTTAGGTTAGGTTACCTAACCTAACCGTCGTACGGATTCATACAAGACGTTTCATTTGAAACAATTTTACCACTTTGATAAATTATTAAAATGCTTTTCCCCAATTTGACCGTGGTTCTAAGTAAAAACAATAGAAAACATTTTACATTACGTAGGTACCTATATCAAACCGGATCGAATAATTCATTTTAATTAGGTACAACAAAAACCAATTACATCTTAATTATTCAATCGGTAGAAAAACCAAGTTCATAAGCGCAATAATGATAATGAGAAAAAAACTCAGATCTACTTTACGATACGGTTTTTAATGTAACAGGTATAACGAATTAATTATCAATATATATAGTATATATTTCCAGACAAATTAAAAATCACATTGTGTAAAATAATAGTTAGTTTCAAGTAGAAAATCCATAGCTATTTGAATTGATTGTGTGCGCTAATCGTCTCCGCACAGTAAGGGAATTCGATTTAAAGCCAGTCATAAATATCTGATTTCACTAGTAATCGATATCTTCGAGTGAACAGTGTAAACAAGATTATGCACTCACGAAGTATCATTTGACAGACGAAACAAGCATGACATCAGATGTAAAAAAATATACAAGCGATTCACATGAGCAGTCTACTAAGTTAAGTTTGGTGTTTTGAAAGTTTCTAAGGAGCGAACGAAAATAGTGTAGTGTTGAAACTTTTTTAAATAACATTTATTTAAATAATAATAAACTATGTTGAAACTTAACAATACAAAACAATAGGAACGAGTATAGAGTAACGGTCTACCAAAAAACGATTTTATTACATTTTTTTTTTTTTTTTTTTTATTTATATAAAAAATGATTTTTCATGCATGCACATTGCTCGCCTCCTTTTTTGGCCTTGCAAATGCATAAATGTATAATTGTATTTTTAGAATGTTAAAGTTACCATAAAAACTATGTTTTTCATACCACCTCAATAATGTACTTTGATGGAACAAACTTTATTTTTTCGAATGAAATTCGGAAACACTCTTGTTTAATTGTGGATTTTTGTCTAAGTCATATTTCAGTGAATTTTTATGTATTGAAATAAAAATCCGAACTAGTGGTAATCGAACTAATTTAATTAAAGTATTAATGATAGGTAACAGTCTCTTGCGTCCCCGAATACCTACGCATGTACTCAATATTTAATAACGTAATGATTTACTAATAATTATTATTTTACATAAACACTTCATTTATCTATTCTTTTGGTAGTCACTTCGTAATTCTTATAAAAACAAATATTAATTATAATTTATGTACGTATCCTCATAATAATAATTTTAAGATATAAGTTTTTGTTTTTGCCTACGAGTGGTAGTGGAAACTCTCATCAGCTATTACCTATCTGCTATCGTAATTATTGTTATAACGAACAAAATAATATAATACATTTTTTTTAAATGTTCATAAAAATGAGTGTATTTAGTGAACAGTAAAAAATTTCATAAATAAAATTGGATATGTATATTGTTAATCGGGTAGATGGATTATGTCGAATTATGATTTCGTACTATATTCTACAATACATAGAACTCAGAACTAATGATTTTTTTTTTAAACTGTTTTTGTAAATAATATACCTACCTAACTCAATGAAAATACAACACTTGATTTAACTCGTATTGTTTAATATTTTACTCTAGATAAATACCCCTAGCTGAGTCATGACTGCACTCTCTCGTACCTATTCATCTTAGAAGCTGTGTTCCTCAATTTCAAATTTGTATTTCCAATTAACGTTGAGTATCACGATAAATCTTAAACTAAAATGTAAATACCAGTGGTAATTAAAATGCTTTTGCTAAGATTGATTTTTATTTTTATATGTAAAGTGTAAATTTACTTAATAATATTAAATAGTTTTTCATTAAATATTATTTTTTTACTTATTCATAAAACAAAAAATAACGGACGCAACTTAATCTTAGTGTGTGACTTACCACATGTGTGGATTGGGACGTATGATATATACTTTAAACTTAAATTATTAAGTGGTTTCTATGAATGAACGTGCTATCGGTAATTATAAAATAGAATGCAATAAAAATAATAAGAGTGGTGTAAAATAAGGTTCGTACCAAAAAACAGTGCCATGGAATTGATTAAAAATTGAATCATTATACAAAACGGATAAAATATAATTGTTTTATTGATAATTCCGTACTTAATAAATAAACTTAATATTAGGATTAACAGGTGACATAACTTACTCAATATGTGAGTAGATGACATGTATTAATGAGTTACTAAATCAAAACCAAATCATTTCAAATATACCCTTTTATTATTATCTGTATAGTAACTAATAACTATACACAAAATTGTTATTATTATTCGTATTTATCTTCTGGAAAAAATCAATTAAGTTACAATTTAATTATTTAAAACGACATCTATTTTAACTAAAAATAGTAGTAATACAAGACTAATCAAAGTTATCAATCACATTTAATCAATTTAAACTTAATATTGAAATAGGCGTTTAAAAAATCACAGCAAAGTTATTATTAAGAGACTAGCGGAGAGGACGTAATTAACAAAGAATATCTTTAATACTAAAAATTAGTTAAATTAGAATAATGCTAAAACTATTCGTTCGATATCACTACATAAAAATTCACAGTAAATCTACACTAAAAAGGGGGCTTGTATTTGAAAAAATTACTTTGCAATTAAAATGTTGGAAACATAAATTTTATGACAACTTGAACATTCTAAAGATAAAAATCCAAATTCTTGGATTTTGTGGCCAAAAAAGGGGATAAGAATGTTAAACTTCACTCTTTAGGTATATATATATATATGTATGTATGTATGTTTTATGATTTTTTAAAACCGTGTCAATTAGGTGGTGTTGTATCATGGAGGCCATTTACGGAAAATGCATATTAATCTAGTACAGTGGTCGGCAACCTTTTCGAACTGTCGGGTCACATTTACAAATTAAAAAAAGAGTTCGCGGGCCGTATAAAAATTAAAATATTTTATTCTTAAATTATGTATTATGCAAAAAAATACAATCTAAAACTTAAAATAATAAAATGTATAAAATAAAAATTACAGTTTTTAGTATAATTATAATATGAAAGTATGAATGTAATGTTCTGGTTAAATGCTTAATGTGATTTTTGTTGTTGGATATTGTTAATTAATTTTTCAATTTCCACATTAAAATTACTTGTGACCACTCTAAGAACATGGTGAATCTTATCAGTAATTGTCAAGGTATACCTACCATTATAAAATATGACTGATATAAAATACCCGTACCAAAACCGCAATTATATTTATGCAATATGATGCTCAATTAAATTTCGTCGTTCTAGAATTTAAAAGAGGCCGTATTCAATAGCCACGCGGTCCGGATGCGGCCCGTGGGCCGCCGGTTGCCGACCACTGATCTAGTACTAATTTGTTTTGAAACAAACAACACAGGTTGATATTTTTATAAACAATAATGTGTTAAGTATGTCAGAGGTTTTACACTTTTACTTCCACTTATTTATTTTTTTATTTTTTTTATAAGTAACCACAATATAATAATTACTTTTAATAATTTATTATAAAATAATTTATCATCGCCATAACCGTCGTATTGAAAGTATTTCTAATATTTAATAAAAAAAAAAAATGTATACATGGATTAGAAAAACGATAAAATTATATTGATCAATAATGTGACACACAGTTATATATAAATCGCTATAACGATCTCGTTTTGTATAATATAAAATTATTTCCAGTTATGGTCGTATTTCGTCGTTTATTAGTAGCTCATAGTTATACGGAACAGATAGTAGAGGGGATCGTCGTACGTTTATTTTTTTTTTTTATCAATTTTTATTAAAATTTAAATTTCAGTCATATGGAAATCAAGTAACATGCATACGTGCAATACATATTTTGTCTTTTTCTTTTACTAAATGTCTATACTAGTTAATACTCTATTTCACGTATTAAAAAAATATATTTTAAATATTTTTTTTGTGTTTTTAATAAATTTGTTTTGTTTCCTTTAATAGTGACCAATATGTAAAGCATAATATTACAGAAAAAAATTGATATTTTAAATTTGCAATTCAATACCAAAATTTTAAGTGCTATAATCATTTAAAGTTTTAAGCATTGATGAGACCCGGAGTAACCGACGAACATGTATTACCACTAAACTCATTATAAACTTTAAATGCTTATATCTCTTAAACCATTAGTCGAATAATATAAATGTAAAATTCAAATTTTCCAAAAAAATTATGTTATTTTAAAACGTGACGTTATAGTAATGAGTTATAACTATTAAAAACCAAAAAACGTTAAAAAACCTATGGATAAAAATGGTAAAAAAAATTATTTTCCCTTCAAATTGTCTAAATAAAAAAAAATCTAAAATAACGAATACAACATACAACAAAATGTATTGTATTCATCAAAAAAAGCTGAAGCACTCTGTATGTTATATAACTTTTATCCGTTGAATTGGCCAGAAATAGAAGTTTTCATAATATTATATGTAAAAGTGCTTAGCCCGCATCGAAAAGTCAATTCCGAGAAGAGTTCAGTTTACCAGTAGTTTTATGTCTTTCCCTTTAAAAATGTTCTACATGTGAATAACAATAACAAAAAACTTTTAAGAATTATTTTTATACAACTCTGTCACATATAAAACACGGTAATGCGTTATATTTAAAATATAAAATGTATAGAACTCAAAAAGTATTATTTATTTTTTTAATAATGATGTCCGGTGTTCGTTTTATTGGACTTTTTTCGAAAATAATATTATTTATTATATTAATGATAATTATTGTTTTTTCATTTGAAACATTCCGAAAATTTAAATTACTATTAATCTCTACTACTTATTACAGTTCTTTATTTTACATAAATAATTGGCAATCATATTATTTTTCGAGTTCTCATTTTACAGCTACACGTGAAAATAATAATGGTCGATATCAATCCCTTAGTAAGTACTTCTAGAAATTGATTGCGTTTGTATAAAAATATTGTAATTATTATGAGTTGATGGTTTGTGATAGAGTAGGTATACTTTAAAAATAATTTCATGGATTCTGTTACAGTTATCATTTGTCACCGTGCGTGTCAAGTTGGTATATTTCTATAATCAGATGTAGTATTTGCAGTAATTGTTAAGGAGCTGTTGAAGTAAGTCACAATAGTTTTTTTTTAAAATAAAATTGACATCCAAATTCCAATCAATAATCCGAAAAAATGAGGCAAACTATTTTTTCCAAAATAAAGTGCCCAATGTAAAAAGTAAATAAAACATAATATTTCAACAAGAATAGTGCTCACGTTCGGAATCTAAAACATTTTTAAAACAAGACATTTGTAAATTTCCCTAAGAAACTGGGATGTTTTTGAAGATTTAACTAAACACCAGTAAATAAATCGTTTATTTTTTTACATAAGATTGCATAACACCTACGATATCGTTCAAAATTCAATAATTTTTTTATTATTATTCAAAACTATCACCGCTATATTTCTATTTTAGATGGTGATTAAAACACCACAAAATTCTTTAAATGTAATGTTCCATGGTATAAATTGAAGTTAACTATAAAATCGAAAAACCAATTTAAGAAGTGAATAAATGCCCTATTCGTACCACGAATAAACTGACTTGCGTTGATTTATAAGTATCAAGTTATTTGCCATTACGGTGAATGGTTATAACGTTATAAAATGAGCAAGGTTTATTTGATAGAGAATAACACTTATCTCGAATAGAAACTAAAGATATTCAAAATAATGTATTTAATATGTAGATATTTTGATATAAACCTTGAACAACTTCGTTTAAAAATATTCATAAAACTGTTTTTAATGTAAAGAACGTCAGTCAGATAAATGACTTGAAATAAATAATATGGTGTAAAATAAACCTGAATCAATTAGCACCGATCTAAAGCACCGATTAACACAAATGTGTTCATGATTTGAAAGTCAATAAATATTTTTGCAATAAAGATCAAATCAACAGTTATGAATATTAACAGATTACGACTAGTTATGTTTTTATTAACATTTAACCGGGAATAATCTACATGTAAAAGGGTTACCTTTATTGATATAATTTTAACTTCAAATATCTACTGAGCTTGTCGATCCGCCAAGTGACATGATTGTTTTGCAAACTCTAATAATATTTCAGTGGAAAACTTTGGACCCTGTTAACGCGCAGGTCCATCTCACCTTAAAAATGTTTGACTACAAGTTAAGTATATATGCATTTAGTATCTATGTCGGTTACTGTTTTGCTCACATATTAAAACGCTTTTTTCGGTAGTGTTCATGTGAAGTGTGTACTACTGAGCAATAAAATATACCAAATTTTGCAAATGTTGACTTGATCAGACACATTTGATTACTCTGAAAAAACTGAACGGACCATTTCGTACTCGGAATAAACTGACTGTACTATGATTGAATAGACCTTATTATGATGTATTAAAGATCAAGTATTCTCATAAGAATTATCGAAATAAATGTTTCAACATTTTTAAAATATGATGAAAGTACTATGGTATTTATGAAGTGGAAGGTTTATATTCGATTACAGATAAAAATTATTCAATGAAAAATGAAAAAATAAATTAAGAATAAAATATATCGAGTTATGTATTTAGTTATGTATTACGAGTTATGTATTACACACCATTATGTTATTGGATATACATTATTGAATTGATTTTAAAACAAATGTATGTACAGCCTATCAGTATATTATTTTGTAGTCAATTAAACGTTTTAAACTAAAAAACATAGATGAGAAAAAAACACGTTTTTATTTGCGTTTTACGTATAGATTTAATGATGATAAAATTGTGATATCGAGTATTGTTAATTTTTTAAAGTGTTCATATCTATTCAGTAGAACAATCAATGACGATTCAAGAACAATTATTTAAAAATTGAATCCTAAAATAACAGTAGAATATTGTGCTCTTGCGTCTTTTTTCCTTTTCCTTTCTTTTGTACACTTCAGATGACATTTTGAACACATACTAATAGAAATGTAGATTTACATGATGCTTTAAACTATATGGTATTAGGGTCACACTCACACATATATTCGGGTTATGGGAAAAAAACTGTTGTTTCCAGACCGTCAGAAGCCCGTATTGCTTTTAGAGGTCTATCGGAAACGATATCCGTCAAACAAGATGGTGGGTTTAGGGTATTTCCTATCGCTAAAGGGAATATACATTGGATACAAAATGGATTTGGTCAGCAATCAATGATCAGAAGCGTCTCGATTCTTAAACTTTAACCATTTACGTAAAATTCAACGTTTGTGCGGAATAGTTTCAGCCGTTTAAGAAAACTAAATTGCATCGACACAAATATAGGTCGCAATCAGACCACGATATTTATGACTTATAAAACGTGACCAATAATTGGATTAGTTTGATAATTTTTGTTTGACTTTCACAAACCAAAACAAATGTATGAAATAATAATAAAATATATTTTTGGTGAGTTAACATTTTTATAACTGAGGTTTCACGCAGTAAAACTTGTTTTAATTTTAATTTTTAATTTGTGATGACACGTTTTTTATCACAAACTATTGGACAAAAATCCGAAATCTTCTTCTAATGATGCTGTGTTCGGAATTTCTCCAATGATTTTCTGAAAATCATGAAAAACTGATGATAATTATTAAAAACTACAAAATGGAAATGGGCTTATATTTTAGGCCATTTAATATGGGTGCATGATATTACATGTTGTTGTGTTAATAAACCCATATTAATGATTAGATAGGTACATTATTCACATCGCATTCGACATTAGAGCATTCATTCAAAACGCCATGTGATCACATCAATAACATACTGCTGTGTAACGTAACATGTATTGATATTTGATTCAAAACGTGGAAAACAATTTTTAACAATATGTGTTTACAATAAAAAAATATTATAATTGGACAAACTATGAATTACCCACATAGTTACATTAAATGTATGAAAACATTACACGTATGAAAACGCTAATTTTGGTACAAAAAATAAAACAGGAATAGTGCACTTCAATAAATATCGAATTGAACAAGTTATTATGTCACTTTTATAACAAAAAACGTCTATTTGATTTCTGACAAAGCACATTTAAATATGAAATGGCAAAACACAACAAATAATATTTAGTTGATATATAAAATAAATAACGCTGTATTATTATAACTGTAACTGTTGTATCACAGTTTGAAAAGTATTGTTTATCGAACATTTTTTAATTAAATATTTGTAATTTAATCGTTTATGCAGAATTATAATGATATGACATTTCAAATTAGACACCGCATTGTTTTTCCCCGAAACGCACCCATTATATTTTTCTTGCATTTTTATGATTCGCGTTGTCAATCTCATCTGATATATTTGTGGCGAACAGTGACTATACGTATAGTTTTTCCATCGCATTACAGTTTATTGTGAACAACGGCCGTGCATGACACAACTAATTAAAACGTATACGTTTAACATGTCATATTGAAATGGTTATGAGTTCATAGATTGTTCCAACATTTTTACGGCTCGATATATTTCCGATGAAATAATAATATAACAATTTACGAAAACCGTTACGGTTTCGTTTTCTTTGGACGTGTGGATCGATCACCGTTCACCGCCCCATACCTCGTTCCTACCGCGCGAATGATCAGCGTTAATTGTTGTCGTCGACGAGGGACGGCAGTGGCTTCGGCGTTATTGATCACCCCGACGGTATCAGCGGTACTAATACGTTTGTGTAATCTCTACATTGTGACACTACCGGACATCAATTGTCGGATACATTTCTATAATAATTGAGCATAATAGACAACAACGGCTATCCATAGCGTGGCACTGTCCAAAACGAATAATACGCTCGTTGTAGACAAGGTTCCCGGAGAGAAGCCTGCAATAATTACAATAACGTCATTACGATCAAAGATAATATGCCGGTTTTAACATGCCCGTGTAGATTACGCGTTCATTCGAAATCATAGTTGTTTTTTTTTTTTAATGTAACATCAAACCGAATTTCTCATCTTCTTGTGTCTTTCGTTTTTTTTTTTTTTTTTTATTTGCTTTTGAAAAGTGTTTTATTCACTACGACAAATCCAAACTTTTGAATAGAAATAGTCGAATACGTTTCGAATTAAAATTTGAAAAATCCTTTAAAGTTGCATAAAAAATTGTGGCATTTTCGATCAATCCAAACATACGTATTAAAATAATATCTATACTCCGATGTACGTTTTATTAGACACTGAATGAAGAGAAGAATAAATTTATATTTTTTTAATTCTTTTTTCTGCAAATACTTTTTTGAGTGGTGTATTTATATAATAAAATAATACTCCAAAAATTTCATCCAGCAATTCTGTAGATTAGAAATCTCATGCAGATTATACTTTAAACAGGGCATTTTTCTGTTCTCAAAACAATTTTTCGCGAGAGGACAAACTGCCAAAAATCCGAAAATAATTGATAAAATTTGCTGTAAATGACACTTCTACTAAATCAATTTTAGTGATTTAGTCATTACTAGAAAAGTAATTTTGTTAAATATTTTAAAATTTCATATACAATTTTGGCATATTTCCACATACTTAACAAGAGTAAAAAAAAAAAAAAAAAAAAAAATAAGAAATTTTGGGCTAAAAATTAAAATTTAAAAATACCTTGTTTTTAAAATCAATGTATTTTTTTATTTATTTTAACGAAAATCAATAATTACACTATACTAAATATTGGCCATACTATGACGATAAAATTTGGTATAATTTGTTTATTATGACAAATTATCTCATGGTAAATCGTAGCCATAATGTATTTTTACATTCCTTTTTTTTTTGTTTCGTGTAATCACACTAAAAAATCCAATACGCATACAACACTCTAATAATGTAAAATAAATACCGAGGAACAATAGGGACAGCTATTAGGAAACTCCAACTTGCCTTCTCAGTTTGAGACTAAATACCTTATTTGACGACGTCAGGTGCAATAAAACGTACTTAAGTCGTTACATCAATTTGGTACAGAGTTCAAAATTTCCCTTGAACAAACGAGGAAAAGGATTTGATTGACATTTTCGCTGTACAGCGTTTCGGTAATAGCTCGTTAGACTGTGAAATTACGTTGCACGATATTTTCGGGGCAGTAAGTCGATGATGGAAGTGAGGGTGCACACTAATACAAATCGTTAGTCACACGCAGTGAGCAAATGTGTTTTCAAACATATTTGGAATAAGAAAATGAAAACTGTCTTGAAGGGGGTGGTAGTAGGTCACGTAACGTAGAATTGAGCGGAATAAAAATGTTTTACTGCCCGTAAAAAAAAATAATAAAATAAAATAATGAAGCTTATACAGTTTTATCCATGAAAACGTGTGTTAAACGTACAAATAAAACACGTGTGAGGATTAAAACTTCACAAAATACAGTATTCAATCAAAGTTTGTATCACACGAATTTTGCGTGATTTCATACTTCTCGTCATCACGACAGAAATAGAGAATGTATTATAAAAATTGCATAACATAAGAGTTTGTAATTTAACTTTTAAGTTTGACAGTCTCGAATATTCGGAGTAGTACATTACGCATCCATACATAAACATTTGTAATGTAAAATTCCTGAGAATTTTTTTATAAACGTAGAAAAACAATTTCAACAAAATCTCTACGTAGCATCTGTAATACGTAGTTGATGTGATTTCCCGTGCCGTCGGTCCTGTTATTAGTTCACAATACTTAATATCGAATTGAATGGATTCACACTTAATCTGTGTCGAGGACTAGGTGACAATATTATTGTTACGAGGTGTAATCCATAAGTGTTTACTGTGTAGACAGATCGCATACAAATCGCAAAACGAGACGTATTGAAAGGGATTGAAGCCCTCGACACAATTAGACCCTACTGACTGTCATAACCTTCATGACCGTTACATAAAATAACACAACACATTTTTCGTCCATATTTCATGTGTGTACAATAACAAGGGAGGCGGGGAAAGTGAATTATTTTTTAAATAATACATTCACGAGTCTTGTAGTTTTCATTGAAATTCTTAAAACAGTGTTTCGTAGAGAGTAGAAGTAAATATTTGAAAATATTCGGGTCGAATGAATATTTTTACATTTACGATTTAGAATACTTAACTACTAACGTTATTTTGGAACATCTCAATGAACTTGTGACGGTGTGCGTGGTCTTTTCTAGGAACGTAGATAGTCTCGTGGGGTAAACGTTTATTCTAGATCTGTGACGTTTAACTCAAACCCATTAAATAAAAATAAGTCATATTTCACTTAATAAATTAAATATCAATGATTTATTTTAAGAACAAATAATGTTTAATTCATTGTAATGTTCGTTAGTGAATATTTAAGCAGAATGATCTGAGTCACTTAATAATCTTTAAGTTAAATAAAAACAAACTTTTACGACATTTCAAAATTCAAAAAATATTTGATAGCTCATGAACGCATGGACTATTGTTAACCATAACTTCAAAGTAACTATACTAACATTTGTCTTTAATTATAAAAATGTAACAGATAATAATAACCAACAGTACTGGATTATTATTTATTCCGTGCTCGCGATGAAAGTCTAATATCATTTAATTTAATACATTAAAGAATGTTTTTATTCTTAGAAAATTTATTCAAAGATAGCCGTCGACATGCTCTTCGTTTTAATACAATATTACTATTTTTAATACAATATTATTATTTTTATCTATCTCTGAATGTTTGAAAACATTGAACATGGCTTTTCAAAGGATTAGAATCAGGATTAAAAATTCTCCATTCTTATTATTTATTATCATATTTGTTTACACACACACACACACACACACACACACACACACACACACACACACACACACACACACACACACAAATTTTTTTTACATATCATTAATTTATTGGTACACTATCCTTTAAGTATAATATATAGATAAATTTAAGTATGATAATTTGGCACTTTCAATAAACTTAAGGAAAAATATTTTTTTCTTACTCGTTCCAAAACAATCAACCTATTAAATATGTATTCAAAATAATGGCAAGTTTTGTGTAATCAAAGGGTAGATACTATAAAAACTAATTTTAATTATTTCTTGAATATTAAATTCACTCAAGTATAAATAATCGATGGAGATTTAAGAATAAAATTAAAACTGTTGTGTCATTCACCAATTTGTATGCATAAAATATAACATTTTAACTTATTAACTAGAAATTAAAATGAGTTTAAAAATTCTTAAAAAGCTGATTTAAAAAGTGCCAGCGTATCAAACGCGTTTGACATAACGATTCATTTTTTGAAAATGAGTATTGACTTAGCGTTCTAAAAACATTGAGTGTTCACACTGCACTTATCCTATACGGTAAAAAAGTCATTAAAATACCGCGTTTACTTGTTACATTGTCAATTCAGTTCTTTTGAGCATTTTATTTATTTATTTATTTTCATTTTGAACTCTCAACGAGTATGCAAGTGTACTGTTACCGTCTCA
This sequence comes from Therioaphis trifolii, assembly GCA_027580255.1. Classification (NCBI taxonomy): domain Eukaryota; kingdom Metazoa; phylum Arthropoda; class Insecta; order Hemiptera; family Aphididae; genus Therioaphis; species Therioaphis trifolii. The sequence continues at coordinate 7,298,976 of CM050409.1, read as the reverse complement.
AAATAGAACAATGTCAATTTGCAATTGTTCGGTATGTATGTTTCACAATATTTACTACGCGTCATTGGTTTGAAATAATTAATTATTGTAAATCAAAATATCATAAACCCGTCTTAATACCTTTAAGAATTAAATATTAGCGAACGATTTGCATTCGAACATCATCACTAGCCCGGGACAGAATATACGCGTGGAAGGAGAATTAATATTAGGTGAAATAATAATTATCTTCGATGTCCCAAAGGAATGTTCCTCGTATACGGTACATTATCAAGTCGGCACGTTGCGACGGTCATCTGCAAACAGCGCACAAAGTATACGAATCCGGCACACAAATTATTATTTCGACGCATCAACATCAAAGTCAAAAGTTTACTGTCTTATTACTTAAGTTGCATGGTTATAAATTTCAGTGGTGTTTCGGACAGATGGTTGATCGTCGTGTGTAAACAGATATGTAGGAATCGATAAACTCAACTATCTCGAGTAATGGTTACATTTGCAGTGGTCATAATGAAAATTCACAATAAATTGTTTTTGAGAAAATAAAAAAGTTTTTCCCACCTACTCCAAAACAGTCAAAGTACGATCAAATCAAATATTTAAGTTCTAAAGGATTTAAATAAAGCTTACGTACACAATTAAAGAACTAATTAGGCGTTAACTAATAATCAATGGTTATTAAAGTCAATATTAAATTGTTTGCTCTTTCTTTCTTTTCGAATAATAAATACTATATTATATAATTTGGTATATAGATCATATGCTGTTGATTTTAAAAGCCAAAATACAAAAAAATAAAAATCAGTTGAATCCAAATGGTACGGTATCGGGAATGTGTATTTTGGAATAACTTTTTTTGAATGCCAAAAGGCCGAAGACGCCATAATTTTCGTTTTCGAATCTGAAAACAACGCATGGTTGTGCATATGTAATTAAATACACGTTATGTTAAACCAGAGTAGTGAATAATTCATAAACTAACACGAACAATGTATAATATTATAACAATGGAATGCATTTAAACGTATCCACAGAACTATAAAAAAAATCATATATTCAAACGTGTGTGTGTGTGTGTGTGTGTGTGTGTGTGTGTGTGTGTGTGCGTGTGTGTGTGTGTGTGTGTGTGTGTGTGTGTGTGTGTGTGTGTGTGTGTGTGTGTGTGTTTATCTATATAAATATATGTACACATCAATAAATACGTTGGCTTCCAAATAGTATGATAATACAGTATACGGTTAGGTTAGGTTACAGTATACGGTATAACACTACAATAATACAGTGTGTTTGATTTGTATTTATTGTCGGATACATCGAAGTTTTGAGGTATGGGGTACTTTGGAGCAATATAATAATAATATAGTTGCATAGGAAAAAAATTGACGGTGAATTAATTTTAGAATATAGCCGTGTATTGTTGGTATTGTGGCTAAAAACTGAATCTATAAACTAACATTAAACCGTTATACAATATAATAAAAATATATTTATGTTTGATGTGAGTACTCCAGTGTTGCGCACAGAAAATTGTCAGTTTCGAGGCACAGTATACGGTGTGTACCGAAATTTTTTTTTAATGCAATGGTCCAGATTTTGATAGCAAATTTCTCGAATGATAAATTTACCATGGACGATTACGACGATATTGAATGAAAAATGCTTTATTTCGTATTAATTTGTGGCTGACTTTTAGTATTTTTCTTCATTGATCGAGACGAAATTAAACTAGTTCAGCTATTTATAAACTCAATGATTTTTACGAAATACTTCACACGCTTACGCATTTATGAAAAACCATTGATTATTTCTGTCTTTCAAACAAAATGTGTATTTATTTTTTTATTTTTTTATAAATATAAACTGAGGAATCTTAAAAAATCCTTTTAACGTTAATATTCTTGGAATTTCATCATTCTCCTTCGTCTGCAAAACGGTGAGCCATTTGTATCATGGTTAGGGTGTTTTGGCAAATGTGGAACATTTTTACATTATCAGATTATAAATGGCCAATTATGTTGGCCAGCGCTATAAACATAAAAATGTCCTCTGTAATAATATCATACAGACGACAAAATGAAAATGTGTGCACGATGTATTGTACTAATATCAGTAATACCTATTTGAAAAACGTTTTTTAGAAAATGGTTTACGCTAAAACAATGAATAGATTTAAACGTTGAATTCATTGCCAGAAAAAAAAATTATTTCTTCTTTGTATATTATCATGATTCAAAATTTAAAATAATTTCGAAATTGTGATATTGTAGACTTGCATATTAGTTATATATTTTTCTGAATCCATATCACTAAACAAACCTGTGTTTCAAATTTTGAACAGAATATATTAAATATAGAAATTTTAACAGATACAAACATCGAATAATCTTCAAAAAATGCTTCATGCAGGCCATTTTTTAGTAAATAATCACTGCGTGTCCACTCCTTATCCCTTAAAAACCAGTTTCGTTTGTAAAAAGACTAAAACCTTCCCCAAACGCAGTTACCTCCACAATTTATAACTTAACATTGAGAGTGTTACTTACAATATAATATTATGTTATAAAACAGTAAATATTCATCTAATAAGTACATATCTGATCTTAAACAGTATTACAAATTTATAATTTTCTAAGTTTTTAACCATACATTTATAGGAGTTATAAAGAACAACATGTATCTAATCATGTGCAGGATATGAACCAAAAGCATTTGCTTTTGATTAATTAGTAAAGTGTATTTCATAGTCAATGACAGATAACAACTATCATAATAAAAACAAAACTCATTACATTTTAACTTTTATAATTTATAATCTAAGCTTCTAATAATTTAAATCCTGTCTCAAGTTTAAAATCATATTTTATTGGTAAAGTCATTATTTTCCCTAAAAAATTTACTCATAAAGTCACGTTTTTGGTAAATACTAAGATCTAGTTCTCTATATCTTCGTTTTTTTTTTTTATTTGAGATTTGGGCGCTTTTACCACAGAATAGGTGAAGTTAACCTAACCTATTCCTGTTCTGTGCTATTACCAACCATAATAACATTATTGTTATTTGTTTTTGAAGTTTTAACCAAAATAAAAATATATTTTATTTTCAACATTTATTCTAATGATAAAAATTTTATGATTTATAAATTAATTAAATATATTAAATATTAAAAAAAATATTAAAAATAAATGAATATAAATTTTATGATTTTATGAAAATTCGGAAAAAATACATTACAATAGCTAGAATTTACTATTTATTTTAGTGGACACAAAGTCAGCAACATATTATTCCACTAGGTGTCCATTGAAATTTACTGAGTGTCCATTTGGACACAAAAAACTTGCTTAAAAATGGCCTGGCTTCATGTGACAGTTTGTAAATGATCATAGAAAAAAAAAAATAATAATAATAGGTTAGACTTTTTGTCTATCGGCACCGTCATTGTTGATTTTATAGATATGTTATTATCATTTCAAAAACTTTATCCGAACTGTTAATATTAGCCGATATTTACGTCTCGTGGAGGAATTTACTGTTTGAGCAGTGAGACGGTTAGACGTAAAACATCGGAAAGCAGTCTAACATTGAGTATTTCTTGTGTTTTGTTTTATGCTTTAAAGTGTTACACACCTATAAAAACCCATGAGAAGTGATAAAATACTATTTTCCCATTCATTAGAATTAATACTTATCCGATTGCGTTATAACGTATTTCTATCACTGATTTATTTGACTTGTTCACAATAGAGTTACTGCAGACAAGTATTTGAGATTTTCTTGTTGTATTATTTATTTTTATACACGGTACATTAATCATTGTTGAACCAGTTAAGCCAGGCGAACGTGTCTGCGTAGTCTCACGCTGTTTGTCACCATTGTACTTTAAAAAAAAAAAAAAATAGTTCAATAAATCAGATCAAATTCAAAATAAATGATAAACGTCAGTGTGTGTTTAAGCATTTTCAGGTGGTCTTCAAATCATTTGATAAAATCAAAACGATTGTGTTAGCAGTGTACAATATTAGAATCGTCTGCACACAGTAACTACGTGCTAAGTAAAAATAAATATTTGCTCATAGAACCATTGGACGATATTGCAATAATAATGAAAATAAATATCCGATTGTGAATTACTAACATAGAATAAAGAATTAGAGTAATAGAGTTACTCTCAACTACACGATTGACGTTGAATACAACAGGTATGCATCGCAATTTCCGAAATAAAACACGTTAATAATTAATTAAATTACATTATCTTTCTAGTCCATGGTCCTTGCACATATTCAATACGCATCTGTAGATCAATTCCTTTGCATTTCGTATGTTGTTATAACCATGGGAACAAATGTGGCTTGATCGACCTCATTAAAAAAAATAAATAAAACGTCCTAGTTTTGGAGTATCACAGTTTTTTATGTTTTACAACGGAACTCACGAGTCGTAGCTTTTTTATCAAATAATTTTTAACCGGTATGACCGCACTGCTATTTATTTGCGTCATTGTTACTATTTGGCGATCGATGTGACGAAATGACAACATCGTGATATTACGTCAAATTTTATACTTCTTTCCGCCTCGACACGTTATTTAAAAATACAATTAAATTATCAAGCTCAAGGCTAAGCTTTTTATCGCCAAAATTACACTTGATCATGGTAATTAATAGGCAATAAGTAGCGCATTTGATTCACACATAAGATTTACAATCAAATAAGTACGCCACATATTTAACTTTAACCGGAAATTAACATATTTATTTATTTAAGTACACATTTATGAAAAATGAATTAATATTTGGATAAATTATTTAAGATATCGAATTCTGGTTTCATTAAAATAAGTATAATAAGTCATTATACTTATTTTATTGAATACCTATGTACATATACATACTATTTATATTAATTAGTTCATTTAGTTAGTATTTATTTAGTTGTTCATTATAAATATCATTTTCCGTCGATATTTTTGTACGACATACATGCAACTAGTCGGATTAACTGTTTCCTAAGCAATTTATATTAAAATAAAAAATCCTTATTAAAATCCAAAATATGGAAAAAATAACTCAAAGACAAATATTTGAAATCAATTTTCTGTAAAATAATAATTTAATAAAATAAACCAGCAAGTTGTAAGAAATTTAGTCAATGAAAAACACTGTATTATTATGATCTTCTCTTTTTTCTATTTCTCACGATTCCATTATTATTACCATTATTTCAGCGTGGTTTCATAATATCAAAAACTACTGTTAAATTATGTTCGTAACTAATTAATTTTGTTCTGGTTAATTTTGTATTCTTATTTTTTTATAAGTTATAACCAAGCAAAGTTTGATTGGTGATGGAAGAAAAACGAAATTCATCCAATCAGATTATAGCACTATTCACTGGATCATGATACTTAGTTGTTTACACTTTTGATTAGGCACATAAATAATGTGTACTTATACTCGCGTGCAAATTAAAATTTTAAAATTTGATGACACAATATTTGACATTTGAGCAATTCTGTTTTAATTTATAGAATAATACCACCAACAGCTCCATTAAACGATTCCACGGCCACCGAACTATGGAATCATTTTAGTCTTTCCTTACATTCCATCTTATTACGTCTATTCAAAATAAGGGCTGTTGCATGGTTTTTTTTTCTATACAAAAACTCTCTGCACTTACTTTTTGAAACCATTTAGATATAAAGTGTCCAGATGTACATTGGTTGCATCTAATATCATTTAAAAACAACTATTACAGGGTAAAAACTGTTCGGATATTGCAATAGAAAAAGGCATCCTTAAAACTTTGAATACTGGTGTTCGTGAGGTTATTCCGAGTTGAAACACTTATCTAGAACTCTCAAAACACAGAAAAAATAAATATTTCATGGTAAATTATCTTCTAAGATTTTTCTTTTAGTTTTTATTTACTTCTCGAGATAACTGCATAAACCTATTAATTTCCTTATCGAAAATGTTAGGGAAATGTTCTGAATCTAAAACCGTAAGTTGCATACTTTATTGAAACATTAGGTTTTTTTATGAAAACTAGTGTAACATTTCGCTTGGTTTTTTCACACTTTATCTTTTAATATTATGCATTGGGTTTATTTGTGAAAAATATTGGCCAGAAAATTAAAGCAATGCGTATCTTTCTACCTATTAAAATATTATTTAATTCCAACCGCAATGAAATTTAAATGATAAAAATAAACTTAAATGCTCATAAATAAAAATAACCGCAATTAAATTATTCAAATCGTATTATTGGATAGAAAAACATTTGGATTAAATTACAAGTTGGTTGAGTTAACAACATAATTATAAATAATTCAGTAAGTATTAATAATTATTGTCATAATATATAAATGGGACTACTTTTATGTATTTTATATAATAATTATATAATCTTCTCAAAATATATTACTAAATAACAACTAATAACATTTAATTGTATGTTTAACTTAGCCGCGAAATCAAAGCATTGGATTAAATAGGGTACGGAAATCGATTTTTCATATGAATCTAAATGCAGGTAAATGTTATTAATTAAAAAATCATTCAACGTAAATTATGACCATTACTTTATGGCAATATTTTTAAAACAAATCAAATATTATATAATTTTCAAAGTTTAAAAATGAATCAAGTTCAATAGATATCTACATAATATTATACATCCATGAAGATTATAATTCATAAATTAGGATGGTTGAAAAAATCTTTGATGCAATCACTTTTAAATATTTTTTCGACTTACATTTATATGTAATATTTTTCTTGTTTTAAATTTAAAATAATTACTTATATATTATTTGTACACACTCATTAAGTTTTAACACAATGTTATCAAATAGTTTGTATTATATACATTGGAAATAAATGCTAATTTCAAGTAGGTATCAATAAAATATTATGAACTGAGATTTAATTATTTTTATAATAAGATATTCTGAATTTTGATAATTTATTCTGTACCAAGTATTTACCATACTTTTATTACCTTAACATAAGCAATCGTTGACTATTAGTAGGGTTCTAAAATGTCATGAAATTTATTTTCTTGAAATATTTCATGAAAGTTTCATGAAATATTTCATTTACACGAAAAATAAAAATGTTCCCAAAATAAATTTAAAAAAAGGGTTGTTTTCCAATTAATACATATAAGAGCTATTCAGCTATATTATGTAATAAAGATGAGAAAACACGTTTTAATTAGGTTGTATATCTATTCTATTCTATGAAAACATTGAAAACATAAATAATTTTTAAGCACAAAGTGCCCAATGCCTATGTTTTTTTATGTTACTTTTAGTTCTATAGTGTTTAATTTTTTTACTAAATTTATAATGTATAAATAAAGGAGATACCTAAATATAGCCTGAACCAAATTATATACACTTATACAGTTATACTTATACATAAAACATACTTACTATTCATTTGTAACCCTTGCATGTGTGAATGTTATCTATACATTTATATTTTACAAAACAATATTATTTATCTATTACAGATTTTACTTTTTTTTTTCTCAAAATTATTTATGAAATGATATTATCTCTAAATAAGTACAAAAAATACAATATTAGGCAGGTATCTAATTTGTAACTAGACACTTAAAATTTCTTTTGCAAATTACAATTTACAACACAATACAAGAAAAAATAAATAAATAATCATTACGAAATAACGAACTATAATCAAGTAAATAAAATTCTTCTAGTTCCAAAAATCATTAATAGTTACAACCACGGTCTTAGAAGATATCTTGTAAGATCGTGGTTACAACCTAAAATTTATAAAACTCAATATGGTTTATTATTTGGTATCTGGTATAAAACATGGAGCCTTCACAATATGCCGTGTCGCATAGATTTTTATAAATTCAGTGCGTAGGTAACAAAATAATTATTAGTTTATATTATGGTCAAACAGTAAGTCTATAATCAAGGAATGATAGAATCTGATTGATAACATTTCACTAATACATATCCACAGATATATAAAACAACTAGATAGCCGCCTCAATGAATAAAATGGAAGTCTAGAATCCATATGCGAACAGGGATTAATCCATGACATTTTATATTATTCCATGAAATATAATTTTTCTGTGATTGAAACCAAAGATATTTAAAAATGTTGTTTTATATATCAGTTATCTTTTTATAAGGATTCGGATTGAAACACAATTTTTCGATTATAATTTATAAACTATAAACTATAAAGTGCAATTCAAGTAATTCAACATCATGGTGGTTACTTGTTCTGTGTCTGGTTGTGTCAATAGGAGACTGAAAGGAAGCAAAGTTCATTTTTTTTCGTAAGTTATACATTGTTATATCTTATGTAAACTTATTATTAGTAAGGTTATTAAATTGTTTTTAAAAAAATCATGGGTTAATCAATCGTATTTGCCCTGTTCGCATATGGCTGTCAGACTTCATAGGTCTTATGAGACTTTATCACCGAGTCGGCTATCTAGTTGTTTTATATATCTGTGTACATATCATATAATTATTTACCAACATCATGTCATGTATTTAAAAAAAAATTTATATTTCATAATTTCATTGAAATATTTCAAGATGAGTGAAATTTTAAATTTTGAAATATTTCAAATTAAGAACCCTAACTATTAGTAATCATAACTTTAATATGAGGTATAAACGTAATGTCAATGTTATTTTTAGTGGTAACAAGACTTAGACTTACTGAGTAGAATTGCAATGAGATAAAATTTATATAAACAATTAAAATAAATTCAAATCTTTTAAATATTTTAAATTTATTCAGTAGATGGTATTTTTTTTTTTTTTAAATCATTTTAATCTATATATATAATATCCGATTCGATGATCAACGTATGTCAGGAGAATGAGCTCGATGTCAAAGTGACGTAACTTTCAAACAAACAAACTTAAGCGCAAACATCTATTTTCCTACATTTGGTAAATTTCATCTTCTTATGCGGAACTTTTCACATGAATATTTAATATATTATATGTCATTATTTCATCGTGTTAACGCTGATGAACAGTTTTTATGAAAAGTATTTTGGTGGATTATTTCCTGATATGTCACAGTACTCGACTACTGTGGTTTCAAATTTTAAAGTAGTGCACACTTCAAACTTTTTCGACACACAATTTGTGATTTCATTTCTTAAATCATTTGATTAATTAATTAATGTAATACCTATTGTGATATAATATGCAGGTGTGGTTTTCAATTTTTTTGGGCTCGTAACCCACTAAATGTATCATTATTACTATCACTATTTTTTGCAACTTATCATAAACATTGTCTAAAAACAAAAAAAGTAAATTTAAAATAATATTGTTGCAAAATATCTGTCTATATATATATAATATTATATGTTATATTGATTATAATATATTTAATACTACTATTACGATAAATATGTAAACAAATAAACTAATTAATGAAAATAGATTAGTATCATTCTTCTTAATTTTGATATTATAAATTTAAAAAAAACACAAAATAACAATTAACTTTAGTTTTTTTTAAACATAGTTTTGTAGAAACACGATGTAATTTACTTCATACATTTATTTTAAATGTACTTTTACTGTAATCTTCTTCTTATAATAATTATTGAAAATAAATTGTGATTCAATACTAAAGTTCTTGTGATGCAAAATCGGTTCACAACCCGCCAATTGTTCAGCATCATTTAATGGTATACCTCCTTTTTCGATAAATCTTCATACCAGTCAACGTAATATTTTCATTGTATTCCAGTCGTTTACCGAAAACCCCTTTTATGCAACGTCAGTGGCATTTGAAGCGGTCTTCTTTAGAAACATGTTCCGTAGCAGAATGTCTGAAGTTCTTACTTAGTCAAGTTTTATTAACATTGACTGTTATAAAATATAACACACTGAAACAAAACTATAATTATTATTCATCTTTTATTCATTTACAAACTTATAAATAACTTATTAGTATCTTGATAAGTTAAAGCGTCTAACATTCAAATCTATTTAATTTTGTTATATCGAAGTAGAATCAGTTTTCATCGATTAGCCTGTTGTGAAACTCTGTTTCCAATTAATAATTTTCAACAATTTACCTTATTGTTATCGCCCCGAAGAAGCGTGCACTAGTAATAATATTGAATGAGAAATGAATTTATCGCAGGAGTTTAATAATAATTTATTTTAGAATTACTTGTTAAATCCTCGAAATTTTATAATTTTGATATAAGCAATTTTGTTTTCCTTGAACTAAACCATTTTTCGAGCGTAATATATAGAGCGTATACGAAAATATAACAAACGTAATAAATATTATATACACACTCATTTTATTCATATGTTCTATTTTCAAATTTTAAACGAAAATATGCTTGCGCTGCGTTATTTAATAAATAATTATTTTAAACGTTATCAAATTGTTATGCTTATATGGTTCATATACCTTACGGCCTAAAAATCTCAATTTCTCGTTGAAAACAATTAATCTTGTTAACATAACTAAATACAACATTTAGCAAAAAGACCCATGCAATTCAGCAAAAAGACAATGAAGGCAGTACACTAAACTCATATGCTCGTATCAATGGACGTCATGGGTGACTATATAACTAGCCCCAAATCAACCCATCAAGTAGACTCGTCTCAGTCTCTATCTCGTCATCGTCATTTTGATTACTGGTCTTTACTATTATTTCGTCGTTCTTGTGAACATGTTCGTTAAATGTTCAAAGTGTTTAATAAACTCATTAAGTCTGTGTTGAATATTTTGCTATTTTTTTCACATATATTTCATTGCCTGTGTGTAAGCATGCATATATATATATTCCTAATATCTTTTGGTCACCGAGGTGTTTGTTCGGATAACAATCGCCACGTAACATGAGTAGACAGTTGTCAAACATTTCAACTCTCAATAGCACAACAACTTTAAGTTGTTTCTTTTTTAAACTATCCTTTTTGAAATTTCTAGTAGTTTTCTCGATATTATGGGTGAATAACATAAAAAAATACCGAGAAAATGATTTAAACATCTACCTGATCAACACTGGTGTTGAAAAATGACAGTCACGATGACAATACAAGACGCCGTTGTAAAATATATGATTTTAAATATTCATGCTTATAATTTAAAAATTGAAAAAAAAATTGTTTTCTTAATATATTAACTTTCTATGAATTTATATAAATATATTATAATTGTCGAAACTAATGGTTAACACCAAATTTCTAATAAAAAAAAATATATATATATATAGTATATGCATATATTGATGTCGGATCATTTGTGTAAAAACTTCATGTGTTCTTATTACATCTTTACATGGATGAAAATGTGCTTGATTCATAAAGCAATGAAAATTCTTTACAAACCCGTTTATTGAATCGTAAATAAAACAGAACTATAATATTGTTTTCCAATCGACCCAGCGGCCTGCGTGAATTGTTTCTCGAGTACAATGATTCGTTATTGTCGTCAAATTTAAAATATATTATCGCCACATAATCTCCCGCCAACTAGTCGATCCATATTTACACGTCTGTCCACAGTAATAGACATATAACTGTCAATTTCAGTACGAGTTCTGAAGTACGAAACTAAAAATACTAACGCCAAACACGCCATATACGTAAAATTCCTGCAGATTCATTTCATTTTTGCCTTTTTAATTTCAGTTTTCTATCGTTGAACATTGAATTGTATAAATATAAATTCGGATAAACAGTTGATACTCAAGCTTTATTAATAGAAAAACACAAAACTTTACATATATGATAGAGATTATCTCTACTAAAACACGATAGGAAAAAAACGAACATAAAATGAAAGTAATTTTATATGGCAGATTCCTACTTACGGCTTTTTAAGTAAAAAACAAAAATACACGATAGCGTATCGTTTGTGTGAAAACTCGTTTGGGTGTAATTTTACCCCATTTTTTGTTAAATTAATCACATTAAACCGATGGATATTTATTTATAAGCACATTGTTGACCCAATGGCAAAAACAGCAAGGCTCGTTCGAACACCCCGAGATTATCAGATACAAAATAAACATTCATTAATAATATTCCGAAGAGAGGTAATGATCAGAAACGCTACCAAAGGTGCATGGAAGGGCATGATCGGAGGTGTATACATGTGGTGGGACGCCCACTAAAGTAAATTAATATTTTGGGGTGTGGTCGGTTAGGTTGCTTTTTTTCCATTATTATTATTATTATTATTATTATTTTATTTACTTTATTGGATATATTGTCAAGGTTATATTTACAATATATAGGATTTCACGCTAATAAGCCTGGGAGTGAGGCGCATAGATGAATTAAGTATTCTCAGTTGGTCTCTTTTTTTTTTTAAAGAGTGAAAATCTCCGATTGATAATAGACAATTTTTATTAAATGGTGTGGTTAATAATTATTAATTACTCAAAAGAGTAACGGCTTTTTTGTTTTCCATAGTTCATTCCATTCTCTGTGAATTCCAATTTAAAAGTGTTTTTTTACTTATGAATATGGCCTGAATTTATTAAAAACGTATTCTAAGACAACACAGACCAAGTAAATTATTCGATTCATGATAAAGGCATTTAAATAGTAAAACATTTATTTTGAGTTTTTTTTTTTTTTAATTTTTCATTGCTTTTCGATTTTTATAGAATTTAAAATTTGTTTAGTCATTTTATTAATTTTTAATGCGTGTGTACAGCTACGCAGTGTAAAATAATATGAGATCACCCAATGCTACTGTTGCAATGTTACAGGTAAAATAGAAGAACTCAAAATTCTACATCAACTTGGGATAAAATTCTAAGTGAAACGAAAGATCTTGGTTTAAATCTTTGATTTATGTATTTTTTCTGTTGGTACACTTAACTTTTTTCGAAAATATCATTCAGCATCTTAAAAGATCAAAAATTTCATCTAATTAGTAGTTTATAGGAGCCATTTTTCTCTATTTTCGATATTTTTACTGGCGTGAGGAAAAACTACCGAAAACCCAGAAAAAACGGTAAAATTTGACATTAATGACACTTTTAACAAATCAATTTTAGTTATTTAATCATAACTGGGAATGTAATTTTGCATGAAAATGAAAATTTTCATCGTTCATTAATGCTACATTGCTACATAATTAACGAAAATTAAAAAAAAAATTGTACAATTTTGGGCTAAAAATGGAACTTTCAAAATGCCTCGCTTTGTAAGTTCATTTCCAATAACATTTTAAATTTGAAAAAAGTTCTAGAAATGTAATATGACCATACTCATATATTGAAGTAACGATACTAAGAATACTTCAAAATTCAAATATCAGGTTTTTCTTTTCTTTTAAGCATTGAAGAAAATCATCATAAAATTTCTACAAAATAAACTGTTTTTACATCAATTTTAAATGCTAGATGCTAATTAAAAAAAATAGTTCATCCAATCATAATAAAACTTTTGATAGAGATAGAATAAAATTTTTTATATCTTTTGATCAAAAAAATGAATAAAACCTTATGACAATCATACTAAAAATGGTAAAATTTATATACGATATATTTTTATTCTAAAGCTTTGCTTAGAACCATTTAACAAAAGAAATGATCCATCATTTCTTTAAAATTTCATACACCTATCCTCATTATCTTGTCTGAAGAGTAAAACATATCCATGGTGCAAAGTGAGTCTGGTTTTATATTTTGGTATGTTTAGATTATACAATGGAAAATATGATCTCACTAATAAGATCTGGTAAAGTGAGGCGACGAAGTATCATATAACTTTTTCTATTTATAAATTATTTAATTATTTGTATCATATAATTTATTATTTTAAAATAATTTTAGTTAGTTAAATATTGATTGATTTTTGTGATGAAGTAAAAAATAAAAATAAATGTTAGGTCATTTTTTATGAAAATGTGATCAACATTTATATTTTTAGAGTATTTTTTATTATTTCTTTGAATATTTTTTGACAGTTTTTAAATTATTTAAAACCAGGTCCTACTTAAGAATGATTATATGTAAACAGAATCTGCTTGTATACATATTATATGTATAATAATATTTTTGTAATCAAATATTGAATTAATTATAGTAGTAATTATTTTGTTATGACAATTAATTTTACAAATGATGCCAATGATGTAATATAAGGTATCGTTTTAACAGCTCAAATTGTTACTGAGCAGCTCTTTTTACATTTTGATAACACTTGAAAACTATTTATTCCACTTACACTTCTATAACTAAAACTATTGTTTTTAGATCAATGACTTGGAATGTATATTAGTTTATACAGACATAAAAATTATTTTATATATCTTAATCCCCATAGATACCCTATTCTGTTCAACAAGTAAATAAATAAGTTATCTAATGATTTTTTTAAATTTTTACCAAAGTATATAACATTAAAGCTTGTAGAATAATTAAAGTACCAAATGTGTGGCTTTTATGATATTTTTAAGTTCTTAACATACTATTGCGAAAAGTGTGTTAGTAAATTATTGTTCAGTTTATTTAACTGATTTAATTGAAATACCATAGATATTGTCACCGATGAAATAATATTCATCATAATAGATTAAACAATAAAATAACATTACAAATATAAAATATTTAGTTTGTGAGTGGTTCAATTTAAATACCAATTTATTTTACATTTACGTATTTTATTTTGATTAATAACTTTTATGTTGGTACAGTAAAAAGCATAAAGTTTCACGCAGGTGATTTCAGATTTGCGTACATTATACGAAATACAGTACAATTTATACAATACAATACTGAAAACACATTATTAAACTTTAAATAAGTTATTTTATTAATAAATTTATATTTTCGAGAGAACCGTTGAAAAATCACTCCAAACATACAACTTATAGTTACATAAGGAATTCTTTAACTAATTATTATCTTCCCAGATTATTAATTTATACAATATTTTTGAAATTTGAAAGTTTGAAATTTTTATCTAAGAATTATTAAAAGTATAAAAAGTTATTTCATTATTCGAAATAAATGTAAAAATATTGTATTCAAAACTATAGTATACGAATAAATATGATCTCTGTAAAAAAATTGTATAAAAAAAAAATTCTTTCTCTAACATTAGAGAAAAATGTCACTGTATTTGTTTACTTTAAAAATCATGGTTCTAACCTATCATATAAATCAGGTACATTATATATATATATCAGTAGTTACAATATATATATTAGTGCGTTCACATTTACAATAAATATTCACACAAAATATAAAAAGTTTTTCTATTTTTACTTTTTATCTACTTGAATATTTTGTGGAAACTAATTTTCAAATGATATTATTATATAAAATACATTCATTGAAACTTGGCAGAAAAGGGAAATAAACCATAATTTAACTAATTGATTTAATTATTGGTTCTTAATCATTCGACTAAACTACGTTCAATTTATAAAAACCTACTGAGACTGATTTGAATATTTTATTATTTCATTTTATATTTAATCATACAGTAAACTTAGTTAATACGCTCTGTAATAATGGGATACCATAGTAAATGTTCATACTTAATATCATTTGGTTTACATGTCATCTCGATTTTAAAATGAGTTTTTTCTTTGATCCTTTGAAATACGTAATAACGAAGTTATTCTGACTACCCACTATCTATACACAATATACACATACACAACAAATGAGTAAATTACTATAGATTTTTGTGTTTATATGTTTTTGTAGTGTTATTCTGCTACTAAAATTATGAATAATAAAAGCAATTAAATCAAAACATAATTTTATAAACTTCAATTTAAAATAATTAACATAGTGTCTCATATTTATAAGTACATACGAAAGAAAAATTTAATAACTCAGTAAGCAATTATATGTTACATATTACAGCCATGTAATCACTTCTAACTGTACAATTCTCTAATAATGGCCATAGTTACTCCCAAGGTTGAATATTACACGACTGTTACGTTATATACCTAATGATATAATACACGTATAATTTTTTGTTTTTCTTCACAATCTGTTCCTAATGATAACTTTAAAATGGTCACAATCGAGTTATCACCAAATGTCCCTGTAAGATAATCTCAAAAGAGATTATGAAACGTAGTACCAACAATTAATTGCAGTTTAATATCATCACAAGACACCGATAAATAAAGTGTGTAACACGTACACTAACAAAATCCAATAATTACACATACACACACACACACACACACACACACACACACACACACACACACACACACACACACATTTTAAATCAATTCATAGCAACTAGTTTTGATCATCGTATCCAATTGCACATATTTTTATGCAAATAAATAATTAAGTATATTACGCTATTATATAACATAATAAACGCTAATTTTTACGATTGAAAATTTCAATTTATTTACAAAAAGGATTTGTGGAAAAGAAAAATTATAAGAAATGGTTAGTAAATAAGTTTGCCAACTTATATATACAGGGTGAGTCAGATCTATTGACAAACTTGATAACTTTTTTTGTAATCATTATTTTTTTAATTATTTTTTCTTTTTAATAAATATTGCAATACTGTGCTATAACAAAATCGTATCAAAATTATTTTTTTGATTCTTTGAATTCAAAATTTCAAATTTAATTTTATATTTAAAAAAAAAATTAATTGGCATTGTAATCCGGATTTTTATAACAATTATTGTATTAAAATGTTTTACTTAACTTTGGTCTTTAATTTATGATAATATTTTAAACTTTTTTAAAATACAAATTTAATAATTAAAATTATTATATGTTCTATGAAGATTAAGTCAGAGATTTCGATTAATCTTTCTATGAAACCATGCACGTTTTTTAAAAACATAATTCTGTGCATATTAAGATATCAATATGATATTATTCTATCATTTAATCACTATGTATTCAATTCTACATGTGACAACAAAAATCATCGGATTAATTAAATTTTAATCAACCACTTAATTAATTGTGGTGTACTATTGTATTAGTACATGTGATAAAATTATGTGTAAAACAATATTATTGTTAATTTTTTCACAGACTTAAAAAAATCGGAGAAAACTAACGGATTAACCTTTAAAAGATCTAAGCACAAACATCTTTCAAAAAACCCGTTTCGCAAATGGCTGTTTTATATTTTTTACCCCTACAGTCAAATTAAAAAATTTGAAATCAGAATTCTGGAAATAAAAAAATTTCTAAATGCAATTATGTTGTAGCATGTGATTCAAGCATTTATTTAAAAAATAAAGAAGTTAAAAATAATGAATAAAAAAAAGTTATTACATTTATCAAATAGATCTGACTTATCTTGTATAACACGATTTCGAATATTTAATTATTTTCAGGACATTAATATGAGACTAAACGTATGTCATACCCAAGCGTTATATCCAAATGTTTCATTTTCATTTATTGTACTTAAAATTAAGAAGCAATATAGCTTTTCATTTAGATACAATTTTAAATCAATATTTTTTTCTCTTTAATCCAGCTATACATCTAATAAAATGTGAGCCCCTTCATTGGTTTAAGCTTATAAAATATTCCCAACTAACCCGGGCAACATGCAAGTTAATAATTAAAAACAGTTTACTTAAGGACATTGGGGACTACCTAGTCTCTTTGTACAACTTTTATCATTTACGTAATCTGGTAGAGCATGCGAACATATGTTTGTCTAATGTCTATTACTTGCACGTTTGAATCGTGCAAAATTTAGATGTGTCTTTTATGGTGTACACAATAATGTGATGCATTTTGGCATACTACATTATTTTACTTCATAAAAAAATCTTCATTTCATTATTCATCAAAAAAAAAAAAAATCTGTTTTGTGTAGGTACCTCCACTATTTAGCACTTACTAGCTAAAATTGTAATTTTCTAATAAACATCGTAATACAAATTACCAAATTGGTCATCGACAAATATGTAAAAAATGACTTTAATTGATATTATAAAAGAGGTTAAATAAATTATTCCTTTTCCAAATATTATCTGGTTCACTCTCTACTCCCTGACTAATAATCGCCCCAAGTTTCAGTCATATATTTACTAAAAATAAACAACACGGTACACGAACCAAAAGAAGTCTCTAATCGCACAATATTGCGATCGTATGCGATCATGGCACCATCCCACATGATGGTTTTTATTTCGGAAAAATTCGATTTTGGAATTCCTGTTGAAAATGTTATCTTATTTTTGTTTTACCTAAACGTACTATCAAATCATTCAATATTATTACCCAAACGTTTTCATCAAATATCAGGTGAATGTATCAATTGTACACGAACCGTTTGTGACCACATGGACACGTTTTCTAAAAATGAATAGAATAGTTGTTAGTAAAACTAAAATAATATTGTAACAGTACAGTTCGTACAGAATACAATTGTAAAAAATAAGAATAATTTGGTTGCAAACAATAAACAAACAAAGATTTTTCCAACTATTACCTCATGATTTTTTTTTTTTTTTTTTTGTTTTTAGATTAAAAAGAAAGATCTATTGTTTTTATAATGATTTTTAGTTTTTTTAAGAATCACTTTTTCTGATAGTGATGTGTGTCCAAAAGTTACGCTTAACCACTATACAAATAAACTATACAGTAGAAAATGAAAATTACATCCAGATCATGCTTTGAAGAGGTTTTTTTCTATCGTCGTAAGTTTTGTCAAGAATGAGGTTATAAACAACAACTACTTCAGCAAAACGTTAAAACGTGTTGTAAACGATATTTGTATTGAATCGTTTTTAACTATCTGGATATACTTCCAAAAATAAGGTACTAGAAAATTGAAACTCTCGCCAGTCATCAACAAAACTGACACGGAGTACCGACGGAGTCGTAGATATTAACAATAATACGTACATCGACACAGTGGACCGATAACGAAGTCAACACTTTTCACTGCTGCAACATCTTGGGCGGTGATCACATCATACCGGTGACTTCCCACTCAACTCTTTAACCAGATATCCGGGGGGGGGGAGTTTACCGAAACCGGTAAGCACAGCGCACCAGTCTGTGTGTTTTCTTTTTTTTTGTTAATATGTAGCCTGCCAACCATATTCTGTACGATTACACTGTGTACATCACGAGTCTTTCGATATTATATTTTATGAAAATACACTGATTTTATTTTAAATACTTTACAGATATAACGTATACAACAATCAAAGAGAGTTAGTACAACTAAGAGGCTTCTTCTATACTTGATGGCTGTATACTTCTGCCTGTTGGGCTGATCAGAAATCTAATTATTTAGATTTTAGGTCGTCTATTGAACTCTCGGCTTATAAAATATACCTACTAATATATACGCATACAACGACGCTGATGGGGGGGATTTATTTTTAAATGTTTTATTATTATAAATTTTTAAATCATTAACATCAAAGGCAGAGTCCATTAATTAGTTAACGCGAGTGATACTGTAATTCTACCTTTGACAGCATTAAATTTATTGCATGTGCATTTTTCATTGTTCGATATAAAAGTCTGCTAATTAAACTATGTGATTACATATTAATGTTTATGCACATGATATTATTAAGGGTTTTATATTTATGAAATTATTTTCAATTTTTCTATAGTAAAGAGTGTTTTATATGTAAAGTGTTTTGATTGCGAAATTTGGTATCGTGATAGTATAGGTATATATAGTGTATATGTATAATACCATTGTTTAACATGTGATGATCTGTTAGATGTATATGTGTTTATCACAATCAATACAATTTTTAATTCATGATATAAAGACTTGATATTTTAATAGAACCTTACCCTTGCACTTAGTTAACGGTTAAACGCGCTAAAAAAAAATCTAATAAATCGTGAATTATGATTTTTTTTTTTTTTATAAGTAGTTAATTAAAATGTTGACGTATCGACGTTTTTACATCAAATTCCTACTTTGAATGTTTATAAGAAATAATTGGTCTATACACTATTATTATGGAACTCGGGTTAAACATAGTTATAGTACGATAATAAATATTGCACTGAAGCTTTGCTCAAAATTAATTTACTAAAGGAGCAATCGATCTTTTTTTTAAATTAAATCCACTGATCACATTACCTATGACAAACTGCCACAATCACTATCTTCCTATTTTAGATACAGAGTGATTTAGAAACTGCACTACAACAGTTTCATCATATTAATATCCAAAAAAGAGTAAAATTTATTCAGTGATAGTTTCTTTATTTAAAGGAACCTAAAATGATTAGTAAATTACGTATTTTAACACTCACTTCAATACCCCTTATGAGATATTTTGGGGGTCTCCTTTTTAAAATTAAATGGTAACCTACATTTTTTCACCAAACACGATGTGAAGGTATTTTTAAAGAAATATTGATGGTTTGAAAAACATTAATTGATACAAAACTCTAGGTATGAGACCTATATTAAGATTTTAGAAATTTTACTGCGAGTACGGTGCGGTTAGGTTATGTGCCGCGTGGTTACACGAGCGATCATTATACATTTATTAAGTAGAACGCCACAAAATTTTAAATCACTCTGAAACAACGACAGACGTAGAAGGAAATATGGGATGTTGAAACCCCCTACAAATATTACAGGATAAGTTATTTAAAATATTAAATAAATTTACCTTAATTAAAATGCATTGTTTAAAAAAAATAATAAAAAATACTTATAAAAAAATAATACTTATAATAATAATAATTAATTTTTTTAAACATATAATAAAAATTAAAACCTGTTTACATAACAAGATAGGCTAGGATGCGTAAGCAATATTAAACATATACATAAGACGCGGTGTTATCTTGTGTAAATATATTAGAAATTATGGCAAAACACCGAAATAGGTTGATTTGCTTTTATAACTGTAATAATCAATACGAGTACAGTGAATAATTATTAAAAACTAGTAGATTTAATTCTTTAAATTTATAAAAACACCCTTCGAATTTTTTTCTTCTGTCCGTCACTGCTCTCAAACCTAGAATTTTGCATCACCTAATATTTTTCAACCCCTAAAATGTACTAAAACATACCTTTGCATTAAAGTGATAAAAAAGTATGGTTTTCATTTGATTTTTAAACGTTAACCCCCAAATTTATCCCTTTAAGAAGCTGAAAAACATGATTTTTACATCATTTTAGATTTCATTGAATAAAAAAACTTACTTAGTATACATTTTACTCTATTTTAAATATTTATATAGCATAACAGTTGTAACGCAGTTACTGAATCACCCTGTATGAATATCAAAGTAACAAATTTTATGTCAGTGTAAATTAAATTCATTAGTTTCGAAACATCAATGAAAAATCAAATATTTTCATGAAAAATAGTGCCAAACGGAAATTATAATTTATAAGTAATGTTATAGATTTACGAATTTGAAGACTACGAAGTCAACTAGTAAATCAACTCAATTTCATAGTAATGATGACATTAGACTAAAAACAAAGAATTTCCATTTATTTCGAATGAAATTCGTTTATAGCCGTTTTGTTTTAAAAACGAAAAACATGATCAAACGTGAAATTACTAGTCGCATTTAAGGCTCGATTCAAGCATTGTTCGAACACAGAATTTCAGTCACGTCTATACTGGTGCATGGACGCCTTTTGTCCGCATGTTATCTAGCAAATAAATAAAATACGAAAGAAAAAATCTAAAATCTTTATACATCATATACCAAAAACAATAGGAAACACGTACTGCACTGTTATTCGTTGATGTCGAAACCGTTGACTTTTGAAAACAAACCAATCTTAAGACTCGTGTCGGAATCGTAAGAAACAGTTATTAAGTAAAATATCGTTTGATTTTAATTTAATACAACGCAAATGAAACATTTGAAACTAGTTTTGTTTTGACATACATAACGTGTCATTTAATAGTAAATACATCATTTTTAAACTCAATACAAAACCAGTCAATTGGATTTCTCAAATGTTACTATCGCATAAACACTAGTAGTTGTGTTATTTTCATACGAAATACATTGGAACTTATAGCATTTTATGATCTTGCCCAGTAAAATAAAATAATGAAAAATAATAAAATTCCATCACGCCTCTATATCCGTGTTCCCACGATCTCGACTAGAATTTTTTTTTTACACAGACTAGGTATAGTATATTCTAGATTCCACCCTACGGATTGAAAAAATTGTTTTTTAAAAAGAAAAAGTGTCCTTGGACATCTTATCATTGCAGCATATATATTTAAAGTTGTCGTCACATCTTGAGGGTCGTCCGCCAACCGTTTACTAATTCAAATAGTAAAACACACCAATTTCAGTGAAGTGTCTCGTATAGATAAACTCTGAGCGTTGATATGACAATATCGACCGTCCTGAAAAGAACGGTCAATCCGTGGTATAAAATTGATGAACATAACACACGTTTACAAATTTTTCATGACTCATAGAATCGAAAACACTTCATGGCGTCCGGCTCCTATCAAACATATTTGTATTGGTATATTTGTTTATTGATCTAGGGCTCCGGTCGCATTGGTCATTAATGAGCTTGATATAATTTTGCCACCTTTTATATAAATTAACGGCCCTGTGTTAAATGATACAATTAAGCTTGATACGTTCAGTCTCATCTGACGAGATACGAAAACCTTAACACGCGGACGCGTAAAAAAAAGCATATAATAATGGTATTCTCGGTGCACATAATTTAACAGTCTCAAATTAACCGCCGTAGGTACCCATTATTGTACATGCAAGCAAATATGACCGTTTTAATGGCTGATCAAAATTCTGCACGACACTATATTACAGACAATATACATTAACTGTGGTGAACGCATAAAACACGTCATGCGATAAACGTCTACTGAAATAGTGGTGAAAATAACTGAAAGGTGATAAAACGTAAAGACAAAAGATCTTTTGGCCAAGAATACCATACTTGACGTTATAAAATATGACGATTTCGTTTTTATTTTATTATTTTAATGTTGCAGTTGCTTATCGTTAGCCATCATAGCAACGACACTAGTCGCAGTGAATGAAAGGATAGATATAAACGATGTGAGAAACACGTTCATTATTTAAAGAATAAACTCTAGACATCTAAAATTATTATCACAAAAATATCATGCGTTACAACCCCACAACCAACCGCAATTGATTGATTATAATTGATGGATCCCAAAAAAATAACTTAAATACTATTATAACATCTATCAGTGTTGTATATAGGGGGAGGGGGCTAGTGGGCTACAGCCCCCCTCCCCCGAAATCTCTCAAAATACTTTGAAATTAACTTTAAACGTTTGTTATATAAAATATTTGTAAACTCAGTCGTATTCGAAAAAAATTCGTCTTCCTAATACATTATTTTATTACATTGAAAAATTCTAAAAAAAAAGAAGTTTCACGAGTTAAATAACAAATTATCATATGGTATTTACGTACGTCAACAGGTTTTGACCTTAGGTAACAATACGACACAGGTGCCGCCAGTCACCACTACGGACACACCCGTTCAATAAAATTTTTGAGAGATTCCAAACTTGTATAATTAGATAACAATTGTCTCATAGAAGATTTCACCGTCTTTTATTTTCAGAAAAAAAAGTTGTTTGTGTTTAGACGTAACCAGCAGCGAGTTTAGAATGCCTCCCTAGACATGTACATGGATGAGTAGAATTTCAAAATATCTCTTCAGCCTATATACTAACTATTGAGAGGCAATTTCTAAATAATGAGCATTAGAAGAGTACTTTAATCATACGATAGTTCAAAGAAGATTTAACAACTCTTGGCCACCTCCAAACATACCACTACGAGTGTGCAATTAAAAGGATAAAAAAACATTGATGTCTCAAAAACTTTGAGATGGTAACATATTACCTTTTGGACGCCCCAATGAATTTGCCTCGGTAAGCAACAGCCTATGGCATAAATATGACAGATAATAGGCTATATGGACTAAAATTATCGAAAACACAATATTAACGCATTTAATATGATAAACTTCTTAATACATCTGCAGCTGTTCAAACAATTTTGTAAACCGGATATTTAAATAGAATATGGAATTAAAATATCTTATTTAAGTTTGGTCATTAATTTGCTATGAATTTTTTAAACTTTTTGAAAAAGCGAATTTAATAATTAACTTACTGTGTGAATTATTGACGTCATATTAAGATTGAGTCAATGATTTCGATTAATATTTCTATGATTGATAATGTTAAATACTAATTTGAATTAATTTTAATAAGATAATACTACGAGTAACAACAAAAACACGGAATAAATTAAATTTCAATCAGCCATTTAATGAAATGAGGTATACAATAATATATGATAAAATTATGTTAAACAATATTATTGTTAACCTTTTACAAACTTAAAAAAATCATAGAAAATTACCGTATTAACCTTGACTAAATATTTATGTACCAACATTTTTCTAAAAATCTGTTGCACAAAATATTTTAACTATTTTAAGTTTTTCACCAAACAATACAATAACATTTAAATATTTTTAATATGAGCTCCATAAATAAAAATTACAATAATATATGATAAAATTATGTTAAACAATATTATTGTTAACCTTTTACAAACTTAAAAAAATCATAGAAAATTACCGTATTAACCTTGACTAAATATTTATGTACCAACATTTTTCTAAAAATCTGTTGCACAAAATATTTTAACTATTTTAAGTTTTTCACCAAACAATACAATAACATTTAAATATTTTTAATATGAGCTCCATAAATAAAAATAAATTTAAATGTAATTTTGTCATAGGACGTGACTCAAGTATTAACTTTAAAAACAATTAAAAACAACGAATAGAAAAAAGTTATTGCAATTGTCAAATAGATTTGACTCGCCCTGTAAATAGATAGTTTCATTCAAGTGCTTCAATTTCAATAATCGTATCAAAGTATGTTAGTATTTTGTTATTCAATATGATTTGGTCACATATGTATTAATTTATGCGTTGTGATTGTGAATCATAAAATATACGTTATATTTACTTGAGGTATCTAGACATGAAATATTTAAACATCTTATATCTCCAATTTGTCCACCTCTTGGTAGTTAAAAGTTCATAATTACATGATAGTATCGATGACTATACCTGTTCCTATTGGTATTTGGAATAGTTTTTTGGTTATTTATTAATACATAGGTATAAAAATAAACGTTAAAAAATCAGTAATTGAGTATGATCCTTCAATAGAGCTATTTTCCTCACTTATTTATTTTACAAATTATTATTTATATACGTTATTAAATTACACTTATTACTCTATCTACAAATATTTGAATTATGTCCGGTATTAATTGTATATTTTGTGAACCAGTATTTTCCGGATCGCCATTCGGTTATTCGGATTAAATGCCGCAATGCGACTACCTAATTATTCGGGTCGCAAACGAGTATGTCCCGTTGCCACGTTATATTGTCTAAGTTGTTCGGCGGAGTCATTCGTTTTTAATTTAAACCTTCGACTTCGGCTGGCACGGTAGCAGGGTCATAACTCACGAGTTTCAGTAGTTACCTTAAAAAATTACAAAGACTAGATATTATGCCGGTACCTATTGCACGATATAATGCAATACGGTTACGTGCGAGAGTCGAGGAATTTCAACTCGGACAGACGACATCGACGAAAACGGTTAAATACGTACATAGTATAACGTCAGTCACAAACATTTCATTTATTTATTAATTTTCTTATGTGTCCGTTTTCAGTGTTGATTGTTATCAAAATCGAAAATTAAAAAAATATATATATCTAACATAACAATTAAACCAATGTAAAGCGTAGCCGCTGGGTTACTTCTTTTATCGAGTAAATCATGTCATATTTTATTATAGCTCATATTGTTATTGTAAAACTAATTTACATATTGTATATATTCAATAAAAAAGATTAAAAAAAAAAGAAAAAAAAAAGATTGTTATCGAACGGCGACGGGTATGCGCCAAATTCAACCGTGATATCTGTGCGATTAATACCAGTTCTGTTTAGAGCGCTCTAAACGACGTTCGGCGCGATATCAAAGTAGGCGCATTTTTCCTGGTCGAGTTATACCATTGATTACGAATAACATACCGCGGCGCGTGTGATTAAAATTAATTGAACGAGCGACTACAATGCTCTCGCGAATCACCAGCGACACGCACAGGGCGCATTTGCACACTCGCGAAAACGGAACGGCACACCGGACCGGGGTTAAAGAAGCAATTACCAAACGAGCCATTATCGCCGCGTATCCGTGTACATCTGGCCATGACTTCGGTAATAAAAACGAGATTACCCATGCAATAACCTGACGACAGTGAGCAAATATTACGAATAACAGACTCCGAGGAGGGGAGTAAAACAAACACCGTCAGAGTTTTTCAAATTAAATTCAACGGGAAAACGAGATGGCCGCGCCGTGTACATCCTCGTGTACAGTATATCGTACGCGCGACGTTAGCGCCGTTCTCGATCGGTGTTATGAACACGTCGTGTCGAACGAATAATAAGACGATGACTGTTGCCCGGCCACTTTCAAAACCACAATCGACCACGACGTACGCCCGGTAATGTTCGTTTAGTATTCCGGCGATTCGAGAAAGAAAAGTCGACGAGCCGACAAACCTCAAGTGAAAGAGAGAGAGAGAGACGTACTGGCACACGGAACTGTCGTCGCGCAGAAAGCAACACGTTTTATTAAACAAACTGTTTGAATTTTTACCGGCAACTCGCCGAACCATTGAATATTATTATTATTTTATAATTATTATTATTATTATTATTATTATTATTATTATTATTACATATATGTTATACGGAATATTCACTTGGAGAACTGATCGGTGTGTGTGTGGACGTCACTCGTGTCATAAATTTTCATTCAAAGACGACGCGTATCATATTGTTCACGATCGTCGTGTCGATAAAACAAGTCACTTTGGTTTGAACCGAGGATAAATCATTATGTTTTTACAACGTGATTGAAATCGTGTCGCGCGTGGACGTGAAATAAATCGCATATTAATTAGTTATTATTGCAATATATTAAGTTAAACGTTCGTTTGTAATTATTGAATTAGTACATAGTAATATTTATCACTTTGAATGTTTAAAAAAAAGGTAGTTTATCAGCTTAATACAAAATAAATCGGTTATTTTTTCACTTTACTAAAAATAACTAAATTCCAACAATGTGAAAGGTAAACCATTTAAATAAAGGTTACTTTGATTATTTAGTAACCAAAGAAAAAAAGTCGAACTTATAAAATCAATTGTGAAAAAAATCATGTTACATCATAATATGAAAACCCGAAGAGAAAAAAGAATTATTTCATATAAATTATTGACTAATTAAATATTCACAATTTAATAGGTCATTATACAAATAGGCTATTAATGCTATTGCTTGGAAACAACATAATATCGTTCAGTTATTTGCGCGAAAACTATATTACAATAAATTATACAACTCATCGTTTCGACATCGATTTTTCAGAAACCTTATGAAACCACGCTTGAAAACAATGGCCTCGAAATCGAAAAATTATAATTACTTGATTATATTTATGCACACATTGATTATTTACTTAATAGATAAAAAAAAATATAATAAAATATATTTCAATTGAGCTGACAACACCTTTTACGTTAAAACTGTATCACATAAATATTTGTGAAATATAAATTTTTATTGTATTATAATGAAATAACAATATGTAAATCTGTAGTTTCCACATAAAAATTTCATCAATAATCACCAAGACTTAATAAAATGACTGTACATCAACAAATAATACTCAGTTGATAATGACGAAAAAAAGAATAATTCACAAAGAAAATTCGTGTATTCAGTTAACTTGATAAGTACTCAAAGTAATCATTTATGTACACCGACACTAAATGCAATTTATTATGAAATTCGTTAGATACTATTATCTGTAAAAAAAAACATAAAGCGATATTTATTAATATATTACTCTGTACAACTGATATCGATTTTATAATTGCATTTGTAGTGTAAGTAATTGAAATTTACATCTCAATGAATATTATAAACACTTATCTACCGTTCAAAATGCTTGGTTATAACATTAACATTTACCATAATATTTATTTATTTCAATAATTGAATTGAATCTGAAAAGTAAGTACAGGTGCGAGTGTAAACATTAATAGTCTGGTGTACAGGTGTACTGGTAACAAGAGCTCGATTCATAATGATAGATTACAAATGTAAATTAAAATAATTATTTTATTTTATTATTGAAATTGATATTGATTTAATTATTGCCAGTTATTTATGTGGTTAAACCAGATTAATTACCTATTAATATTCAACTAAATACACAGAAGCTAATAAAGTCAATGTTTTATTTCACATCACGTGTAAAAGTCACCAAGCTGAATAACCTTAAATAATGTAACGTTTTGTAATGTTTTTAACATGCACATTTCACACGGCAGTTTACGAAATAAAAAAAATATATATATCGGTAAATATTATTGACTATTAAAGCTCTGAACTAGACACATTATTGCCTCACATCTTGTTAAACAGTATCAACAACTAATGATAATGACCTAGTTTATAAAAATACGAATCGAACTCAAGAAACCCATAATGACGATGTAGAATGATATACGTAAGAACTCACGAAAATCTATAAGTCAATGCTAAATAATGCAATACTGTGCAATTGGATTTTAGAACGGAATGTATAACTGTTAATACAGTTAATTTTTTTTTCACGAAAATGGTGTACAAAAGTTGTTAGTAGACACTGGGTTTGTTTAACAAGATCAATATACATTTTACACTTCTCACCCTCACTCTCTCACTCTCATTCTCTCTCTTTGAATAGTATCACGATCCCACAGATATCCGATTGACTTATGTCATACACAACTCTGTAATTTGACGAAACGTAATAATCATCCGAAACATCGATTGTAAATAGCTTTTTGATAATATTTAGCAGGCACGATTTGGATTCTTGTTGCATGCTGGACGTCACGCCACCACGATCAGTCTCGTATATGATTATTGACGATTGTAAATTCATAAAATGCAATCATGTCTCGTCGTGGTCGTCCAGTGGAAATCGCCGGGGGCGTGCAATTGGCCGCGTGCGACGTGTTCGACGATATCTGATATAGTATCTCCGTCACGCGGCGGCGCACGCGAAACGTTTACAATGAAACCATAACGTACGGGGTAAATGTATACGTATATTTCGCCGAATAAATCGCCCTGTGTCGATAACACCGAAATACACACACACACACACACACACACACACACACACACACACACACACACACACACACACACACACACACACACACACACACACACACACACCCTGCAGCCCTGCAGCCTTCCTCCGTTCACCTCCCCGGTGAAACACAAAACCTTAACGATTCGGCCGGTCGGCGGCGGCGGTGTCTTCAATAAAGTTTCCGGTCGGGACGAAATTTCGACCTGGCGCGCAAAATTATTAGCTTCGTTAAATGCGTTTGGTTCGGATCCAGCGCGTACAAAGTGTTCAATTCCCGGGCGGGTGAATGGAAAAAGGTCCGGGCGCGCGCGGAACGCCATTAATAAATGGCCCGCAAAGGAAACCGAAGGAAATGAAACAGTTCGAGTGTTGTGCGCGTCGATACGTTGTTTTTGTTACGTTTCATAGATACTTGTTACCGGGTAAGAAGAATAAATTGGCTCCGCCACGCCGTGGCTATAAACAACAATGGTCACACGTCGACGGCGGCGGCGCGGATTCGTGGCTGTAAATATTATTCACTCGACGCGTGTGCGCGTGTCGTCACGGAAAAAAAACGGCGCGCGCGTTCGTTACAACAGTATACATTATTTCCGTTTACTGTTAATTTTACTTTTTTTCAATTTTTTTTTTCGTTTTTTTTTTTTTTTTTGGCGTACGATCGTGAGTGTTTTTCCTACACACGAGCAACTACATTTTTCCTCTCCGAGTAAACCGGTGTGACCGCGCGAGTAAAAACAGTTTTTCGCTTATCTATACGTCAAAATGAGACGACGAAAAATGTTTCCGTTTCCGACCGGGGGTTCGCTCAAGGGGGTAGTTTTGGCGTCTAGACCCACCGACCGACCCCTCTCACTTATTGATGAGAACTAAAAATCTTTGTATAATTCAAACCGTTCATTGTTCGTCTAACAACATAATATAATATTTTGATAAACTGCATCATGAGTGTGATAGTTATCGATGGTATTTTGAAACATTGAAGTATGTATACATTGTGTAATATTGCTAAAAGATAATATTGATTCAATCACAGCTATTCATTTATCTGATGATTTTACAACAAAATTTTAAAAGACAATATATTGATGACTTTTTTTATCATTGAAATGACATTAGAATAAAAATTTCAACTTTTCAGTGTTTCTACACTCGAATTTCGAGAAATTTCTAACGAAAACAAATCGTTATATCAATTCTACATTTTGCCGATGAGTATGTTTGAATGGGCAGTCGTTGAATTTTTACACCATTTTAAATTATTTTATTGATTAAATAAATACTTTTTTATAATATATTCATAGTCATGAATACTGGGATATCATTTTTATTTTTTTTTTCTAAGTGTTCAACTGCATAAAATTGAACCCTCTCCTTAAAAAAAATTCTGAGTTCACCCACGGTTCCCGGAATTACGCCGAACGTTTTTCAACCGTCGAACAGTAATAATGACATCGTCACAGCAGAAAACTTGGCTGACAAAAAAGTGATCGTTACGTAAATAATAGAATCGTACGAAGCCCGGCACCGAACCTCGGACAAACCGGCCGGGCGTTCTTCTTCCGTTTCCTTCGTTCCTGGAACAAGAAACTGGTCGGACTGGCCACCAGACGGCGACGGCGACGGCGCTCGAGACTTGTTATATTTTATTTATATTTTAAAATTATTACTATTTTTTTTTTTTTTTTTTATGTACTAACGTACGTGTCATACAGTCATTTCCGCAGGCACGTGCGTTTACTGACACGAGAGTACGACGTTATTACATGCTCGAATGAGCCGTGATCGAGACTCGGTGACGAACGATCGAGGCGTGTTTTCGTTTTGAATCAGAAAGCAATGACGATTTATCGTCTCGTTCCAGGGGCGGTGGTGGTGAAATTCGCCGAACCGCCGTGTTTATAAGCAGATGTAAAAACTTTGGTGCGCTTCGTGAGGATAGTTCACGAATTAAACGGGTTTAAACATATGTTTTTGGTGTGATGTAGGTTATTATAATTATTAACCTATCACTCGATTAAAATATCACCGGGAGAAGAGTTGAAACGCATGTGCACACCTACGTGAGTAAAAATGCCCGTCTCGCGGAGTGTATGTTTGAGTTCAAATTTTTCTGTGACTAACACATCGATAAATTAACACGGTTTGTGGTTAGATAATAATCGCCACGACCGCCGGCATTATCATAATTGATTATTGATATCCGAAGGCATGGCGGTGTACCTTAAGTCCGTAAAAAATAGGAATGCAGCTGATACACATAACATTGTTGTAAATTAATATTCCATAAAAATGTTTTGTAACCTAAAGCCGGTCCCACGCGGCTGGCGTATTTATAGTTTCATAAGTAGGTTGTAGATACGATTGTTGACCGTTGGCCTATAACACCGGTTAAGTAGGAGACGCACGAGTAAAAGGATTTTATGAATTAATATTAATAATACAACATGACTGATGGAAAATCAGAAAAATCTTTTTGGGGACACGTCGTTTAAATACACTAATTGTGTGAGACCACCGAGCAAAAATATAATTCAATCCGTGAATTAGTTCTCTGTTGATGAGTTTTTTTTAATTTTAAAAAGCACATCAGAATTTGTGAGAAATGAGCACAATAACTATAGGTAGTCGATGTCTTCAATCCCACTGAATGTTGTTACTTTTTCCATAGTCGCAACAACTTAAACGCAATTATGCATGTGTATTCTAAAATGTTGTAGCGCGAATCAAAGTGAAAATATGATATCGAAATAATACGTATGTGACCGCATAACTGTATATGCAGTCAAAGACCTTATCTCGATTAATTTATTGTATATTAATATTTTGGACACGCCTTCTAATAAATAGTTCATAAATGTACAAATGTTTCCATAATTCATAAATAAAGTGTCATATTGCATATGTATTATTCATGTAAAAATAACGATTAGATATTCTCAAACATGGATCTCCACTGTCTAATATATTATAACCCATAATTAACTATGACTTTTTTTTATGAATAGTACACTGCAGTATGTTTTCATATTATAATATTATGATATAATTATATGATACAATGAAGTAATACTGTTATTTAAACTTAAAAACACTACTCAGTTATTAATAATTAATCAATATAAGTTTTTTTTAACAACTACAACTATAATTATAACTAATCAAACTTTCAATAGATTGAAATTAATAACAACTCGTAAATCTTCAAAGTTATTTCAATATTTAAAAAACTTATTTTTTCTCGTTTATTATACAATTACACATTATTTTATAAACTACGCTACATTATTTATTTTTAACGATAGTAGTTGAACTACGCTTAGTCACGAGTATACTAACTGTAGGAAAGAAAACATTATACTAAAAAATATGTGATGAAGAGTTCATTTTCTTTGTAGGTGTTTATCACAGAGGCTCAAGGCACAATATTGCATCAGGAAAAAAACGTTTCCTACATAATTTTTTCACTTTCTAACGACTTTTCTTAGAAGTTTTAATGCAATAAACATATCACTATAAACACTTATAAGGCGTTATTTATATATCACATAGAACACTTGAGGTTATGAAACAATTTTGGTATCAATATTAAATATCAATTAAAGTTTTATGAAATCAATTACATACCGGTTTACTTGAGTTCATACTGATTTTATCAAATCAATTATTGTATCAGCATGTTTAAGAACTGTAAGATGAAAAATGATAGAATGTCAGTAAAATAGTGTTTGTCCCATGTAGAGTCCCGACAAATTTTACATTCGCATTACACTTAAGTCTACAAAAACACATTTCGTTGTCATTTCACGCACGAGTTCGTAAATATTCGTATAGGTAATAATGTTAAACGCTTTGTAATTTATGCAATTCATACGATTAATATAAGTTTTAGTCATTAAACAAGTTTTGACACGTTTGAACTATGATAAAACGACCTATAATGATATATATTATGTCATATTGACAATAATATCTTCTTGAAATGCTATTAAACAAATTTGACTTATTATACAACAGCGTTAACATTAAATCCGTTTAAGTGACAAAAACAGAATAGCATAACATACAAAAGCGAACACAGTGATAATTATTGATTATGCTTATTTTCGACTCATCACACAATGCGATTCTAAATGAAAATCAACCAAGTCTCGAGATACATATAAACACATATAACCAACACAATTAAACACGGGTGAACTAAAAATTTCCTAATAATTAACATGAGTTTAAAATATATTCGATATTAATTTATATGGGATTTTTTTTTTTTTTTTATCCAATTAAACTGCGAGGCGTCAGGTTAGAATAACATTTATGGAAAATTAATCACCATACGAGTCTTATTTAATTCCAGTCTTCATACTTGTGTATACTTTTGTTTCACAACTAACTGTATTAGATATATATTTACGAATAAATACATGGAGACATGCAATTCAATAAATCGTTTCGTTGACCATATACGTTTTTTCTTTTTTAATCGCCTGACGATAATATAATGTTTTGTATTAATAGGTAAATACATCGATGTATTGAGTTTTCACGGGCTGAATTAAAACGTAAATTAATAAAAAAAAAAATCCTGTTGGACTGATTTTAAAGGGAAAAAATCAACTCATCGTTCAACAAAGAAATTGTTGACAAACACATTTGAATAAAATATAATACGTATAATATAAAATAATGTCATAAAACGTGTGAATTGTACAAAAAACGTACTTAATTTTCCCGACTTCAGGTAAAATAGTCAAAGTTACGAAAAAAAAAAAATATTTATACGCATAATGCATATTTTATATTATCATACTAAACGTCTAGAATTTGGCATTGGAAAAGTTCCGATAATATAACGCATGAGTTGGTTAACTTAATGTAACATACATGTAATAAACAATAATAATATAATGATAAAAGTTCAGAGTAAAGTTATAGAAACCGCACAGTAAAATGCTCGAGACATCTGATTGTTATTTTACATACTGAAATATATAGGCACGAGTGCACGACATAAAGTTTGACGATTTATCTACAATAATCATTAAAAAATCTAGTAAGATAATAATGGTTTGGTTCATCGCCTCTGCGATTCTAGAACAAGATAATGACGATTAGTGCATATAGTTGTTAAGGAACGATAAAACATTTATGTTGTCAAATGATTCGTTTGTTAATTTTAACGTTTACGTATTTTACCATTTTCATTCATGATTTACAATCCAACAAAATATGTTGAATTGTAAACAGGGGGGAAATTTTCTTTTACTAAAATACACAAAACATGTTTTAAATCTATATCGCGTGTATCATAACGGTTGAACACACAAATTATTTTTCAGTACAAGATAAAAATTGATGTAAAAAACCGTCAACTTTGTCAAAATACAATTTAAGGCTGAAAAAAAATCTTGAACAACGGCTTTTGAGATTTTTCTATCATCATTATTTATAATTATGAAAATTTGTATTACATTGTCGTATCTACGTATTAAGAATTAAAAATATCGCTGCATAAAAACATTTAAGAAGCGAGCTTTTTTTTAATGTTCTATAGCAGGGGTTTTTAACATGCGGCTCGCGGGCCGCATATGGCCCGTTTTGTCATTATTTTCGGCCCGCGATCACATTTGATATACTGCATGCATCTATTCTATTTCAATAAAATTAAAACGGCCATGAGCCATCGATATTGATAAAATCGGGAAAAGTGCGATAAAACATATTAAATTACCTACTTACATGTTATAAATGTTGGCTGTTTTAATGATATTAATAATAATTTGTAATTAAAAATTTAGTCATGAAAATTTTAAACCTGAATTTTAGTATAAAACACATGTTTTTATTACGGATGCGGCCTACGAGATTTTTGTATAAAATAATGTGTGGCCCTCTCCATAAAAAGGTTGGAGACCCTTGTTCTATAGTATTTTTGAAACTTTTGTTAAGTTTGTAAAATTTTGTTGTTCATATATGCTCAACATTTCAAATTTCTTCTTCTCCTTCTTCTTCTGGCTTTCATAACTCTCCAAGAGTTTTCGCCACCACCACCAAATCACTCCATATCACGATCCTGCACAATCTCCCTCCAATCCTGCACTCCAAGATCTTTCAAATCCTTTTCTACAACATCCAACCATCTCTTCCGAGGACGATCCCGTGGCCTTTTCCTTTTTCAAATGTCTAGTATTATTTATTTTATTATGCCTAACTAACTAAAATTAATTGAGTATAAATTTCGTTAATATATATTTTATGATATTCACTAAATTTGTCGGTAGTTTTCCTTGATGGAAATACTGTTGTGAATCGAGAAGCATTCAATTTATTAAAGTACCATTTAGATGGACTTTCTTGCCTATTAAGTGACTGAAAGTAACTTTTGAAATATTATTACTAGCCGAAAAATATTCCATGAAAAAAAAATGTACAACATTAGCTATTATATCATTATATCGATCGTGAAGTAAATCAAACTAAATTTCATTGATTTGTATGTTTTTTGAATGAATAAGCGGAAAAAAAATGTAAAATCATAATAACTTTATGTCAAACGTATTACGTGGCCCAGAGTTTTAGATTGCTTTAAAAATAAATTCCTATTAATGATTTACAAATTATACTTTGAACAGTACCTACACTCTAGCTGGGTCTTTTCATTTCATGCACTTGTTTTTAATTAAAACGTCTATAATGAGATCCCTTTGATAAAAGAAATAATACATATAAAAGAAATAAAAGTTGATAACTTCATCAATATATGCTCGAGTAAGCATGGTTTGAAATGCAATGGGAACAAAATATATGTATTTGCATTATTGAAAATAAAATTTAATTGAAGTAACTAACTTTACTTTTTTATGGTTAAATCTTTAATATTAAACTTATTAAATGTAATTAATTAAGCTTATTATGGCCAATATCTAAATAATATACATTTTCGTGCACAGTTATTATCATGATAATTAATCAAACCAATGATTTTGATCATTTGAATCATTCGCTTCACTCAGAATCTAAATTGACATTTTTTTTCTTTTTTTTTAATATTTTATTTTTTAATACAAAAAATAGACTATTTTATAAAAACGTTCTATAGATCAGACATTTCATCCCGATTGTATTTTAAAGAGGTAATTTTTGAGATTTCCGAGTAGTTATTCCAAGCGCAAGAAATACTACGGACAATCATTCAGACTTGATGACGTTCTCAAAAAATATGACGACTTTTGTACGAAAAATTTAATATCCACGATGTTGAAAGTTTTTTTTATTCTGTATTACAAATTTGTAATTTTAGATTTTATGATCTGAAAACTAAATGAAAAGATGGTTTAATATTGTTCTCTCAGTTTTAATTTTATACACAAAATTTTATCAAACATTTGATCAATTATTTTAGTTTTATTAAAATAGATTATTTTCATTTTTTTTTTTTTAAATGTTTTTCTATAGTTTTTGTATTATTTTCATAAATATATCTAATTAAAAAAAAAAACTTAACACTTTATTTAATCAAAAGTTTAGATCAAAATATTTTTTTCACTTTCCATGTAATGATTTATTTTAAAGAATTGTTTATACATTTGTTCAACTATATAATTGAATTATTCATTATTTATAATAATTCATCGAATAAATAATAATCAAAACCATTTTCTGGGTATTATCTAACATTCAGTATAAAAATAAAATGCGATCAAGTATTAACGGATAGATGATCTAGTCAGCGAAACCATCGAACAACACGACAACTTTATATACACCAAAAACACATTCTTCTCCCCCGGAGAAGTCTGGAACGCCATAAAGAAACTTCCAAACAACAGAGCCCCAGGACCCGACGGAATTACTAACAGCTGCCTCAAAAACTGTGACAGAAAAGTCACCCTGCATCTATGCAACATTTTCAACCGATGCGCCAGACTAGAGTACTTCCCTCAAAAATGGAAACTAGCTACAATAATCATGCTGCCCAAAATAAACAAAGATGTCAAACAACCAACAAACCACAGACCAATCTCTCTACTAAACACTTTAGGAAAAATATTCGAAAAACTAATTCTAAATAGACTACTCATCTTCACTTCTAAATACACCAGACCAGAACAACACGGATTCAGACCAAACCACAGCACCACCACTCAACTAATCAATATCGTAGACGACATCTCAAATAGCGTTAACAAAAGACTAAAAACAGCTACAGCATTCATCGACATAGAAAAAGCATTCGACAAAGTTTGGCACGAGGGCCTAATCTACAAACTCATACAACTTGAAATACCAACGCAACTGTTAAACCTAATTAAATCATTCCTAAACCACAGAAACTTCAAAATCAAAATCAACGACAAATTTTCCACATTAAGACCTATCCAAGCCGGAGTTCCACAAGGCTCCTGTCTATCTCCCCAACTTTTCTCTATCTACATCAACGATATGCCACAACATCAAAACTCAAAAACCGCACTATTCGCCGACGACACGCTCTTCTACGCCACCGGTACCACCACAAACATAGCCGTCAAAAGACTACAACAACAAATAGACTTAGCTTCTGTATGGTTCGACGAATGGAAGATTTCAATAAATCCACAAAAAACACAAGCAATCATGTTTTCAAAGAAAAAGCCATTTCACACAAATAAAATTTCTATACACAATAAGTACATCAACTGGACCAACAAAGCAAAATATCTAGGCGTCACAATAGACTCCAACCTCAACTTCAACAACCACATCAAAAACACAATTAATAAAACGAAAGTCGCCAAACACTGCCTATTTCCAATAATCAACGGCGCAAGTCCTCTACCACTACATATGAAACTTCACATATACAAGGCATACATACGTCCAATGATAACCTACGCAGGCCCAGCATGGGCATCCAATATCTCAGAACGCAGCTGGACGGAAATAGAGAGAGCTCAATCAATTATTCTCAGAATGATCACAAACAGCGAATGGTTCGTCAGCAACTACACCATAAGAAAATCAGCAGGCATTCCATCAATCAAAGACTACATACACTCCGAAATAGCAAAACAAAAAACAATAATCACAAACTCCATCTACCCTCACATATCGAAAATAAGTAAACGAACTCCAGCAAAAGAACTTTTCAAAAATAGACCAATCAAATTTTAGCAAAGCAAAACACAACAATAACGGTAAAATCTACAATTAACTAACAATCAACCAACCACATCATTCTCTCTGGAAGAAGCAATGCTTGAAACAGAGTAAAGTACACCAAAGCAAAGCAAAGCAAGTATTAACATTTAACCTGTTCCAACGAAAAAGTGACAGTAAAATAATGGTAAGACATACAAACCATAAGAGTAGTTAAAATAAAATCAACTGTAAATGGTTGCATTACGTATAACTATTCAAAATTTTGTGTTGCTTACATAATTATATGAATCTGTAAAGAAAAATAGTAAACTTACAATTTTACTATCTTATCATATTAAATAAATAAAAACGACTTATTTTTGTGTGAAAAAAATGAATAATGTAATGTTCTTAAATGCAGATTAAATTAGCATACTTGTAGTTCATACAGTTATAATACGTACGTCATGTAAATAATTATATAGATGAATACTCATTTAACTACGTTTCATTCATCACGTATTGTATTTTACATCAGTTCATAAACTGTTTAAGTGCAACATCATTTATTGAAATATTTACATATTACAAATTCATAAACGAAGGGTATAACGTTATTTAGTTTATCAAAGTCCTATTATTTAAATAAATATAGATTAAAATGTTTAAGTAGTTACGTTTGGTAGCACGTGGATGTGGACTATAAAGTCGAATGGGAAAAGGGTTATACGTTTAAGTACACATAAATGTTAATGTTAAGACGGTGGAAGATTCTCTCGAACCCACATATGACCCTTTACTGTGCCACACATTTTTATGGAGGAACCTATTATTAAACGACCACGAAATTGCTACGTGAATATTGGTCCTTCTAAACCAGCATATTTTTGCTGACTTTTCAAGGAGAAATATTTTACTCACCACAGATTCCAATTTAATTTTGTCCTTTTTTTTCAAATTGCATCTAATAAATACTCTTTATAAATTTGCATATTGAAATCATAAATGTTAAAGCTGGTTATTTGGAAAAATTGTAAAAAGTTAATAATAATAATTTAATGTACCTACTTTTCTCATTACTTTTCTCATTAGCGTGTATTGTCCTTAAATGTATTCAAAAATAATATAAGGGTTAGAGTATTTCAAACATGGAACAATAGTGGACATATTTAAAATATGTATTTTAACTTCATATATATTCCACTAATCACGGATCATGTAATAATTTAATCTTGTCAAATTTAATGCAATATTCGTATTAGTATTAGTTCACATTTAAAAAATATATGTTTATTCGATTGGGAATAAAATTATTACTAAAAATGACGAAACAATAAAATGAAATACTAATAAAACTAAATGATAGTTACACGAATGCTTTTACTGATATCGGGCATTTAAATGACTAAGTTAAATGTATGAATGGATATTTACGTATCATGTATTAATCAATGAGGATCAATGTTACATGAACTCTGTGTGAAACTTAGTGTTTAATATTCAGGGCCTATTATCAAAAAATGTGTGGTTTACGAATCTTTAAAATAATAAGCAAAATTTCATCAAATTATGTCTATACTGAAACGATGTATTACTGTAAATTTAAAAACTAAATTTTACAATTTTCTTATGTTTTTGTAATTTTACAGCGATTTGAAATTCTAAAATTATTTATTTCGGGAAATCTGAAATCAAAAAATCAGAAATCTTTATCTGATTTAAAAAATTGAGGTGGTGGATTGAAATCTTATCATTTACAATTGAACTTCTTGTTTTTCGTGTAATCGACAAATTATAAAAAAAAAGACAAATTCCGTGGTAAGAAACCAACATCATTTCTTCCTGAATATGTCAAATACTTTTCAAATGAAAATTACCTCTATAAACTGTAATATAGGTATAAGATGAGAAAAACGATTTTAGTATTTATGCCAGTTACATTATGATACTTTGGTTGATAAACATTGATTTAGATTCCTAGACATTTTACGGAAGTTAAGTAAGATCTCGTTTATAGACATGAACGTTAGAACTCACAGTTTGATCAACTTCTGTTGACAGAATTCTCGGTGAAACATACAAAGATGATTGGATATTAAATAATATAAGGATTATTTACCATCCAAACTATTATTATAATACTAGCTATTTATTTGTTTACGGTAAGCAATCTCAAAAATTAATATTTTCGGTTGATGAATCTTTTTTTAAATAAATAGTTCTTCTTGTATTGATTTTTTTTTTTATCGAAAATCACGAGAAAAATAACATTGATGGAAAATTACTCTAAAATTTTCATATCTATCTCATTATGATTTCTAAGTATCACGTTAATATGGGGTTGGGGGGGGGGTGATTAGCTAAACCGTCGAACATCAAAAAGATCCAAGCTTACCAAAGATCTTTGGGGAATAATTATTCAAGCACTTTGATTAGTCATTGATATAACGATCCAACATAACTTCAAAATTCAAACTGTCGTCGAAATCGTCTCATTATTTTTCAAAAGATTCCATTTCAAAACGCATTCACACCAAAACCTACCCATAGCTCAACTGAGATCGACCGGGAAACCCTGCGAGACATCTCAAACGGAACTGGATCTACTCCAATAGCATAAATTTCAAACCAATCCCAGTTCCGCGTCTCTGAACGTATTTAATCAAGCCCTTATATCTCAAAATCCTTTTGTACGTTATAACATATTTTTAAATTTTACTTATTTTATAAAAAAAAAAAATGTATAGATTGTAAATATTCAATTAATAACATTGTTTTTTTTTTTTTTAAATTATGTTAATCACAAAATGAATAAAACATAATTTAAGTCACAATATGTATGTTTATATTAATAATTGAAAACGTGAAATTGAATTAAACAGACTCATTTGGTATATTTTATAATGAATAAATTACGACTTATAGGTAAAATTTGAAATAATTTCAATTAGTACATTTTGTCGTTTTTTATGAGTTCAACATGTGGGTAAGTAGGTACGAATTTATAACACAATCATTTTATATGACATAGCGTTGTGAAAAATTATTTTCAAAAAATGACCATCTGATAGTTGATAAAATTTATATATGTCATGAAAAATATTATACAGTCGATTTCGAATAGAACGACAAAAAAATTCTACGAGTTAAATCACAAAATTTTAGAGCCGATTAAGTTCAAAGTCGTATACGGACAGGTTTGACGACCATATCGACCAATTTATTGTTAATTTCAAAGGGTCCGGCATACACCCACCAACCTACCACGCATCCCATATTGTGGTCGTATTTTGATAAATGTTTCTGTTGAATGTGGTCATGGATACATTGAGCTTGGTGAATGAATTGTTAAGCAATTTCACAGAACACGTGAACTACCTACGTCACATGCACTCGTGTATGTCCGGATCTCGTTGAAGGGGGCATATATGGTTGAAACAAAAACGAAACAGTGTGGAGGCTGGGGGAATGTGCCGGCTACAAATTAATAACAAAAAATGATTTACAACGAGGAATTTCGAAGAATTAATCCAATCATACTGTA
Source organism: Therioaphis trifolii (assembly GCA_027580255.1). NCBI lineage: Eukaryota > Metazoa > Arthropoda > Insecta > Hemiptera > Aphididae > Therioaphis > Therioaphis trifolii. The sequence goes on along the minus strand of CM050409.1, from coordinate 7,257,013 downwards.
GCGTACTTCATGCCTGACTTCAATAGTCTCACGTATGTATAAAAAAAAATGTGTGTACTTCGTACCGTGTGGTATTCTTCACTTCTCGGACAAAATAATGGGAATGGATTCATTGAATTTTAAAGAAACGATAGATCACTTCTCTCGCTAAACTATACTGAGAAAAGCTACAGTGTACAAAAAATATACCATTTTTATATTCAACCATTTTAAGTTTATTGTAAGTATGCTTTTTTTATTGTTTAACCAATGAGAAATCTTTTTTTTACGATATGATTTAAAACATAATATTCTATCAGTACCCAAAGTTTCATAATGGTCGTTAGGACCAGTTTTTATTTTTGTTTTTTTTTGTTTTTGATAAACATTTAAAGTGAAAAATGTACATAAAACAACCAATTCCGTAAAAATCAAATAATAATTTTGATTACTTGAACGCTTATGAAAAAAAATTCTAAGTGAATATTTTTCAATTTTTTTTCAATATCGTTACTTAAATATAAATATGGTCATATGAAATGCTCAGAACTTTTTGTAAAAAATGAAAAAAATCATTAGCTATTAACTTAAACAAAACAAGCTATTTTTAAAGGTCTATTTTTAGTCCGAAAATTGTCCAATTTTTTCCGTATCTTTTATAGAGTACCTATACTCGTATAGCAATATGTAATTATTAACATATAGTGAAATTTTCAAGTGTTTAGCAACATTACTTTCGAAGTTATGACTAAATAACTGAAATCGAAAAAAAAATTAATAAACAAAAGATCATTATAAAACCATAAGATCCTTCGCTTCACTCAGAATCTAAAAAATAATAATGATTAAAAATTTTTCTACAACATTGATTATATTTTATGTTTTGTTCGAGTAAAATAAAAATAATCAGAACTGGTATTATTCACGAATAAATTTTAAATCTACTAAAGATTCGATTGTCTCAATCATATGACTTTTGTACTACGTGCTATAATATTTTTAAAGTGGAAAATCCACCTACACTAGTTAGTAGTTACCGTATAATATTTATGCATTAAAAAGAATTGTGTCACAAAGACGTCAGTTTTATTCAATAAATGCTTACAGAGTTCTGGAAAATTTACTCATTTGTAACTTTGGCAACATCTTTGAAGTAAAAATTACGCACTATTGAAAAAAAAGGTAATTAAATTCAGTTTTTTTTTTTTTAATGTACGACTCAAACGACTAAAGACTGCATTTTTCAATTTTTACTGTACATAAATGTTTCAGAAAATAATATTAAATTGCACTTTGAAAATGTTAAATTTTTAAATTTCCAATTCTTAATTTTAAACCTAAAAATGTAATATGATCTTACTTAAATACTTTATTATCAATGAAATCTCAAAAATTTTAAAAATTGTGAGTCAAGATTTTTTTAATAGAATTTTAAAATTACTTTTACTCTGAAATATTAAAAAAAAACATAACTATCTGTTATGACATGTGTTTTGGATATCCTAAAGTTAAATACAATTTTTTTTTCCAAATTAGTTGAAAATACTATAATTTATTAATTTTTGTATTTTGACGATGTATAATATGTTGCAAGATGTAATTTTATAAAATTATTTTGTTATCAGATATAAAATTAACGTTAGTACAAGGATTACGACTTTGAAATCATATCAATATAATTCGCGTCGAAGAAATCTATGAATTTATACATAATTATAAATAATAAACTTATCTAAGAAAAAACCAATGATAATCAGATAAAATCAATTTTAATTAAATTAAGAAAGAAATAATTAAGATGAGAATACATGATATTCTTATAATGAAACATATCCTATTGTTAATTAACAATGTAGAGTACAAATAATCTTCATGAACATTCCTAACGTTGTTACTTTCGTATTACCTCGAGACTGCATTATTTTATTAAAACTGATTGTAAGGTAAAAATGCGGTTCGTATAGATTCGTTGGTTTATTAGTTTCTTGTACTTTCCAATGATATATATATATAATATAATGAATAATATAATTACATGACATTATCAAATACGTATAATTTGTAATATATCGAATAAAAAATAAAACGATTGATTTCAAAACTTAAATTTTTTATTGATATTTCTTTTCATGGAGAATTATAATTATACCTGCTGGTAAACATCGATCACGATAGTATTTCAGATTGTGTCTTAGAAGTCGAGATAATACGTAAGCGCTTTTAATGTATTGACGAACAAATATGTATTAGGTATTGAAAATGTGTAATGATTAATGTTTTAGATTTGTATTTTAAAATTTTGAATTAAAACGTTTGAAAAACAGAAAAAACTACGTTACACATATAGTAAATAAAAAAGATTTTATCAATTTTTGAAAGAAAAAAACGTATATTCGTGCATCCATACAATTATAATAAGTAATTAAAACGTCTATATTTTCTGTTATAGAACCATTGGTGTTCATAACAATATTAATATGCAACACTATTATTTTCATTATTTTCGTTAATATATATGCAAATATGCAATTATACCGTGTTTACTTTAATTACTTTGCACGTATGTGTACAATCATTGCGTCAAAATAAAATAAATCGAATTTTAATATTCTAAATAATTATGAATTTGTAAAATATTATATAACGTGAAAACACTAAAATGCAAAATATTCGACTGTAAATTATCCATGTAATCGCCATAGCGGTAGTAGTCTTATTCAAATGAACTATTTATTAAAACATTATTGGTTTATATTTTTGTAATAACTCAAAGTAAAAATACATCAGAGAACTAAAAATAATCACCTATTGCCGAATTCTTACTCGTTAGTGACTTTGAGGTTTTCAAACATTTCTTTGGTAGATACATTATATGACGATCTACTCAACGTGCAAAACGTGTTCAATTAAGTATTATATTATAATAAATAGTGTTAACTTTTTGAATGGAACAAAACCGACACGATACTTATGCATAATAAGTTAAAATATAAAGCAGGGATGCGGATGGGTAACTTTTAGTTAGAGAGTCAATGTCCATAACATATAATAATTATTTAATTAATTATATTATGTATTTTATTTTATAATACTTTAGTATAATATAATTACATAAGTAATTGAGTTATCACAACAACTTGAAAATTAGAATAACTATAAACCTATAGATATTACCACAGTGCATTCAACAAATTACGTAATTTATAAAAATATAGATTCCATATAGTTCTATGTATACAACAGAACAATGTTTTGCAAAATGTTCTGAAATAATTTTTACTTTTGAATTCGAATTTTTAATTTTAAAAAGTAACATTGTTTCGATCAAAATAGGTCACAAGCTGCATATCCCTGACAAAAAACACATGGAAAAGCTACAACACAATTTAGATGTAGGCCAATCAAATATGCCATTAACTAGATTTTTATTAAATCGTTTTTAGTAAATTAGTCAAATCCTATAAGTATTCTTAGGTATTAAAAACTTGAAATTATCGCCAATTATCAACAATACCTACTCTTATAAGACCTTGAAAAAAATTCCTACTCTAAATTTCTAAAAAAAAAGTGGTCGATCCAATCTTTATAAAACAAAAGATGTAAACAGAAAAATATGTTGGAATCTTTTTGCAAAAACCAATATCTACCGGATGATGAGTTCAACATTTCAAAAGGTTTTTATAAAAAAACTACCAATAAGTTTACTAATCGTTTTTTGAAATTCAATACGTCAACCCCGATTATATTGCCCGTGAAACGAAGAATATCCATAATTTTAGTACGTCCAGTATTTTTAATTTGGGATCTGTAAAAACGATTTGTATTTGGCAAATTGCGATTTTAACTGGATAGTAAAATATCGTGTTAGCATAAAATACTTAAATACTTTACGAATATTATAATTTCCTCAATCCACCAAGGGCATAATAATCTAAAATAATACAAACTGCAGTTGTCTCTGTCTGATAAAAAAAATCGTGCAAATAATTATATTTGTGTTTTCGTAATAATCTTACTTAACCTACATCAACTTTATTGGTTGAAGGGTAGATGAAACTCGTCACGGAAAACGTATTGATAAACACCGGTGTCACCAATGTGGTTATGCACACGTTCAACAACAGTAATTAGTAATTACCCGTATTCACGTACAATTTGAAAAAGTATAAAAGGCATATGTTATATATTACTAATGACTCACTTATTTAATTTTTCTTGGGTTATTATATCGACTAAGAAAGATAAATTTGCTGCTTTAAAAAATACTTCTATTTGTATTCATTAAGGTTAATCGTAATACATACAGAAGGTCAGGTACACCCATTTTAATAATCTTTCGATTTAACAGAATACGTGGCTTAAAACGCCTTTGTGGGTTTCATTATCCGAGGATCTAGTTTAATTAAAAAATCAACAACACCCCTATACGTGCAATTGTAATAAAAAAATTTACTATGGGATTAATATATGTTTCGTATTAGCTTTGTGTTGGTGAAATAATGCTTGTATATATATATATATATATATTAATTGGAAAATATTTTCACAAGAATATTATTATCAACTTGATCAAAAATGTAAAAAAAATAAAAATATTGTAGTCTATTGGTAATATGAGATGATTAAATAAAACAAATAAATAACAAGTAAAAAAAAAATTTTTTAAAAGTGAAGAAAAGCCCGACGAGTGTTTTAAATTTCCGGTTTCCATACTTGATGTACCTATACGGTTTTATTTTTTATTTTATTCGTGAGATTAACTCAAGTTAAAACATTGAGTTGACGAATCAATTATTGAGCTATTTAATCCTATTTCATGGTATTATGTCACTGATCAATTTAAAACAAATACAACGCAAAAAAAAGTAATGATACTTACATAAGTTCATTTAAACCAACAAAATTACTCCTGAACTAACAGAAACGAAACATACGATTACAGTGTATACACATTTACAATGATTGGAATGATTAATATTCCAAATCGTCATAATATTACGATTTCCCGACTTGTTACCAAATATTTATCGTTTTACCATAATCAATTTGATCAACATTGAAGTTCATAATTACGAAAAAAAATTGTAAGGGTCAACATATCATGGACATTATGAACATGAAAGTAAGGTTACGGTTGATAAACTAAAAAGTTACGAAAATTAACATGTTATTCTAAAATTACAACAATACGATAATCATTCATTTTTTTCAACAAATATGCATTAAATCTATTTTTAGTTTTATGTATAAATCGATAAAAGAAAAAGTGAACAAAATATTTTTATTTAATAAAGTACCCATTATTTTACACAAAGTTCTAGTTTTATCATAACTAGGAAGGTCATGTACACTCATGAATAAAATGAAAAGCATTGAGAGCTCATATGAATAAAATATGAAAATTCGAAGATAGATGTATTATATTATTGTTTCGATGTCAATAATATCTACTTTGGAATTCTAAATTTACTTCGTCCTCTATCTAATCAGATTTTAAAGTGCAAGAACTACATTTAGTGAGTACCTATGACTGAATTAGCTTTCTCATGATGTGTATTTACATTTAACTTTAAATTTGTCTTACACGTTTGAAAATGTATTTGAACTTTTTTTTAAATAATTAAAAACAACGATGATAACATCAATTCATGTTACGATTCTACACAAAATTGCTGAGACGAATAAAATAATAAACCATTTATAATCCAACAACATTATTTTTACCGGGAACTTATAACACTTCAGTTTTAATCTTTAACAATTAACTTTAAAAAAGTACCAAATAAAGGAAAGTAAAAATTTACTCCACACTATGGAGTATTTTTCACTCTTCGTATGAGAATATGTGGATGGAGGTATTTAATTGTAAAGACCAATTGCTAATTTCTGAGTTGAACGATTCTGAGAAAAACTTCAGTATAAAAATATACCATTTATTCATTTTACCGTTTTTAGTTCAAGAATTTAGTTAAGCGCTTAAAGAAAATATTTCTTAGTCACGGATTTTGAAATTTTTTCAGTATCGTTTGCTAAGTGTACAAGTACAATCATGTTCATTTTTCAGAATTTTCTCTCAAATATCAAAAACTTTATTAAGGATAAACTTTAAAAAAATAAGTTATTTTAATAGCTTTATTTTTAGGCCAAATTTGTAAATATTTTTAAAAACTTTTGTAGAGTATGTTGCAACAAACTATTAATATGTGGTTAAAAGGTTGAGTTGCTAGCAAAATCACTTCCCTAGTTATGGCTATGTAATTTCAATCGCTTTAGTTAAAGTATCGTTACGGCAAATTTTACAATTTTTACTCGGTTTTTCGGCAGTTTTTCCTCGCGCCTAAAGAAACTATTGAGAGGAGAAAGAAATGAATCCTTATAGTATCATCTGCATGCAATTTCTGATCTATAGAGTTACTTTTGAATAACGTTAAGCGTGACTAAAAGTGTAAACAGAAAAAAATAAAAATAAACATTATAAAACCACTAGATCCTGCACTTCTCATAGAATCTGAAATATGATTACTGAAACCAGCAAATAATACACTTATAATGCCATCATCAAATATGTTGATTTTTTTCTGTTGTAAATTTGGAAATAATACTTTATAACATTGATAACTTTTGAAATATTTGTTTTGAAATAAGTTATAGAATATACTCATGTTCATTCATAAAAAGTGTTTTATCTCGTTTAAAACGAGATTCTACAATAGATTGAAGTATTATAATTTGTATTAAACTTATTATTAATCAAGAGTACCAATAATAAGATGTATCGTTCGTTCAGTTCACCTGTTCTCTTGTTCCCAGGAGAAACGCCATAAATATGTATTAATTCTTTTTTTTCCATTTCTCAAAAGGCCACTAAGGTTAGAGTAAAGCTTCTACCAAACTATGTCGATCCTTTTAGTGTACTCTCAATTCATTTTTTCTTTCGTTATACTTTTTTTTCCATTTATCTTAACCAAAAAGACTTATTATAATATATATATATATATATATCATAACTCAATGGCAATTTAATCTAATTTAAATAATTTTTTTCTCGGGTAAAATCCTAGCTTAATGCGCACTGTTTTTATTTACGTCAATTTCACCCATCTCCGTTGTTTTAAAGTATTTTCGAAACACATTTTATACTTGGAGTAAAAAAAATATATTCAGTGAGTCTTTGACTAGATACCTCTCGTACATGATAATATCTAACTTATAATCAATACGTTAAAAAAAAAATCATCTCTAAATACGTAACATTTTAAAAACAATATAATATACAGGGAATCAATATTTTCAAACCAACTATAGTTGTTATGTAAAAATATCGCTTTAGATTTTTATGTTTTATATCACATTATTTTATTCTTTAGCCAAATCGAGAAAGTAGTCTACTTCTGTTCTACACAAAAACAAAATAGTCACTCTGAATCATTGTAATTATATATTGAAAATATCTATTGCTTTATTCATATTTAATATTTTCTGAAATCATCAAATTTATTGAAAATATTCGTATTAAAAAAATAATTGTTATGATTCATACTATATTTATTGAAAATATATCGTAGCTATAGTATGTATTAATACATCTATGGCTTAACTTATTTTAGATACTCTCACTTCAACATTATAGATTATAATTTTTTAACAGCTACTGAGTGTCAACTGTCGAATAATACATTTAAAGTTAAATAAATTTTTGCACTTTATATTCGAAGTGAAACGTGAAAAACGAAATGGTTTTATAAATATAATCACTTTTCCGTATGACATTGTGAAATTTGCTATTGACAAGATTTCCATAAAATCCATTTTTATATTTATTTATAAATCCGAATATAATGGTACTATACTCGACATTTTCAAAATATATATTAAAAATTCTCTTAAACAGACTTGATAAAAGTTTCAAAAACAATGATCACTTTTGATCAATACTAGAATATAGAATAATTGTTGGTATCAATTTTAAAATCATTTTCATGTTCGCCAGTCGTAAAAACGATTTATCTAAGGTCTACTATACTTCTAGAATATTGTCCTAGGACCGAACGAATGAAGGAAAAACTTCATCATTATCATACCAGTTTTTTTCTTTTTTTCTTCAATTCTTTAATAATGAATCAGTATAAAATAAAAGTAATTACATAATTTATAATTAAAACTATATATTTTATAATATATTACTTAAAGTTGTTAAGTTGTGTAATACTGTTTTTTTTTATTATGATATTTCCTTAAATTCTTTAAAATTGTATCGTTTTGTATTTACTTGATGTAATATATGCATACAAATATAAATATACAACAAGTTTATATACATATACATATGCACACGTGTGTGTGAGTGCGTGTATGTGTGTATAGAAGCGGTTCAGTTGTAGTAATAAATACAAATTTAGAAATTATTCCTTCATTATAATATGTATACCTATATTATATTGCATTGCATACACTTTTATGTAATATAGCCAAAATATCCTGTTCGTATCCTTACTCCTGAAGTTATTTCATTGCTTTCATATAATATTGTCGCTATAAACATAATTTATATTGTAGTAATTCGCGTTTGATTACATTATTATAATATGTATATATACATATTCAATATATTTATATTGAATTTTCATAAATTGATCACGGAAATAAATAACAAAACGGCTTAAACACCGTTTGTCAGGAATAACTGGATTTTTCAATAATGTTACAAAAATCAGTGTAGTATACATAAATATATATATATTATATAAATTAACAGATATGTTAAAAATGTTGAAATTTTGGATATGTCTTTGCTCCCAATGTAATTTGCAAGTTAAAAAATCAATAAACTGGTACATTTTTGGATTCATTCAGAATTTAAAATTAAGTTACTCGTTAAGATGATTTTTATTTATTTATAATCTTGTGTATAAAACAAATTCTTCATTTTGTTTTTCAATGCAAACCATACTCATACAATTATTGAGATCTACTTGTGTTTGATAAATGCTTTTGATTTTATCATTTTCTGTTATCAATTTTTGTTATGAATGAAATTTAGAAAGAATTAAAAAAAAAAAAAAAAATTGAAATTTCTAATTGACGATATTACAAACATAATAATATTATAATCAATAATAATTCTTAAGTTTTTTATCCCTATCAATTTACCTCTACTTACTCGTACTAATGGTTTAAATATATATTGATCTATACTCCAAATACTATGAATATATTGTAAAATAGGTACCTTGATGCGATATACATATTATACATATTATATTTAAATATCACTGAAGATACCCATTTAATTTTATTCAGTAGATACTTTTTATAAATGTACACAAATATGCTATCAATATATCAAAACATAAATGATTTCAACTGTTGTAAATTTATTTTTACATTATCAAATTAAATTACTTTTATTTACGTGAGCCCTGAAAATTCTGAAAATTGAATTTCGTTTGTACTTTATAGAAGTTATTCATCGCATTTCTCAGAACTTTAAAAAAAAAACCTCTATGAAAGAAACAAACATAACTACAAGGACTTTTTTTTGAACTAGACTTTGTAGTTTTATTTTAGAATTATCAATAATTGGTACCTATGTAAAAAATAAAAAATACATGTATAAATGCAAGTACTTTACCATTAATCATTTTTTATGTTTACAATTCATACATATTTATATGCCAAATAAGTAAAAAAATAAGTTACTTTTATATTTTTGAGTAAATAAAAATATATCATCTACATTCAATTTTTATCTTTATTTATAATTTTTTTTGCTTATAACCGATATGGTACGATTTTGTATCATTTTATAGCACAAACTATTTCATTCAAATAAATGAATCACATTAATTTTTTACATATTTTAAAATATTCTTGATTCCTCATTACATTATACAATTTTTTTTTAATAACAATAATTTATTAAGGACTTTGGGATTTGAAATGTTTCAGTATATTTAGATTTTGTTTTAGATATGTATTTATTAAAAATCATAGTTTTTATAATTTATGATTCATTGTTATTAAGATATAGAGACCATAAGCAAAGTAGTAAGTAAAAAGTACTGAAAATATTAAAATACGAGATTAGAGACTTCAATAAGATCAAGTGCATACTTGGTTTTAGCAAATCACGGATTAAGATCATTTTCAAAGACAATTTTTGTGACATTGTATTCTAAAATGACAATATGTACAATGGCTGAAGGTAATAATCGATGCAGAACTAACCACCTGAGATATTACTGAAATATCACATTTGTTTTTGTTCACTTCATATCGATAAAATAATTAATTAATCAATCAACGAAAAATATATTAAATTGATGTGTATTAAATGTAGTAGAACTTTATTACCAAATAACTGCTCTTATAATATATTTTTCAAGTAGTATTTGTACAATTAATAAAATATTGTTCATATTTAAACGTTTGGAAAAATATTGATTTTATATTCAAGACAGTTATATTATTATTATTTGATGTTTTTGTTTCGATAAATAAAAATTATCATCATAAATATAATAAAAAATATAAAACACACAAATTTTCAAAGCTTTTATTTGATATTACATATTATTATAAACCATTATTTATTTTAACTTCGAAATAAGTTATCATCATAGTATAATAAAACAAAGGATAATAGTGATAAAAAGAAATGAACTTGCTCTGAAATAATATTAAAATGAATAAACGAATAAGTTCCTTACAATTTCACATCTATTAATTTTAAATTATTTATAATAGGATATTTCATTTTCATGTACTGAATTTTTCATGTAACTCGACGATAACTCGTAGTCAAAAATTGCTCTCCGATATGCATAATAAATATTTATTATCAAATAATATTCGCTTGGCTTTTATATATTTTTGTTAAAAGTTATCTATTTATGTATGAGTGTGTATTAATACATATAAATATATATACAACGTGAATTGGATTATTTGACAAAAACTTTTTTTCTATTTATTATTTTTAATTAATATTTAAGCCATGAGCTGCGACAAAATTGCATTCAAAGACTTTTTTTTATTTTCTGAACTCAAATTTTAAATTTTATCATTTTTTCGTACTATTTAGCAAACAAATTTTAAACTATTATTTTGTTAAACGGGTTTTTAAAAAAATGGTTGAGCTTAAATCTCTATCGAAGGTTAATCCAATCATTTTCTACGGTTTTTCTAAGTTTGCGAAAAAGTCAACAATAATATTGTGTTTCACATTATTTTATTATTGTATACTACAATTAACTGTATGACTTAACTAAATTTAATTTATTCCAAAATTGTTGTTATCACTCGTAAATATTATCTTATCGTAATGAATAAAAATTGATATTTATCATTATCAACCATGAAAAGATTAATCGAAATCATTTTAACTTGAAAGATCATACAAATGTACAATAGTTTTAATTATTAAATTCACATTTTCTAAAAGTTAATAAATGCAAAAATCAATGACCACATTTAATAAGATATTTTAATACCACAATTTTTCTAAAAACCCTGCTTATTACGACTATTTTGATTTTTTTTTAAATGTTAAAATTATCCTTTAAATTTTTAAATTAAAATTCCAGCAATCAAACAAATATTTTAATACGATTTTTTTGTAGCTCAGTACTATAATATTTATTATGAATAGAAATAAAAGTTATAGCATTTGTCAAACAGATATGGCTCGTCCTGTATAAATTATATTTGTGTAACATAATTTAATATGCGTAGGTACATGTTGTTCACGTAACATGTTTTATAGCGCGAGCCAAAGAAGGGAGAAAATGTGTTATTTGTTTAATTATTATTTCGCGTACAATTCTCTGAATTCTTACGCGCGAAAAAACGACGTAAAAGGTTTATTGGTTTATAATGTTTATGTCGTTATAGCGGATAACTAGATTCCCACTTTCTTTTGAAATGTCCGCGGCCGAAATAGATTGGCTTATAAATTAACGGCTATCGACTCGCAGTTGTTCATTCAGTCATTCGCCACCGTTGCATTGCTCAGCGAATGCAGTAACTGCAAACAATCATGTCGTACTACCTGCGTAGTGTGATAGTCTGTGAGTAACACTATTTTACATATACACATCGGCACGAGAGTGTTCATTGCGTATATTGCACATAATACATGTAATATAAATCGTTGCGTTTAAATCGATCGTTATTTTTTACACCGCATCTTACCGTGTATGTCTTGGGCACAAACTTTTACGGTTCAATTTTGACAATTTTTATTATTATTTTTTTGTTTTCATGTACGATTTGTAAAGTTTTTATCCATTTTTATAGAATAAAAAAATGCATTACTTTTCACTTAATTGACGCTATAATTTTTTTTGAATTTCCCAAATAGCAATCACAACTTATAGATTAATCTCACGAAAGAATATGTTTTATTTTTTATTTTTATGATTATAGATTTTTTACTAAACTAATAGAAACATAAACGTTTTAAGTTTAGAGTAACATGGTATATACAGGTCTTTTTTGAAAGACTGCCCAGCTCTTTTATATTGCTGTTCTAAATTTCAAATGTTTCAAAAATCTCTAGACTATTTGTTGAAAAAAAATGTTTCATTTTTAAAATTTACAAAAACTATCCATCAATCTATTCTTTGAGAATATTAAGTTAAAATTAAAACTGGTTGCTGTATAAAAAATCTAAAAAACTTAAAACCAAACATTTTTTTTTTTTTTTAATTGTTCTGAAAAAAGTTTCGAAAAAACTGGTTTTAAATTCACTGACCAGGTAATACACGGAGAGATCTTTGTATGAATAAAATTCAACATAAACATAGTCGCGTGAATAGCAGTCACATTAAATATATTTTTTACTCAATGATGTTGTTTTTTTTTCTAGTGATTTCGTGTTTGTTAGCTTCGACTTCAGCGCTGAGCAAACTCACCGAGTTATATAAATGGTCATCGTTAGACTACACTTTTGCCAGTGATGCACACAAAAGTTACGCACTCGAACGGGGCGAATTCGTGCCGGAAAACAACTTACCAGTCGGAATCGAAGTTTGGAAGAATAAGTTATTCGTGACCGTGCCGCGATGGAGCAACGGTAACGTTCAATAATTATTTTCGATCATATTTTCTGCCAAATGGGTAATTTTAATTAAAACCTTTCGAGGGGAGTACGAATTGAAAATTTTGGATTTTAACATTATTATTGCTAAGCGTCGGACGTATTATTATGAGTATACAATAATCCCGTGGAACCGTTATAATATGCTCCAAACAGATTTTAACGATATGAAATTATTCCTCGGCAACATTTTATGAACCTACCTCGAAGTAAGAATACATTTTCCGCGGCAATACCGTTACACAAGGATATCGGGTTAATTCTATACTGTAGCGTATACCTAATATCATATCTATTTTACGAACGTAATTAAATATCGTAATGGGTTACTGCAGTTGTTTCGACGCATAAATCGTACCACTGTGTAATAGGGTTAAAAACTACAAACTCGAATGTACGGAATTTAATTTTCGTTGGTAATAATGAATTTATTAAAGGGAAATAGAAACGAAAAACAGAATAGAGCCAGTACACTTCCGTAAAATCAACTTAAAATTATACGAATTTTGTAAATTAAAATATTCACGTGCAAATCGTGATTATTTGAAACGCGGGAAGAAATAAAATTTAAACGAAATCCAAACGAACTCTTTATTAATCGTGTTCAACAAATACAAATACCGTAGCTGCAGTGTCTCGAGTGTTTTCGTAGTTTTGTACAGTTGCACCGAACGGCATAATACGTATTAGTGCATAGATATCAGATAGTAGATACCTATTCGAACTCATAAATTACGTGCGCCCCTTTAACAGCATTCGTGTTTATTATACGTGGTCATACCCAGTGGATTATACGCGTAAAAACGTGTACAGACGTCATTTTGTTTGTAAATTTTCCTAAGAAGTGAAATGAAATTTAAAACAATTTCCTCGTACATTTATATTTACGCAATGCATTTATTATAAAGGTCCTAAAATGATTATTTTTTTTTTGTTCTGAAAAGGTATTCTTGTACTATTAAGAAAAAAAATATTTTCTTCTTATCTAGATTTATTTCTCTAGTAAAAACTACGACTTTTTACTATGATAATTATTACTATTACTTTCATTTCTTTTTTAAAGTTTTTCTTGTTTTTTTATAGTAATAGTATTTAAATCGATAATAATGTTAAAACATATCATTATGAAAAAATGGTCTGAAATCAAAAAAAAAAAAAAAAAAAAAAAAAACACAAGGTCTTAAGGCACATTTTCTTTATGATCCAAAAATGGCGAGAAATGTAATTCCAAGCTACCATTTTGCGTATAGGCGAAAGGAGTTGATCGGTGTATGTATCCTTCGACTATTGTTATTTTATTGCCGCCTGTGCGAATTTCCCTAGAGTGAAATGTAAATGTGTACGCTAGAGGAAGTGTCCTTTTACCCTACCTTATCCTTAAAAACCGTACTACAGGTCTCACTGGAGCCATTGGAATAAAAATAACGTTTAAAAATTTTGTTCTTGTACATCACTACTACATTTCTTGCACTCTTCTTCCCAATAAAACTTCGATGGTATGAAACGGAATAGTTTATATGCATAATGTGATAAAAGAGGTATATAATATTACTATACAAATGTATAAAGCATCATGTTTAAATTTCAAATCAGAATAGTATTATTATTTTTTTTTTAAATAAATAAATAATGTTCATTTGTATTATTAAGTTTCAAATTCAAATTTGGACAGCAGTGTTCGAAAACCATATTCTATAAAAATTACACCATTTACAAAATCTGCATTTTCTTGATCTACTTAAATTATTTTCGTATTCTTGTAATCAATTATGGAGCCGTAATTAAACAATATATAGTTATTTTCACTATGATATTAAAATATTAAAAGAGTAGGTTAGCTTAGCTTAGAGTAGGTTAGTTTAGATACCAAACTAATAAAATTTTCTGTGTTTTAACAAAATTTACTTATGTGAGTACATTCTCGACCATCAATTATTTTTCTGCGAATTTTCCAAAACTACGATTAAAACAATTGTTAATAAAAAGTATGTATATTATATTGCCTAGTGCGTATTTCATGAATCATGTGACTCGTGTCATAACAATATTTGCCAGTATTAATGTTGAAGTTGGAAATATGTTCAGCAGTAAATCAACGAATAATTAAATTTATAAAATGTCTAAACTTATGATTTATACAATTTTCATATTTCAGACTTTTTTTCAACAATTTTTTATTAGGTCGAAATAGTATATTTATCGTTATATTTGGTTCTCTTACAATGTTGACAAATGTATGTATTCATTCAATAAATAAAAAATTAAAGTACACATAAAAACCATTAGGAATCAGTCAGGAATACGAGAGAAAAAAAATTGAAAAATATATGTGAACCTCTATTATTGCTCAGTCGCCGATTTTTCAGGGCGCGTTAATGGTACAATCAATCGTGGGATATCCTATGGGTTTTAAATCGAGTTATCCATTATTTATCAAACTTTCCACGTGTTTTGCCTTATTTTTAAAATATTTATTGGTCTAAAAGTAGTATTGTAATCATCACACAAAATTGTTCACTTGAAACAGACATGCTCACTCGTTTAAAAACCGTTAGAGTTTTAAAGTAAAAACATCGCACATAATAATAGTATCAAAATGTATCAGTAAAACAGTGTCAAAATGCCTATAAAAAAATTTTTCTAATATTAGACGCAATGTAATACGTTTGATGACCTCAAAATTATATAAACCTTAAACACAAAGGTGTAGAGAATATTACAGAATCGGCCTTGTGTCGTCATATTTACCTGAACACAAAATGTCATTGTTATACATCAATATTATTAAAAGCAGTTCCGACTGTTTTTCCAGTAAGGTAATGATATTTTTTAATTGTTTTTTTTTTTTTTGATACTTCTATTACACTTTATATGTAATTCATTGAAGATTTTACTGATATCAAATCGAAAAATAAATACTTTTTCTGATAAATAAACGTACTATGCATATAATTTAATGCATAATAATATTTTCAAATAAAAATATCAATTTTCACTTGTGAATATATTTTCGACTTAAAATGGCATATACCTACCAAATGTTTTTGTCAGAATAAATGTTCATATAGTAAAAGCCTTTGAAAAAAAAACATTGTTTTCTCTAGTGATCTAATTACTTTTTTTTGTTTAAATGCTTCTACAAAATAGTGAAATTTGTATAACACTATTAAATAAATTGTACCAATGACAATAATATTTAATATTGACAAGTGGAAATTTAAATACATGTCAGTCATGTAATTGAAAAGTGTCAGTTTTCCAATTCTAATTTAATTAGTAAAACACTACTACCAACATAATATTTGTATTGATAATTAGATTCTGAAAATTTAAAACAGACAATAGTTACAAAGTATTTGCGCTTATTGCTAAAAAGAAAATAATTATATTGTTATTGTTTTCGGATTAGTTAAAAAAAAAAAAAAAAAAACAGGAGTAACAGGTGTATGAATAGCTGAAATAGCTGATTGAGAAAAAAATGGAAAAGTTATATAATAAAAACCAGAATTCGTTGACCTCGTAGCCCCTAGATCAATTATTTTCTTAGCCTTGGCTGGACTTGGAGAGAAGTGGTGAAATTGCGTCTGGTGATATTATCAATGGAGAAAAATACGTAATAAAGGGTTTCAATGTCATAGCAAAAAATAAAAATGAATATTTAGCCAAACAAGTCTATATACATTAGTACAAATTGCACAATATTTCAATTTGTGTATAATGCGTGGTGTACTATGAGTGTGTAATATGTAATAGTATGTCATTTCGGTCAGTAATGAATTTTAACCTTCGACATTTGGTTGCTAATATCACGTATTTGTGGGTAGGAAATTGTTTTCTGATAACTGTGCGTGCATGATTATTTGTGAATTGATCATTCTATCATTCTATGTGTACAGTAGATGATGAAGATACATAACGAGAAACGTGTTATTCTTTTGGCAACAAACAATATCATTTATAACTGAAATATTTTTTTTTTTTAATCAAAAATAGGAAAAAATTTTAATGGCATATTTCGAAACAGCTAAAAATACTAATTATATGTTTTAAAGATTTGTGTATTATGTACGGTGTTTATTATTTATAGAGCAATTAAAATCACGGTAGACCTGAAGTAATGACGAATATTAATTAGATGACCTATTAATCATCAACTGCGGCTCATTTCAAGTTATTCCATGTTCGAATTTCGTACACATTCATATAGACATGTTATTTTATTCGAGCGTTTGTAATGTGGGCTTAAATTAACCTTAATAAAAAAAATGTTATAAAATCTGAGCCACATTCAGGTACAACGGCCACCATAGCGGTCAAATTTTAATAACAAAAACGAATTTAGTAAATTATTGATAAAGAAATGTCTATACAAAGCAAAATATAACTAATAATATGTGTAAATTATATAAGTTAAACTTTGAATACCTAAACTTCATATCTTTAGGGAAGTTCGCATTTATTTACACTAGTTAAATTTGAGTATTTTATTCACTAATAAATTGTATTCAATAAACTGTATATTTAGGAACAATCTAGGTATTCATATTAATTTTAACTAATTTTTTACCATTATTATGGATTAATAAAAAAGAAAAAAATGATAAGAGATTACGTTTGAAATGTTTGTAAAGTAATTTAGCCGTCAAAATCCACTGATTTTATTTTATAACATTATTATAAAATAAATGATATTTTTAGTCTCGGGGGTATAATTATTTTTAATAAATATTCAAGTACGATTTGTACAGAACTTAATATCCCCGAAATGTTGAAATGCCCAAAAATCTGACGTTTTATTATTAACGAGAAAGAGTTTATATAGTTTTCAAAAGAATTCCAATTACAAAATATCAAAATTCGGTAACAGTGTCAAAACTGTAGATGAGGTGTATATACAATGTGCCTGGCGTTTACGATGAAACAATAATCTAAAAAGTAAAATGAAAAACGAGTGGGAAACGTCGTCCAAACTAAAAGCGCTGATTACCGTTCGATACTCGGCAAGAAAAAAAGTATAATACACGTTATTACGTCTCGTTGAGGCTACGATTTCGTCCGACCGTATGCGTTTTAAGTCATCAAACAAATTTAGACGTACGTTCAAAATGCAATTTAATACTACATTAATATGTTCTACGTCGGTGACGACGATTATTCGACGTTTCGGGTGTAATGAAAAACGTGATAAATAATGGCGAGAGAAAAAAACTCTGAGCAAATCACGAGTGTAATAAATACGTAGTTATTATAGTTATTATTATACGTAGTGCGTATACACTGCTCGCTTTCGTGTTTTTTCACCGACAAAGGAGTTCGAGACACAGGTATTATGCGTTAACAAAATCACCACAACGGACAAATTGATATTTAATTATTATGTACCGTTTTCCGGACAAATTATTGGCAGAGACATTTTGTTTTTGTTGTCGAGACTATATATAATTAACGTAACAAAACGACTGCTTCTCTTTTCTATTCAATACCGCCGAAAACTTTTGGCAGAGGCGCTAAAAATTATGAGCCGTCATTGTTCGCCGTTCGAGTTTTTACTTCCGAGATAATTATTTTTGCATCCCGAGCTTTCGCGCTAAGCCAGCACGGAGTACTCCTCAATATCAAATGAAAAAACCTCGCTTTTTTGCAAACAATATTCTTATCCGCTTAACTTAGATATTATTTCTTCGGTGACCTTTCTTTTCTCCTCATTGACTTTATAATGTATGCATTATTTTTTGTATTTTTATTTTTTGCAATGTTATTACTTACACAAGACGGTGAGGTAAAACTCAAACATTTTTATTTTTAGAGTTACATTTTTTGCCTCTCATAATAAATGACGTATATGACTGTTCATCTCGTTTTAAATTCACTCAAATGATTTTTGTTTCGCTACTGCAGAAACACAATGACGGTATTTAGGAATACAATTGATGTTATATAACGATCCATTATCAGTAAATGTCGTGAAAATCAATAATATAATTAATAATTGAAAAAATAATCGATGTTATTTTGTAAAATAAATAGGTACAACGTGTTTAAAAAGTTTGAATATTTTACATAGAGATTGCGTAATTTATTCGTAAAGATCACGTAAAATTGGAAAATATATTAATGAATGTAACATGTATAACATGCGTTATTTTATTAGATTATATAAAATCCACTGTAGTATTTTTACAAAACGTATTGTTCTGAAATGAGAATATATACTCGTAATATCATAGAAAAAAAAAAGATTAATCAATTTATACTTTCAATAATGAAAGAATAATTCCATAAATGAAAAATGATTCGATAAAATTTACCAGAAAGAAAAATAGAAAGATAATTTTTATAATATAGGTAGTTGAAATAGAAAATTGAAGTTACATATTTTCCATACACGTAGTTCATGATTTCGAAATGGCCGACACGAGAATTTTTTCCCCTTTTTTAGAGGTAGCATACGTGATTCTCGAAGGCGTGACATGTCCAAAATCCACTAGCACACGATTTGAATACGAAAATATCGAATGTATATTAAACCGATTTATATTATTGAAAATGTATAAATATCAAAAATACACACATATATTTCTGATTTAATTTATTTTTTTCTTTTGTTCGGTTATTAACATAAAATAGTTTATACTTAATTACTTTTTTCTAACAATACACCATATAGCACATGCATTACATAATATATTATATTACATTAAAGCTAGAATGTTTTTCATTTATGAATTTATTTTAATCAATAAATGAGGAATAAAAATATATATTTACAATTATATAGAATTGATAAACAAGATAACAGGTGTTAAAAATATTAAAATAGCAATGCTTAAAAAAAATCCCAGTCGACTTGGTTTTTTTTCTCAGGATTCCTCTTAATTTTTCCTTAAAATAGATTTACTTAATAAGAATAAATATATATATATATATTTTTTTTTTAATGTTTTATTGTACTTAACCATACTGATAAACCTAATGAATTTTCAATAAATACGAAATAAGTATTCTCTTATTGTCCATGTCTGTTAACAGCAATTATAGATGTATAGAATATCGACGCAAAGTTATTTAGGAAACAAAAATGTGACAATCATATTTGAACGTATATTATTTTGACTTTTAAAATATTCATTCGATGTCGGCGGCTCATCAAAAACATAAATAAGTCAGACTGTAGATCCGATCCCCGAGAAAAGATACGGGACGCTAATTCTCTACAAATATCCCCTCGAGTTTATCAAGTAGGTTCTGTCTAAATGTTTGGCCATTAAGTAATTGAAACATTTATTCATTGTATACAGATCAAAGAATATATTTCATATCCTATAAATGCATGTACTCGTGTACACGCGAATTGTCTGTGTATGAAAAGCACTTAGAGAAAAGCAAAATATTGAATAAATTACTAAAAGGTTGCAGCATTGTTGTCTTTAGTGTAGTCAACGTATAGAGCATAGAGTAACCCGTTTAGTTTTACATCTAATTGTTTTCACGATAAACAATCCCGTTTCGCTCGCTGTCACTCTGCGGTAAATTGAAAACAAGATTTAAATCGATGGAACCTTTAAAACAATCGTTTTGAAAACATTTTTAACCTTTCCGGGGAACTGTAAACAATTCGGAGTGCAAAAAAAAACACTCGCATATCCTTTCACCGGTCACCGTGGAAATGTATTTGTTCCGTCACACAAACGGGATCCGGTTTTGAAAACAGTTCAGTTTGAATAGGCTCGATGTGTTTACACGCTACCCGTACTAATTGGTCGATTTGGTGGGTCTATTTTCGATAGTTTCTAATTTGTCCAAACTCTCAGACATGACGGATCACAATCTTCGTGGACCCGCACCGCGAATGATAGTTGGTACACAACGAAAAAAAAAGCCTCCACAATATATCACTATACATGATTATGCTGCATTTGATTTAATTAATAACGTTCCAGATTTAGATAAGAACCATGATCTAACGTATTGTAAAAAAAAAACATAAGAAAGAATAATAACATCCTTGTGATCGATACGAGTTTAGTGATCACTTCAAAATATTTTACGCGAACGGATTATTATAGCTTTTGAGCGATTTTTTATTTTTTTATTTACATTTCGTACAATAATACAATTGAACAATAGGTATTATTGTTATTGTTAATTTTAAATTTAATAGAGTGTTATATGGTGGACCATTTTCAAAGAGAAAGTTATTTGTTTTACTCTGTCACTTTGCCAAATAACTAACTGACTAGATATAGGTTTGGTTTTTCTGTTTTCAATAAATAAAATATATTTACACAAAATAAAATGTTTTATAAATTTTCTATTTCGATGATTTTCCTTTAACTCTTATGGCACATTACGAGTACTATACGTATTTTATACACTCATACAGTTAATATAATCACTTGACTTTTAATTTCTTTTAAATGATGTTCGTTTGGTATGATTATATGAATAATATTATCGTATAAAATCATAAAGGATTTTAATCATTGTAAATTCTTCAAAATCATTTTTAATGTAATTGCAATGATTTAGTTTTGAACATTAAACTATATTTGCGTATTTTTTTTCAGGAGTTCCTTCGACGTTGAACTACATAGCATTGGATGTAAGCTCAACTCAATCACCGAAATTGACACCTTACCCAAATTGGGCCTACAACAGAGAAGGAAATTGTGACGGTTTAACAACTACATACAGAGTAAAGGCAGACAGCTGTAACAGACTTTGGGTGTTGGACTCTGGAACCGTTGGAATCGGTAAGTTAAACAATCGTTAAATCATAATATTTTGAGAGTAATATTTCATTTTCAACGTAAATAACCTACAGCAACTATTATAGTTAATAACACAGTATCTGATAGTCACGTTTAGCCACATGATTATTTCTAACTCGACTTTCCCAGGTTTATTTATTTGTATATAACACATTAGCCAATTTTATTGAAACTCTACTCTAAGACTAAATTATTCAAATGTATTCAAATGATTGTACATGAAGTACATCCGTGATGAGGGTATACTATTCCATCGTGTTGTTTTAATTTTCTATTATTAACAATTCAAATTGTCAATATAATTAGGTATACTCAGATTTTAGAAAAACATTATATAAATTATTATGACAATAATATAAATTTCAGCGAGAAAAATCAACACGACGTTCCACTGGCATAAAATTAATTGTGTGATAGGTATCTATGCGGTAAGAACAGCCACGCGACAATACAAGAACGTGCTGGAAAACATTCAATATTATTATTTACTAGCGCTGTTTTACTTGATACCGTCGTCGCTTTTGAAACCGTTGTCGTGTCGTCGTATTCGGGAGTGCCACTATAGCCCCGTGTGCACGCGACGTCATGAATAATATTATTCCACGCGCGCCCAGACGGACGTCCGCAGAGACGTGTTTTTTCGTCCACTCTCCGCCAACGCTCGTTATTTTCTCTCTCTCTCTCTCGCCTGCGCCCGGTAATTTTTTTTTCCCGACAAGCAACGCGCCGGACCGCCCATGGTTCACGGTATGAATATTGTTCCGGAGAACGTCTCTGTGCCCCGCCTTTTTCGAGACAGATAATTATTTCGAAATCAAAGATTTGACAATGATCGCGATACTGCTGGGCAAAGACGAAGAAGTCAAAAAAAAAAAAAAAATGTAAAACAAAGTCGGGTTCTTGATTAATGGAAAAAAAAATATATCGATGAAAAAATTCGCGATACTGTCGTTGTCGGAGATTTTGACCGAGTTGTTTCCAAAAAGCATATTTATATGGGCTATCCTGGTATTCGCTTATAATCTAAAACGGCACCGAGCAGATTCTATCCCCACCATCGCCTAGTAATCATGCCACTGACTTTAAGTGTGTTTTCTAATTTTGCATTCTACAAAAACTTTTAAAATTACACCTGATCTCTGCCATGTGTAGTTGCACGATTTCGGATATTTTCCCCAAAGAGTTAAAACATCGCGACGCATCGGTTGGGTATTAATATTTCATACTGTTTGAAAAGAGCGAGAAATAAGCTATTTCAGTTGCACACGTGTCATAGGCTAAGGCCTATTTAAAAGATAATAATGATTCGAAATATTCACGAGTCGTAATTATGTGATTGGAGTGATTTACAGAGAACTTTATTGAATAACTTTCAATTGGGTTTTTCGATTTGATACGATTGATATAAATTACAATAACACAACTGTATTTTTATGAAACAAAATATAATTGATTAAAACACGTTTAAATATCCATTTCTTATTTGTATATTCAATGACATTATTGGTAGTGGGGAAATGATGTTATATATTTCTCGTGGGGTTGAGAGAATGTCCCTTTTTTTCAGAGTTTCTCTCTAGGATTGAGGGGAGCATGTCCTAGATTCCCTTTTGCACACGTGTCGCGTCGAGATTGAGACGTTAGGAAGCGCGACGTTTAGACGGAATGCCGTGCTTGGTCGGCGTGGGCGTCGACGGCGCGAAAGGGTAGGACAGAAGGGCAGTAGCCGAGTAACGACCGTCCCCGCGCGTGCACCTAACCGTCACAGTCGACCGCGACGTCCCGGGCCGGCCGTATCTTTACGCAGACGACGAAATTGATGTCCGTTAATTAATCAGAAGGTGTGGTTTCACGCAAATAATTGGACTAAACAATCGCTGCTCGGTGGCTAGGAAATATATTTTCCCTTGGCGAAAAATCAGAATATTCTCGATCGCTATTCGTAACAAGGCCGAATAAAATCATTTTTCTATATTGCCTTTCGCGATGATAAAATCGTTACGGTCGTCGAATAGAACCGCTGTCAGAAATATCGCATATTCGAAGCACTAATTCGCATATTCGAAACATTATGACGTTGTAACTGATATACTTATGAAAAGTAAATAAAAAATAAATAAATATCATTAAAACGTTAGAGCATTGCATTACCTATATGTCAATTATTACCGTCACACAAACACGCATTGCCTGCACAGTTCATGTTTAAGAGAATATTATAACGTGAAATCAACATTTGAGTTCATCGATATTACTGTTAGATTACTAGTAGACAAGTGATTTGTAGCCAAAAAACATAACGCTTTGAACCAAACGTTTGTTTTCCATCATCATTCGCAATGTTTGAATGTTTTCGAAATACCTAACCTATTATTACAAACCATTGATCGTGTATTCAAAATAGGCAACACGACAAAGCAAGTGTGTCCGTACGCTATCCACGTGTTCGACCTGACCACCGACAAAGTGTTGCGAAAATACACCCTGAGACCGGAGGACACAAATGACCGTACTTTCATCGCTAATATCGCCATCGACATCGGATCAAAAGGTTGCGACGACACGTTTTTGTACGCGTCCGACGAACTCGGCTACGGTCTGATATCGTACAGCTGGGAATTGAACACGTCTTGGAGACACACGCACAGCTTCTTGATGCCTGATCCACTGGCCGGAGATTATAACATCGGAGGTAACTATGTTTTTATGTTAAAAATAGGATTTAGTTAGATTTAGACATGGATTTATCTATACATATTCAATAAACATAGTATATGTATTATCGTAATATACGTGCGTATTTTCAATGACATTTTTCTTCGAAAAATGTAATATATTGCATTTGAAATTTGAATTCAAGTTTAAAATATCAAACGTATTGGCTTATTTGTCGACTCATTACGCGAGCTGGCGACCGCGATCATTTTTAACCATGCCAATAGGCAAACGAATATGCATAACTGAGAAAAAATGGTTTTTTCAATAATTCCATCCAAACATTTTAAGTGGTATAACATATTCGAAATCTATGAAATTTCATAATCATGTTGTATAAATTATTTTTAGTTGAAATTTAGTAATTCAATGAAGTTATTCAAAACATTTTTCAATTTTATTGTTGTTTCGTTAACAGTGCACATAGGTACTGTTATAATAATTTTTTTTTGTACATTACATGAAACGTTAAATCTTCAGTGTACGTGTTTACATTTACAAAATAATTAGGTGTATGTTTACAAAATTACGGAGGAACTAAATTAATGTTGATAATTTTGGTCGTAAATTAATAAATCACCGTATTATATGATTTATGGTGTTTACTAAAAACTGACTTAAAGTCAAATAGATAATTTTATCGATTTTCACGTGATTGAAATTGTCGTCGTGCAGGTATAAACTTCCAATGGGGAGAAGAAGGAGTGTTTGGTATAACGGTATCGCCAATCACCGAGGACGGCTACCGGCTGTTGTTCTTCCACCCACTGGCCAGCAACCACGAATTCGTCGTGTCCACGCGGATTTTACGCAACCCCAAACTCACGTCCGAAGAAATCTACCACGACTTTATTGTCTTGCAACCCAGAGGTCCCGGCGGTCACATCACTTCTCACTACATGAGCGACGACGGTATACTCTACTACAATTTGATCGACCGAAACGCTGTCGGCTGTTGGAACTCAAGACTTCCGTACGAACCTAAAAATTTGGGAATCATTGACAAGGACGACGAAGCGCTGATTTTCCCCAGCGACGTCAAAGTGGACGCGTTAAACAATCTTTGGGTCATTTCGGACAGGATGCCGGTTCACTTGTTGTCCAAACTGGACTTCAACGACATCAACTTCCGTATTTTCTTCGCGACTGTCGACACCGCTCTGGCCGGTACCGTTTGTGGAACCTACCAGCCGCCAGCTTATGGTGAACATTCGAATTCCATCAAACCCTATACTTATTGAAGCTAAACATGTTTACGTCAATCGTTAGCCAAAAAAAAAAAAATGTTTAATTTTGATTTTAATTTAAGTAATTTATTGAACATATAGTTACAAATGTAGATGACGTGGTATTTTTTATTTTTCAATCCATCAATCGTTTGTAAAATATTACCCGTAAGGCCATAAACTTGAGCATGCTGAGTGTTTTCATTCGGTTATCTCATTCATTACCATTACAGTTTAATTTAATCTATTTGAAGTGTAAAAAATGTATACAATTTTTAATAATTGATTAGTTTTATAGGTGTTAAGAACGATCATTGTAGATCGATAATTTCGCCACGGGTGATAATTTAAACTTTCCATTGTGTAATATTTCAATTTATATTTTTACATCCTTTAGAAAATAAGTCGACGACAAAAGCTGTGTTAAATATAAGTATACTATTCAAATTATTATACTGATGTGTAACATAGTATTATATACCTAAATTTGTGGATAAATTTTCACGCGTTTTAATTATTCTTAAACAATAAAATAAACAAGATCGTCTTCCATAATTAAAGAGTTGTTTCATTGAGCACAAAACAAAAAAAAACAAATTATGTTACGTAGAACAAAATTGACAGAAATTTCAATTTCCTCAACTTTCCGTTATCACTATAGTCTTTTTTTCTTTGTAGCCTATTGTCTGTCGTGCGTCGTCTGATGACGTCGTGCGTGAAAGCATGATAATTACGCAAATGAAATTGTTATTCTTTCTTATTTAGTTAGTACGAACAGATCATACCGAAAGAGTTTAGCGCAGCACAAACTTCTGAATGGTAGTATATTATTATATTTTTAAACTTGAAAGCCATGATAAACCATTGAATTCAAATTTAATTACGAGCAGTACGGTGTTTACTATAATTAGGTGTAAACGGGAAATTCCTTTTAGTTTAAAATAACCAGAGAACAAAAATATTAGTAAAGGCTTATGAAATATTGTATGAATATTCATAAGATTTTTTTTATAAAACAAGTAAATTTACATTAAAATCATTTTAAAAGTCAACGACGGATGTCACACTATTCAAAACGTTGAAATGCCATGGAAAATTAGCCATAAGATCTTACTTGTGTACGTTTTGTTTGAATTGTGTTACGGACTTTACTATAATTAGAGCGAAAATTTGTGACACAGCAAATTTTCAGAGCCGAATGTTCAGTTTTTAGTGTTGTTATCCGAATAACGAATTATTCAACTAATGCAGTGCAATTTTATATTAGAGCTTGAGAAACCAAATTTCAAATACAACTGAATAAAATCCGAAGAAGCGATATAAACAAAATCCAAATTTCTGAAAGTCTCATGTATGATCTAGAATCTAGATTGATGTAGATCTATCCAGCGATTAAAGTGGAAAAAATATGCCTATGTTAAAAATCGAATATTTACTATACTGGTTTAAAAACAGTTCATTAAATTTTACAAGGAAGAAAAAGTTGTTTTGAATTTTTATGTTTTTTAAAAGAAAAAAGTTTATCAATTAGAATATTTTTAATTTAATTTTTTCACTGTTCATATTTGAGGCACTCAGCGCAAAAACAGCTTAACCCAAAAAAGTGTAATTGCGCAAGACGGGCATTTTAAATTTTGACTATTTTTCAATATTTTTTTTTTCTTATTAAATCCACTCCAAGGAAAATAATAATAACTCATTAGTATGTATAAATCCTTGCCTTTTGAACCATCTATAAGGTTCTAGCCAATTCAAAGTTTGTTAAGATGTAATGTGGGTTAGGCCACTATGAATTTTGAATTTTTTTATTTATTTATTTCAATTTTCTGTGGTTTAGACCAGCTTATTGGGAATTTGTAATTCATTTAAATTCACACAACATGAAAATACTATGTAAATAATTGTTTAAGTTTATTTGTAAATTTTTTTAAATAATATTGTAATAATCTTTAGTGTAGAATGATTATTAACAATGAAATTATAACTAAACTTAACATAACAAAAAAAATCAAAATCACTTTTAATAGTACCTATGTAACAGTTCAGTTTAAAATATATATAATTTTTAATAAATTTGATCAACTTGAAAATTTGGTATTAAAACATTTTTAGTAGTAACTTACCATCTTGTAAATATTCGTTTATTTCTTGAGTGTTCATTATAAGAATAATAAAATAACAATGAACAAATAACAACTGAAACAATTAACAAAAGTATTTTGTCATAAAAAATGATAAAAATGATAACTGCATTCATTTTACCGGGAAAAAATTATTATCAATATTATTTTATTCATGAAAAAAAATTGGCCAATTTAATAGGATAGGGTTGGGCCACTATGGCTCTGAAATTATATTTCATAATTTACAGTGCCAAAAGAAAGAATGTGCTGCCATCTAGCGAATAATTTTTTTTGTTCCATAGGCCATAGTGGATTTCAAATATTATATCAATCTGAAAAATTTTATCACATAAAACGGTATTTGATTTTTTGTGGGTTAGGCTGTTTTGGCGCTGAGCGTCTCATTTAAAACATCAGTAAAAATCTCAGAATTTCAATGTGGTTGCAAACGTTAATCTGTATGTATGTATGATGTATCTCCAAATTTTTCATTTTAAAAATGCATAAATGTTGGCATCAGATTACTGTAGTGAGGTTCATCAATCATATAGAAATTGCCAAGTGTTGTCGTGGCTTGCAAGTTACCTACCAAACTACCACTTTAAATTGTAACATAATACTTTTCCAATATTAAACTTTAACAACTTAAACCTTATATTCATTTATGTTATAACTATATTGTATTTAAATTACACTATACATTATTATGTTAATAGCTCGTTACTATAGTTTATAAAATGATTTCATATTAAAATAAGAATATGATCTAAAAAGTATCTCTACAAATTGCATTTACTTTGTACAGATTATTGAATAACTTACAAAAATATACAACGCATTATTTAAATTGCATATAAGCATATTATACATTGCATTAATTATGACATGTACATTGTACAGTTTATTACATTTTAGAAAGAAAAACTCATTCATAACTTATACACTATTTAAATTTAATAATAATAAAACAAATGTTTATACAATATTTATAAGATTAAACTTAAATCCATTAAATTATTATTTTATTTTATTCAGTAATCAATGTAATATAATATGGTTATATAACTATACACTTAAACATTTTTGAATATAAAATATTAATAATTAGCCTCAAGAGAGTCTAAATAGGAAAATTGCACCAGCGAAAAATTTTTCTTTAAAAAGGCTTGCTAGCAGCAGGAGTGAACAAATTTTCGATCATAAGTGAAATGTTATTGATGGTTGAGAAAGACAAATTGTCTGCTCTCACTTCAAATGTTAAAAGCAATGTAAATCATACACAATGTATTTAGACGGTCATATTTTGTGAAGGCAAAGGTAACTACATATTAAAATATTTAAAGTACATATCATATTTGTATAAGTTCATATTAGAGATTTTTCTATTAATATTTTGAAATTCTCATGAAAATAAATTATTCATGTATTTGTAATAATAATTAATATACTCTAATAAACGTTGACAAAATGAAATTGATTCAATGAAAATGATCTAATTGTTTTTCGTCAAATGTTATAACATTTAAAAAAATATAATGCAGCTTATATTTTAAATATAAAAATTTTGAGTGAATAAAAATGATATGAACGTTATTAGTTCTAAAATTACCCTTGATTCACAAAAAAGGTTTTGAATAATTTTCAAAACATTCGAGTCAATAATTTTCAAATCTTCAAATACTATGATTTTCAGTGATGATTGTAAATTTAAAAAAATAATATTTTAAACTGTATATTTTATATCATAAAATCCTAAATAAATTATAAGTTCTATATTTATTCAAATCTTTATAGTTTATTTTGAATATTTTATTGGAGTTTTATGATTAATACAGGTGATAATATAAAAATGATAACACTAATTATTAGAAATACGCGTTTCTCTTTACTTTTCGATAATTTTTCTTTATGACGATTGAAATAAACTATTGGGGAATCAAAATAATGGCCTTTAATGAAGAAGTTATATGAAACTTTTAAAACTCTGCTTCTATGAAAAACGTAATTACAGTCAAAAGTAAAAAAAAAAAAGCCGATTCAATAATAGAGGTGGAAGTCCGTCGTCCTTCGTCCTATCGGTCCTCGGGCAAGATAATGTTGATGGGTGTAAATTGCGTTAGATGAGCCATTTTTACTATTTGATCTTTTGGCACACAATTATGTTGAAGGATATTATTTTAAATTTGAAACCAATGATAAATAAGTATTATCAAAGAACGATTCTAAGTTAATCTCAGTGGATGATTTAATTACTGTTTAAGTTTTTTTTTTTTTTTTAATATACGACTCATTCATGTAGTAATGCAAGAATATTTAAGTTTCAGAAAATCAATAGAATAATCAATTTCGATTTAAAAACATCAGTGAAAATGATCTATTGAAAGGTAATTTAGATACCTAAAACACATAGAAAAAAAAAGTTGTCTGATTATCATGAAAATTTCAATATTGGTAGACCTATAAATTTATATCTCATATGAAACATTTCAAGTCTAATTATCGAAAATTACAAATTTTATCAAATAGAATCAAACGGAAATCTGACATTTTTTACTTATGAGAAAGAGTCGTTAGAGCTGTAACTCAATAAACTCGCATAAAAAATAACTCTCCAAGTTAATATTTATAAGACTTGTACGTAATGGAAAAATATGTGACGCGTTTTTTTAGTGGAAAAAAACGTTTTAAGATTATAAAAATTATAATGTTTCGATTTATGAAATTAATGCTATTTAACATTAAAATAAATATTTACGTCAAAGTTCTAACTAAACGATAAAAAATCTTGACTAAAGATTTTCGAGATTTGTTAAGTACAGATAGCTCAGTTGAGCCTCATTAATACGGACTAATTAGGACTTGAGGTTGTCCCGGATTAAATAAATAACCAATGAAATGAGAATATTTTAACATTGTTATGTAAAAAAAACTTGTATTAAAGATTTAAGAAATACAAATAAACGTTATTTTGAGTATACAAAAATTAAATAAATTTAACAGATTAGAACATTGCAACCAAGGAATTGCTTTATTACCTCATTAATGACATGCTTATTGGTTTTTTTTTTCAATACATATAATATATTTTAGTGTACAACACAAACTATCATCATAAAATATTAAATCTGATTATTTTTTTTTTTTTTTTTTTTTTTTGGTAATATGTATAATATATAATATTTAAGATCTGTCCAGATTAAGCGAAGTCCGGATTAATGAAATTGTACTGTAAAACTTATAGATACGTTGCTACAAAACTTTCAGATCCTCATACATTAAATGCAAAATTGGATAAAATAAAAACTTGAATAAGCTAGATATTTTCAATATTTCCCAATTTCAGTTTTAGTCCAAAAGCAGTAAAATGTTTTTGGAACTTAGTCAAACTTACAATATATTGATGACAGTTAATGACATTTTAAACTTTCTATAACCATTTCTTTTGGAGTTATGACTAAATAAGTAATAATCAAAATCGATTTTGTAAAAATCTCATTTACACTATATTTGACAAAATGTTTCGGTAGTTTCTCCTAACATGTGAAAAAACTTTTGAAAGCAGAACAAATTATCTCTCAAATGTATCAAGTTAATGAAATAAATAATAATATAAGATCTATAGTGGGACTAAATTTAACTTTTGGATTAATTTTGCAGCCCAGATACGTGTTCTTTAATAAACCAAAATTGATAAAATATTATCAACTGAATCATCTGACAAGATAATGAATACGATTTTCATAATTACACAGTAATATATTTTAATTACTTTGCAAATTGTATAAACCATTCGATACTTACATATTTTCAGAAAAATTGCATTTGAATAAACCGGCTCGTGTATGTGTTTGTGTACACAATGAATATGTTGTCTATTTAAATTTTAAAATGTAATGTCCCTACCCATTCTAAATAATTGTTAGCCAAAACCAGTGGGCAATAGATTTTACTCAGAAAACGCAAAATTCGTTTTTATTTCCTTTGTTTTGCACAATTATAGTTTACACGTAAAAAACGTACGTAAATTATCAAAGTATAACTGTTTTTTTTCAACTCAATCTAAATTCGCTACTTTCATCTTGTTATAAAATATAAATGTCAAAAAAAAAACCGTGGTTAATTGAAGTCCCATTTATACGTTTCATTATTGCTGTAAATATATTTGCATATTATACATTTTCCTAATGCGAAATATAACGATTAACGAAACAGAAATTTTATTAAATATAATCTTTAAAATTAGATGATATGCGTCTATATAGATAAATATTTATTTATATGTAATATATATAATATTACATACTATAGGACATTTTAAATTGTGTACAATATCTTGTACACATAAATAATAAAACGAATGATAACAAGTCTAGAAATTTAAAATAAACCTTTTATTGAATTTCTTTTATTTATTTTGAACGAATTTAACCATTTCCAAAATGATCGTGCACAAAGTTTAAGTAGTCGACTAGAAGCTTGCTGTAACTATATTATCTCTATAGTCGATTCGTAATACGGGGGAAAAGTTTTTGAAATTTGAACAGTAAATGCTCTAAGAAATCGCTATTTATTTTTCGAAGGTTAAACATACGATGGTATATTCCATGCCTTTATTTCTATTAAGTTTTCAATTTATTACAAAATGCTTATATTTACCCACCGGATTCACTCGTTTACACCTACGATTTCGTAGTGATAATTACTCACATAGAAAATAGTATATGATTAAATATCGACTAAAACGAACCTCAACAACATAAACAACTATTTATCGAGTATCTATAACAGAAATTCGGAATTTGGAACAATCATATAGTGCATATTATTTTACTAGCATGTTAAAAATTCTTTACAAAGAATGTATTACATGTCCATCCGTTTTTACACGTGGTTGCTACAACATCAACATGTTTTAAATAGGTCATTTGAAATTAGATAATCGATCGCTGGTTTGAAATATCGTACGTTTATTAGAATAGATTATTACGCAAAACCTAAACCAAATCCTAACCATTGAAGATATAACTGGCTGGAGTTTGATGTTTTATTTATTATTTGATCCACCCACTTAGTAGAACCAATAAACTCGAATCACGACGCAACGACAATGAGAAATTCTCTATGTGTGCAGGTAGGAGAAATGTTGTACATATTATTAGTTTCATATTTATTTGATTGCTCTCAAGGCTTCGACCAGGTTCAGCACGACAGACTTCTATTTAAATTTAAAGCTGAAAAAGTTTCTCTCAGCTCCATAACTTGCTAATAATAAAATTGTATCACGCCGTTCCTTCGCAGCTCCTCTGACATAAGAACTATACAAACATTTCCGATCAAACCACTTACAGCTGATAAAAATGTGCCCTTAACAAATGCCCAAAAATATAAATGTTCATAAAAATTTTAACTCGCCTATACTCAATGATCTAGTAAAATCTCATTACCCTGAAATGTTATTCAAATTTAAATTTTCACATTAATCCTTGAATCGAAAATTCTCCTCAAACCGCAGATATACTTGATAGATATTCTAACCAAAGATTTTGTTATTGCCGTAACTCGACTGTCGGCATAATAAATACGTAATAATATCATTTAGACATGTATTGCATGATCTAACCAATGACGACAGATTTTACATTCAAAAGCAACGATGTAATTTGTTTGAAGGGAAGAACAGATTAATTTTATTACCGCAAGGGAATTCAAAATACTACGTCCACGGCAGAATTGCAATTGTACGGGTATAATAAACTATTGTTGCATAGTTTACCCTTATTTTATATACCTAAATACGTTACATGACTCGAATCATTTATGTGCCTACGAATGATTCGTGTTTCTGTTAAAGAGTTTATCATCAAATGTAATTCCAATTACACGATAGGGCGTATGCATGAAATTCAGTTATTTGATGCGGGTTAAATGGCAAAAGAACTGAGAAAACAAACAGAGTATACCTGAGTGACGGGTCGTCAAATAGAACGTCTAAGATCTGGTAGTCACGCAATACACGAATAAAACGGTTTCCCAGTTTTGAATAGCTATTCGAATTGTGTAAAAACGTGCTTAATCCTGTACCGTGTTTACAATATTTCAGTACTATAAAATCTTATGAAAATAAACGCGTTTAAAGAAAACTAAATAACAATAATAATAATAATTTAAATAAATTGTACATAATTTACTATTTTTACTTCATAACAATTATCAATATTATGTAAATTTACAATCAAATTATTTAAATTTCAACACTTATTTATCATATTAAATGTTGCGTACTCAGTTTTTAGAATCTCAACAAAACCTGATATGAATTAATGTCACGTGTTTTTCTATGCATTTTATTTATTTTTCATCAGCAAACCAAACGTTTTAGATTTTATTACAGTTACACCAATATACACTGTAGTGCTATTTTTTAAAATTCCTCGAGACTTTCACATTAGATTAGAAAAAACTACGTAGTAATTTACACAAATGAAAAAATGTAGGGTAAGTATTCATACTCGTTCTTCATGACGCTGATTTGAAATTATAATAATGTTATTATAATTCCAATAATATTAAATCTAAAAACTTTTAATCATTATTAATATAAAAAGCATCAAATGAACATAACGCTATTTAATTAACCCGTCATAACTCGCACTGTTTCTAATGTTATCTTTGCTCGCGCGGGGTATTTTTTTTCCATGTGTTGTTTCTTAAATTAATAGATAGAATAGTCTCTCTCCCTTCCAAATTTTGATCGAATATTTAGGTCTATATAAATATTAGTACATTCAACTATATGTTCAATCATTTCCAATGGGAAAAATAAATTCCATGCTTCTAAAATAGTTTTTGTATTTTTGGCAATTTCTGTCACACCATGTTTTTCAGTTACATGGTTTACTGATGCGACTCGAATTCTTTGGTTTGGTGGTCTACGTGACCATTTAGTTCCATCCTTTCCCACGAAATATTTTTTGCGTAAATTCAAAGGTAATTCATCATCAGATTCATGATAGGACAAATCTGAATTAGAATAATCAATAATACTGTCAGAAGAATTGCTTTCTAAATCTGACTGTTCTGTGTCTGTAATATTTTCACTCATATTTTCTGTTGTTGATTCTTCAGCATCTTCATCATCTGACACACCGCCACAAACTTCTTCATCACTGAACGTATCAAGAACATGTTCTATACGTCGTCTATCAAATTCGTCCATTTTAAATTTTGAAATACGAGTAAGAATAAACAAAAAACTAAGAACAAATTACGTGCACAGGAAAAAATAATTTCACACACTGACACCAATCACTTTATGACGTTCTAGCAAATTAACGACAAACCAAGATAACCCAAAACCGATAAAATTTTATTTATAAACCTATTATAAGAAGCTATAGAAATGTACAAACATTTATTTTCATTCAAACTATCATAATTACATAAGTAAAAATAAGCTGGGGTCATAATTTACCCCGTGCGAGTAACGACAGGTTAAACACGCAACTCGCAAATTATAGGAAATTTCGTTTTTTATCTTAAAAATGTACCACTCTTGCTTTTAAAGCATAATGCAAGCTTATTTACTTTTTATTTTAATTGTGTTTAAGAATATTTCTATTTTTTTTTTATAGTTTTATTTTTATAAATAATATACATTTTTTTTACGAAAA
Source organism: Therioaphis trifolii (assembly GCA_027580255.1). Lineage (NCBI taxonomy): Eukaryota > Metazoa > Arthropoda > Insecta > Hemiptera > Aphididae > Therioaphis > Therioaphis trifolii. The sequence continues at coordinate 7,221,430 of CM050409.1, read as the reverse complement.
ATAACCATTTTTTCAACAAAAAAACTCAATATAATTTTTATTTTCATTAATTATTTTATTAGTTTATGAAATTTATGTCATAGATAAATCAATGAATATAAAAATCTTCGAAATATATAACTATGTTCAAAAAAATCAGTCTTAAATAAAATTAATGTTAGTTTTGTTACTGTATATTCAAACTTAAATAACATTTCTTAATTTTTGAAAAAAAAAATGTTAAATTTCACTCATTTTATTTGATCTGCCTTTTAAAGGTACATTTAAACCAATTTAACAATTCCGAAAACCTTTACTGTATCACTATTTCAGGATTCCTGTTTTTATAAACATTTACAAATTCATTTCACCCTAAGATAACAATTAAAACTTATTGAATTAACCTACGTGGCAATGAATGAAAAAATTTCTATCTTTTATTATGGCTGTACTCTGTTCCTTGGGTTTTCAACTTAATCGAGTCAACAGTTTTTTAAATTTTGAAATCAATTTGAACGACCACATACGAATAATGCTGATAATACAATTAAAACAAATTTACATTATTTAATCTTACTTTATTTTATATAAAATATGGCAGAGCAAACACGTAATGACATTAGCACTAGGTTTCATTTTAATACTATGAAATAGTTAATGTAATGCGAAAAATAATTACAGTATTATAATTTTTGTTTATTTTTATTTTATACTGCAAATGTGACTCCCTTTTTTTTTCAAACCCAACTCTATTCGATTGTTTCTCTTATAATTTTCAATTTTTTCAGTAAATTCAGTTGTATGTCATGTGAAAAATCTGTTAGAGTAAATATATATATATATATATATATATATATATATATATATATATATATATCTGTCAGCTATATACATTTATTTAATATTCATAAACTGAACAACACCCTTAGATAACTATGGTATTTATAGAATCTACTTAAATATCTTGAAATTTACGAACCAAATACAATTGAATGTCAAAATGAACATAATATTATTATGATAAATTGCATGTAATAAAAATAAATCTTGGTTTTTCAATGAAAAATATTCAAACAAAAGTTTATCTTTACATTTACCTAATACAATATTCGAAGTTAACAACCAATAATTAAATGAACTTAAACACGAAAAATGTAATTTTATGGTTATTCGGTAGGACGATATTATAAAGATATTTAGAAGGGATTAAAAGGAAAAGGGCAGGTTAGGTTTTCCACAGCAAATTATTACACCACATCACGTGAGTTTGGTGAGATACATTTTAACAATAATTAAGACTTATCGTCCCAGACCGTTTTGAAAGGGAACTGGGAAGTAATAGTGATATAGAAGCGGCGAGAAACAAATTTGCAATTCAAAACAACTGTTGGCGACTCTGTACGGGGGTGGGAATGAATATTAGTGTTCGCCTCATCGTCATAACACCATCAACACCGTCGTCATCATAACTACCATAGTCCGTTATTATGTTAGTCCAAGCAGTCTTTTGTGCGAACGTACATGCACGAGCGTACGCCTGTATGTGTGTATGTGTGTGTGTGTATGTGTGTGTGTGTATGTGTGTGTGTGTGTGTGTGTGTGTGTGTGTGTGTGTGTGTGTGTGTGTGTGTGTGTGTGTGTGTGTGTGTGTGTGTGTGTGTGTGTGTGTGTGTTCGGGTGAAATATCTTGCATTACTACCTGACCCGTCCAGGAATCGACGACAGTATAATTCCTAGGAGCTTCTGTTTTTGCTTGGCTGTCCCTGAACACCGACCTTTAGTATTTCTGTGTCCCTTGTCCATAAGGATTACCAATGACACTGACCCTAAACCCGTTATCACCTTGACAGAAAAATTGTCAGATAAACACAACAAAGACCTAACAAAATAATAGTAGCAATAATTATGATTTTCGTTATTATTCAATAGGTAAACTGTAATATTCTATTGTAGACTTACATAACTTTACTCCACCCGTTAATAAATGATAAATAAATAATGAAGTAACACTGATGGAGAAATGAGCTCATTGGATTTACTTAGTCTTTCTAATAAAAAAAAAATGTACATATATATATATATATATAATAATAATTTATTGTAAATATAATAAACGTATGTATTTTAACAATAATATAATGTTAAATTTCAAGTTTGCAAAACAACAATTTTTTAACATTTTTTATCTTAGCATACCGAAAGTCATTCAAAATGTTTGGGCTACATATTATAAAATTAAATTGACATATCATCCCAGCTCATGCAAAATGTGTTAAGTCCAAAAAAATAATTTTCGAAAGTAAGCATTTTAAAACTTAATACAAATTTCGTATATTTACTGGATTTACCTAAATTTGTTTGGTAATTTAAATTTTTACTATGATTTATTTCAATATTAAAATGTATAAAAGAAAACTCAACGTGTTTTTGCATGAACAAGTGGTGTTATATATACATATATAATATATATGTATATATATATATATATATATATATATGTGTGTGTGTGTGTGTGTGTGTGTGTGTGTGTGTGTGTGTGTGTGTGTGTGTGTGTGTGTGTGTGTGTGTGTGTGTGTGTGTGTTCACACGGTGTATATCGTTTTGCATTGACATGTGTGTGTACATATACAAGCGTGAATCCAATACTCCAAGTTTAGGGGGGGGGGAACTAATAGACAAAATAGATCAAATACACATTCATTTTTTATACGCCCTTTTCCTTTTTATTACTCAATTTCACATAATATATTATACAACTCGTTTATTTTAGTTTTATGTTGCAACTATAATACACAGTCGTTTAAAATAACATTTTAATGTTCATAAGTATTTTTAGCTATAATTTTAAAACTAATTGGGGGCAATCGCGCCTGTATATATATTTATATATATGAATACTCAGATACATACTAGAGACTAGACGCATCATACGTATAATACGCTTAGTGGACGGCACGCTTTCGACGAACTTCATGGTAGAGTGGTTGTTAAACGCCATCGTAATGAATGTACGCTAAAAAAATTTGAGTAGCCCAAACAGAGCCGTGCCGTGGGGGGGCCTAGGGGGCATATGCCCCGGGCGTATGGCTTAAAGGGGCGCCAAAAATTTTTTTTATAATATTTTAAACTTTACATAAATAAAATATATGAGAAAGATTATTGTTTTACAATTATTTTGGACCATTACACATTTTTTCTGAACAAATTTCTGACTATGTTCGAGTAATAATAATTATTATTATTCAACCATAACGTTTTAGTTTTATTCTTGTATTGCCTATTTGGCTTTATAATAAATTATCATATTCTTTATCTCAAAATCGACTGCACGTCGAGCACGCGGAGTACGATAAGCGATAGTAAATAAAAACCAGATACAAATTATTGCATTTTGGTATTATATAATATTATTTTTTTCATTAAAGTCCAGGAAAATTAAGTTTAAATTTGTAAATATAATATGTATATATGATATAATTTGTGATATGTATCATTTTTAATTAATTAATACGGTATAAATTAAGAAATTATACCTAACTATTTTGTTTGATAATTACTATTACAATTAGCTTTAGTTTTTTGTCAAATCAATGTTCGAAATACGTTGTAAAAAAAAAATTTAATTTAATACGAATGAAATGCAATACGATTAATGATAAATAAAATAGGGGGCGAATATTTTTAATTTTTCCCTGGGCGCCAAACATAATACTTTATTCGCCGAACAAACCACGATTTTCGGAAAATGTTATCGAAAAAACTGTGTACAAAACCATTTACATTAAATTGAAAATGTTATTTTCGGAGTTATCATTGTCGTTTTGAAATTCAAAACAACAGTGCATGGTCGTCGAGTTTGAACAAAGAATTATTAGGACGTTTTAGTTGGGTATTGAAACGTTTGAATTCACACTGAAATGGCCAAACACCGTGCAATCGTTTGTGGGTTTACGCATTCTTTTTTCTCACCTCGATTTCCATTTCCACAGTATCCCCGAAATTGTTTGTCTTTAACAATACTTTCTGAATAAAATTGTACAGTTCTACGATATTTAATTATTTTAAAATGTTTGAATGTATTAGATGTTTTGGTGCTCTAATATAATTGAAAATAACAAAACGAACGTTTGAAAAATAAAGATAGAATAAAAATCGGCTATAGTTTTAATAATATTGTTATATTCAACGTTTTGTGGTGAATGTATCTAGTATAACCGGTCATTATGAACGATTGCACAGTAAAAATGTATGGAGATTTTCACTATATATTCGTATTTAAATATTCTATGATTTTCGTTTTAACTACCCCTCTAGTGACGTACTTCTTCATCAGTTACTCGTCAGGTTGAAATTTAAGTCGCACAGTCAATGAACGTTTTGAGTGATACGTCGATTTATTGTGACGGAACGAATGTTTGGAAATAATATTGATTTTCCTGGTCACACATGCACCTACGCCTTGTTCATTACAATACAGAATTCGTTCTTTTCGAGCAATGAGTCAGACGTGGTACGCTTATCGTTGGAGCTACGGTATTTCACCGGCGGAAATTTATGCATAATTATATAGTGACACCTTGTGCGCGCAGACCATCAGGAAAATAGATATTCGAGAAAATGTCACGATGAGGCAATGTATCTATCCATTAATTAAACCACGATGGATAGCGCACGAAGGAAACACATGGTGGAATACCAAAGGCAATCCGGATACAACAATAGCCGCGTAATATTAAATGAGTATCTCCGTGTACATATATACGTGTGTCATGTGCGTGCGTGCGTACTTGTGTGTGAATGTGCATGTGTGTATGAGTGTGTGCACGGTGTATATATCGTTTTGCATAGACGTACATTATATAAACACTTCTCTGCGTACACCGTGAACGCTGTTAATCAACACAACGTTACAGTGTAGTTACTTATGCAACAACAAATATAAATTATATAATAACATATTACCATCATACATTTGCATTTGTTTATTATTGCAGTTTAGTGGTACGGTACGATTTTGGGGATTGTTGTCGATAGCGATATCGAATAATTTTGAAGAAATCGTTTTTGCGGGAGCCATCTAGTCGCTTTATTCGAAAACGAACGAGAAAATTACCGGTCCCCAGATGTGTGTGTGTCTGTTTTTTTTTTTTTTTTTAATTGTTTCCGAATCCACATTATACTAGCATTATATACGTACAGCTATGCATCAAATCTTTAATATACGTGTTGACACGGACCCGCGCGTCGGACAATTTATTTTCACAAATAAAGGCCGTACACGTACCAGTGTCATGGTTCTCTTTTCCATCCGCGAGTACATGGTGTGCAACGATGTCGTCGTCCCCACTTACCGTCTGTAAAGTTGACTGGATAATAAGTGCGATAACGACGACACCGCCGAGAGCTTCACCGCGCGCGACGACTACGATGATTTTCGTCACAACCGTCGTCGAGTGACCTTCCTCCGACTAATTTGCAATACGCACACCCGTAGCATACGAACTGCAGTTTTTTTTTGCTTTTTCTTTTTTTGTTCTGTTACAAATACTTCTATAGTGACTATTAAAAAAACGTCATCCACTTCACGATCGCCTTTTTCTTTAATAGTGTTTTCTTTTGTGTTGTTAATCCACGACATTTTTTTGTCGGTGTCTCCCCCCTGCGAGGCATACCCGCGACAAATTGGCTCCCCGGCGGGGAATCGAACCCCGGTCTCCCGCGTGACAGGCGGGGATACTTACCACTATACTACCGAGCAAAGTCAAAGACTTACGTAGGTTTTTAGGAATTTGCAACTGGTATAGTCAGTTTGTGGACAACTATGCTGACATAATTGCACCCCTAACAAACTTACTTAAGAAGGGAACCAAATGGCGCTGGACGGGGGTTGAACAAGACGCGTTTGTGTTAATCAAAAATTCGTTATACGACTCCCCAAAGTTATCCACCCCAGATTTTGGAAAACCTTTTTGCCTGCAAACTGACGCGAGCGAGGTAGGAGCCGGTGCCGTTTTGTTCCAAAGGGGTGAGAAACCTCAGGAACGGAAGGTGATCGCCTACGCGAGCAAAAAGTTTAGCGATACGCAAAAAAGGTACGCTGCCGTGGAACGGGAGTGTTTAGCCATAATCTGGGCAACGGATAAATTCCGTCCATATTTGGAAACCCGTAGGTTCGAACTCTTTACCGATAACGCAGCACTTACGTGGCTACATAAGGCGAAAGACTCGAACTCGAAGCTAACCAGGTGGTCCCTCCAACTGGCGAATTTAGACTTCTCCACAACTCACATACCGGGGGTACTGAACGAGGCCCCGGACATGTTATCACGAAACCCGTCGGACGGCCCATCCGTAGACGAAGACTTACTCGAAGATCGGTTAATCGGACCACCCACCACGTCCCTCCCTACTCGAAATACGGAAAATCCCGATAATCTGTTCGCCGCAGAGACTACGGGATATAACGACGAAGTTACCCCGTTTTCTGTCGCTACCCTCGCAACGTGGCAGGACGAACACCTTGATACCAGATCCGTTATCGATAGGTTAAAGTCAGATACCCCCGCGACAAATACCAGAAGCGCCAAAACGGATACAAACGGTTTCGTAGTATTAAACGGCCTCCTGCGCAAAACAGTTGGGAACAACTACCCCATCGTCATACCTTCCCCCAAAGCCCAACATGTGATCTGGAGATACCATGATCACTTGTTGGCAAACCACCCCGGGTGGAAGGAGACATACAGGGCTGTCCGGGATCGGTTTTACTGGAAGGGTCTAAAGAATGACGTTCGAATGTATGTGAAAGCATGCGACATTTGCGCATGCACCAAACCATTGAACGTTCGTCCGGAGGACCCTCTAACTACGCGTAAACCACGACAACCCTGGGAAGTCATTAGCATCGACTTGATGGGCCCATACCCCCGCACAAGTAGGGGGAAATCATACATACTCGTGGCAACAGATTGTTTTAGTAGATGGACCGAAGCGTACCCCCTCGGAACAGCCACCACAAAAACAATTACCGAAACGCTCGAACGAGAGTTCTTCTCACGTTTCGGATACCCACGTGTATGCCTCAGTGACAATGGCCCACAGTTTACTTCTAACGAAATGCTTAGCGCGCTAGAAAGATGGGGGACTCGGGGATGGACGACGCCGGTATATCACCCGAGAGCCAACCCAGTCGAACGCCGCAACCAAGAACTAAAAAAAGGTCTACGTACATTATTAATAGACGGTAAACATAGTTCTTGGGACACCAAGCTGGCCCCTATCCTGTTTTCGATTAGGAATAGGAGGAACGTTGTAACGGGCTACCCAGCCTCGGTACTCGTGCTCGGTAGAGAGAGCAAACGACCCGGGGACTGGATTTTAGTCCACGACATACCACCACCGATCGAAGAAATAAACAACGAGCGATCCAGGAAGGAGCTGACCGTCTTGGAGTCGAAACCGACAGCAGGTGGCCAAGAAAACACAAGGTTCTCGGAGGGCGATATAGTTTACTATAAAGCCCACCACCTGTCCAAGGCGCATCAGAACTTCCACGCCGGTTTCGCGCCAAAGTGGTGGGGCCCAGTCCGCCTAACAAAGCGGGTGGGAAAAGGAGTCTTCTTAACAGACCAACACCCACCACGAAAGTTGCACGTGTCGTGCCTGAAAAGGAAGTAGGCCTGAAAACAAGTAAAACAACAATTACATGTCGACACACACCAATGAGTTTGTTTCCCTTTCAGATACCACGATGAGCGAAGAACGGGCCCCGGCGGCAGACGAGAGCGTCCAGGAGCTGCAGCGGATTTTGGAAAGGGGTCGTCGGCTGGCCCAACAACTCGCCGGGAGAACCGGCTATGGGAGTTTCGTGACGGCAGAAGAGATTCTGAGCGCGCCACTGAACGAGATCGAGGCGGATCCTTTCCTGGCTGCGGCGTACCAGCGGGGCTGGCTGGACAGGTCCGACATGATGGTGCGGATACTACAAACGGCAAACCGACCACCGACACCATACGGAAGGCCCATTTACCAGCAACGCCCGGCCGCGCGTTACGCGCCTCGGCAAACGAGGCCGACAACGTCGATGGTCTTCCGTGTCAACCGGTCGACACCACGACCTGTCCAGCCACCCGCGACAACAACGAGGCGGCCAAGAACGAGACCAGGAAGGCGGAACGTGCGGGACCCAGCCAGATGTTCCGGCTGCAGAACACGGAAACGCCATCGACCGGGGGCCCCACCCACGAACCGCATCAGCCAAGACCCGGGACCAGCCAGGACGTGGAGATGACGGAACCGGAGAACCCGGAAACCGTCATCAACCCCGACACCAGGATTGACGGACCGATGGACACATCGGAGGACGCAATCCTGGAGACACCGGGGCCCACGCTCTCGGACGTCCCGGAAATCGAGGCTGATCCGGCCTCGTTCTACACACTGTCACCACCAACCTCCCCCAGAGACGAATAGGGCCACACCGGTACTCGACCCGTTTCAGTAAACTGGAAATCGAGTGTCCAGGAAAGTGGCCCAACCACCTGTTGCCACTGACAGGTCGGACGTCATCCCAGGGAAACAGAAAAAAACGGAACGGCCCACGATACCAGTTAATATAACTCGGAAATCTAAAGCCAACCGAACAATACCAACCGTTGCCGCGGAAGTCACTGGAGCACCCCATGACTGGCGGTTTGGCGGGGGAGTATGACACGGACCCGCGCGTCGGACAATTTATTTTCACAAATAAAGGCCGTACACGTACCAGTGTCATGGTTCTCTTTTCCATCCGCGAGTACATGGTGTGCAACGATGTCGTCGTCCCCACTTACCGTCTGTAAAGTTGACTGGATAATAAGTGCGATAACGACGACACCGCCGAGAGCTTCACCGCGCGCGACGACTACGATGATTTTCGTCACAACCGTCGTCGAGTGACCTTCCTCCGACTAATTTGCAATACGCACACCCGTAGCATACGAACTGCAGTTTTTTTTTGCTTTTTCTTTTTTTGTTCTGTTACAAATACTTCTATAGTGACTATTAAAAAAACGTCATCCACTTCACGATCGCCTTTTTCTTTAATAGTGTTTTCTTTTGTGTTGTTAATCCACGACATTTTTTTGTCGGTGTCTCCCCCCTGCGAGGCATACCCGCGACAGTGTGTGGTCCTATAACGTGTATGAATAACACTTCTTCGATTTATGTGAAAATGTTTATGTATTTTAACACAAAATAACGGTTACCGGGTAAATAATGTCATTTGTGTTGTCATGTTTCAATGAATAAGGTGTTTTACTTTTTGATCAAAAATAATTTTTTGTCTAAAACTTACATCAGCTTTCAAAGGGTGTCGCTCTATAGCAGGCAGCATCGATACTCAACCTGCGGCACTCTAACGATTCATAATATGTAACCCGAACAGAACTCATTGAATTGATAAAAAAATATAAATTTCAAAACTAATATTATTATAAATATAAAATATAACAAAACAATCAAAGTGTGTCGCATTGCGATAAGGATGATTAGGTTTTCAGCATTCATTCTATTTATAACGATTTTGATGTATTTTATCATGAGAAAAAAGAAAAAAAATGAACAGTAATTATAGTGACGTTCTTTTACGTACTTCGGTGCGTTGGCTAAGAAGATGAAAAGTACTTAAAAGGTTTTTTATTTTAAGATTAGAAATAACTGCATTTTTACAACAAAATGATAAATTTGATGAATTTGATGGACTTGAAAACAATAATTGGTGGTGCCTTTTAGCTTATATGTGTGAAAAAACAGAAAAACTTAATGAGCTCAACCGTAGTTTACAGGGTGATAATCTAATCACAGATGGCGAATAAAGTTTAAGCATTTGGAGAGAAACTGGAGATCTATTAGAAGGAAATACAGAACAAAATGCTACATAATTTCCCAACCCTTACAAAAGCTAAACAAGATGATAGTACCAGGAAGGCCGATCTCCGATCGTAAGATATCGTAGATCTCCGATCTATTTATTAGTAAATAAGGTGCGGTTATTTTACACTGTATTGTTTTTATGCAAAAAAAGTATGCTTATTTTTTTGTAAGTAGATTTTCGTCAATAAATAAAAAATGTTCAGAAAATTATAGCTTGCAAAAGTCACCCTTAATGTATAAACTTGATATGTTGTGTTTTGAAATTTTACTATTTTTTACTAATTTGTTTTCGGAAATAATATTTGAAAAATAAAATGTTAAAATGTCAAGCGAATTTTTTACCTTTATATATTTATAAATTTATATTTTTTTAGGGTATTATGAAAAAAAAATATCTTTAAGATTTTAAGGACGCTCTGGCCAATGAATTCCCCAACTAAGACTTATACAGGTTGTTAGAAAAAAGTCTCAGGAATCAAATGGTATGAGTCTTATAGTCGATCGTCGTGCAAAATTTTTAGATATAAGAGTGCAAAGATAAATAAATATTGCATTAGTCTTATGGGGAGAATTCATGGAGTTAATTATTTTTACCATGAAATCGCGAATTCCCCAATGCAGATAGTAATAAATTGAAAGTTCAAAGCTTAAAGAATTTATTGGTACTTTCTGAATATAAGGTATACGTGGGAAATTTCGTGTAATTAAATGAAGAAAATTTTATAATTTATAATTTTAAAATAAATTTTTTTCCATAAAATAATGCGTAAACTGCATTTAATAAAAAATATTAATATTTACTTGATAAGTATATACACGGAAGTTTGAATTTGAGTTTTGAATTTGTTCTTTTTGCAGAAGTTCTGTTTAATAAAATGTTTCATAAAATGTAAAATTAAAAGATATTTACCATTAAATTTGTGAATATTATTTAAAAAATTAATTTTTTGAATTTTTAAAAGTATTATTTGTATCATTTAAATAGTTAAATGTGTATTATTTTTTTTATCACTCAACGACTGGCCATCGGACACGCTGTGGGTCCGATGCAGGGAGAATATGGGGGTCCGATGCAGGGAGAATCGAATTGTAGGTTACCAGAACCCAGAACGTCGCGTTGTCATCATCGCGGTCCCAAGAAAGGTTTTCCATTAGCAACGTATAAAGATATGAACTATCACGTCGCGCGACAGTGATATGGAAGGGGAAGTTTGGGCGGCCACGTCTAGCCGCCGTCCGTTGCCGTACCGCGAACCTCACCCACAGATACTTTTACTGTATAAAGATTTTTTATGAAAACTCATAGAAATGAAATTTTCTTGAAATTTTGACTAAGTCCATTGGATTCCTGAGGTCGAAAACTCGTTATATATGAAATATAAGAAAAATCGTTAGAGCCGTTTTCGAGATGGCATGACTGAAAAAGGTACATACAATTCCTTGCTCGTTTTATAGTATAAGATTATCATTTCTCAAACAAATAATAAAATAACTTTAAATCATTTAGCTGCCTTATCCAATAAATTTAAAAGGAGATTTCAGGATTTAAGAGCTGTAAAGAATTGCTTTTTACTTATAGAAAATCCTTGGCACTTAGAAGTAACGAGTATAACACAATTAGCTGCATTGATTGTATCTGATTATTCAAGAGTATTTGATGAATTTATTGAATTAAAAAATGATACAATTTTCGAATTATTTTCAAAGAGAATAGAGAACAAAGAGTACATAGAATTTTGGAATTCAGTGCCAGGAAAATACAAAACCCTACAAAAATGTGCCCACTTTTTGATGACAATGTTCACATCAACACATCTATGTGAAACTTCATATTCAAAAATGAAATATGCAAAGAATGTGTACAGAAATCGGCTTACTGATTCACATCTTGACGACTTGTTAGAGTAGCATGCAGCATCTACAAACCAGATATATCCCAAATAGTGAAAAAACTATCTCAATATCAAAATTCACACTAGTTAATTAAAGGAAATATTAAATTTATTTTTGTTTATAATAAATGTTAAAATGTTATACAATATACACAATATATAAATTTATTTTTAGGTTTTTTTTTTTTTTTTTTTTTTAATTTCCGTTTCATTCATTTTGATTTGCGGCCCACGTAATATTTTAAAATATTTTATGTGGCCCAAATAAAAAAAGTTAAGTATGGCTGCTCTATAGTCACAAAATATTCAAGTGATATAGATCAACGACTTATTATGTATTATTATCACTTATAAAAATACATTAGAACTAAGATTTCAAGCACTGTTAGCTTTTCATTCAACTGGAAATATAAACTTTTATTTTCAACTAAATATGAATATATTTTTTATATTATGTTCAGTGGATTTTCTCGTTTATTATTCAGATAAAGTTTTTGAATATTGATATGCACGTAAATCTTTTTGAGAATTTTTGTATTATATTTTAAGATTACTTATGTATATATATATATATATATATATATATATATATATATATATATATATATATATATATATATATATTATACATCTGGAATAATTATAATTCAAGTCAAATATATCGAAAAAAGATTCTCCTTTAATTATAATTTCCAAAAGACAAAAAAAAAAATGTTAATACATGGATATTTTTTTCATTAAATAAAAAGTTATGATATTATTTGATATTATTCAGAAACAAAATTATTTAAACATAAAAAATGCATTCGCTTAAATTTAAACAAAGAGTTCCTAAGCAAAAAAATTATAAATTATAAATCACATTAAGAGAAATAGTTCTTGCTCGTGGATCTCTTACCAAAATAATGTACTTATCAGTTTTATGAATCAAATTCAGTTAGTTGATGTTTCGTTAAGTGTTATAGGGTGTAACACTTATAATGAGCGAGTATCCGAAAATTAAAGAATCCGTTATTAAAAAATATAAACAAATTCAATTAATTGAATATAATTAGAATGACTACATCATATATCACAGGATGAATTTGAGTACCACAAACATAAAAAATGTTTATAAATCAAACAAATCGAAAGTTTCAAAGGTATCAAAGTTTCAAAGGTTTGTAAGATGTCAAAATTTCAAGATTCGATTGACCAAGAGAGTCAACTGTATTTTTCACCTGTATAAAATACTATAATATATTATACGATTGGTAGTGTGAACAAATGATTAATGACATGCCGCAGTTATACTACACCAACAACGTCCATCATTCGATATCCGTAATTCGAATTCGGATAGAAAAAAAAAACTAACACTACTAATACGTATGAACCTAATGGTTGATAAATTCGGTCCATCAATATTCAGAATAAAGCAAAGGTTAGTTGTAAACTGTCCACACTGCTAGTATAGCCAATTCCGAACGTAATCGTACATAAATCAGAAAATTTAATATTATCTAAGTCATGGACATTCGTGTTTTATTATTACTTTTATTTTTCATCATGATATACATTTATAAATTATATTTGGTTCTAAGATGGATATTTTTCTCGACTAATATTTTAATCGTGCCATTTCTGGACCTTAAGTTCTAAATGTTTCTTAAACAATTTTATTAAATTTACCGTGTATTTTTGTTTCAAAATGTTTATCAGTGAGAAGCATATTTTTCTTTTTAAACATCATTCAAGTAATTCTTCAACTTATAGTATTTATGAAATAAATGTTCTGCTCTGCTCATAAAAAATGTTTGATTTATTACCCGGTAGCAATATTATTTTACCATCACGAATTTAGAATTTTTTATTTTACATCGCTTCTACTTAAACAACTGAAATTTATTCTTAATCCGAAAATTTTGTACAAACACATTACGTGAGTAGAATTTCACTTATTAATTATCATTGTTTTATTTATGTTTTTTTATTTTTGTCCCCTCCAACCTGTCTTTCTATCGCTATCCACGTAAAGAGCAACCGAAACACGCCCATATGTTTACTCGTGTAAATTAAACGTAAACAAAATATTTGCTGCGTTGCACGACTTTCAACCACATTTTCAAATTAGCCGACAAAGGATCTGCGTTAAACGATCGTACGTGATTTGGACATTTTATTTTTATTATATGCTATTCATAAAATTAAACTGCCATACTCGTGATGGTACTCGTGATACTCATAGGTACATGATGAAGTAGGTGATATTAATAATACAACGTATACCTATATATTATAATGTTTTGTATAAACGGCTGTGAAAATGTACAGCGTCTAGAACACGCATTATGATAAAATACCTATAATGCAAGGATGGCGAACTTTTTGTTACCAGCGTGTCAAATAAAAAAACGTTGGTTTGATTTCATTTTCCGTGTAAATTGGCAAATTCTTTACCATTTATTTTTTTAATTTTTTTTTTTTTTTTAATAAATAATCAAATTTATGTATAAATTGGACTTAGTGTTGTATTGAAATGTCTGCTCATTACTCTTGTTACACAAGCAAAATTAAAGCACCTTATTACAGTTTTGAAATACTTCAAAATCCACTGTCCATTATTCGAAGAATAATCTTCTGTTCATACTTGCTCCTGGAATTTCTTGATTTATCTCGTGATAGATAATTACGAAGTATAATGCTACAAAAATAATATACAAATTATTGTCAACGTTAAAAACGACGATATCCGATTATTTGTAGTTATCGTTTACCCGCCGCCCCCACATAGGAAGTAAACTAAAAATTATGAATTATACTTACATTGGCGAGTCATTAAAATTGTATGCACGTGTCGCTTTGCGGCACACGTGACATTGGTTCGCAATCCCTGCCTATAGTGCGACATGTTATTTAACGCGCTACTCTCATTTCGTCAACCCATTATTTTGCTTCTAGTTACTAATTTACATAGGCATGTGTGAGATGTTTATATTACTCGTATTATAATATATGAAACTAAATATTATTAGATGCACAGTACAGCGGCATTGTTCATCGCGTGTACCTGACTTTTAGACTCTGGGTGGAGCGAAGAATCCATTGGTTTTACAATGATGTTTATAATTTTTTGTTTATTCTTTTTTACAAAATAATCATATGGACATTTCAAAGGTTTAACAGCAATTTTTTCAGTAAAATACGCAAAATGTATTGTTAAAGAAAATTTTAAAACACACATAAAATTTTACATAAAGGAATATAGTTTAAATATTGTGTAAACTAAATCAAATTTGACATAATAATGGGGTGCAACGTATTTTTCAATATGGGTAATTAATTAAAATAAATATGTATTATTAAAAAATTCATTTTATAAATGTGCATACTATACAAACTACAGAGCATATAAAAATATATGAATATGTATATTTTCAACTCAATTATCATGTCTCCTTTATCGATAATATATTAACATGCTAAACACATGTTATTACATCGAATCTGTATAGTTTGAAAAACATTCGAAAATATTGATATCATAATTGCAAATGCAACATTTTTACCGTACTAAAATGTGAATTTTATCGTAAAAATTTTAATTACACATTTTTATGTGTAGTTACTTCGGTGGTATATGATTTTCGTCGGCAGTAGCTTATCTAATTTCATAGAGAAATTCCTAAAAAAATTATCAATAATAATAAAACCTTTATTAATGAGTGTCTATGATAAATTAAAACGAGTATAGCAAAACATTCATCAATTTAAATTGTATTTACAAACAGTATACCGTGTAATAAATACGATTGGACTCATAAATGGGACGCGTGATGTTGACGTTTAAGTGTGGTTTGATGGAAAATAGTGCCAACACGGCAATTTGCGATGGACTTTAATGTATGGACATTATTTTTGAGAAAAAAAAACTAGTGATTTCACTGTAAGGTATCACAAATTTTATTATTTCGGTCAAAGACTCGAAGCAGTATCAATTATTATATTATTTGTCACCACAGTCCTCTGCGGGCGATAGAATCGAACGGGTTTCAATGGGATTATGATGTAGAGAACAAACAGTACGAAACGGCTGCTACTGCGAAAAAATATATTCATAAAAAAAAAAAGTGATTGTCGACGACTGATTGCATATTGATTGTGTAGTCGAGTGTCCCGGACCGCCGCCATGCCACCGTTCAAATACATAGGCGATGACTTGAAAATGAAAACATTAAAATCATTTTGAAACATTATACGATCGTGATTTATCACCAAAACCATATAAATTGAATCTGCGGAACGTTCCTCTGTCCCCTTTAATAGTAGGATATACATACATATGTATGTGTATGTATGGTGCGTTTGTGTTGGTGTGTGCGTATCCATATCCGACCGATCCCACCGGCATTGAATAATATTTCCTTTTCCTACATAAAAGATACGGACCCATCGATATTCCATTATCCGTAACTAATCGTTAGTGTGCTGCAACTAAATTTAAAAACAAATATTTTAAAATAACACGTAAATAAAATATTAGAGTGTCGGAATAAACCCTTTTTTTATTTTTTTTTCGCGTCAGCTTTTTCCCCAAATGGGTCAACAACGATCGGAATGATAGAAAAACACATTTGACATGTGATGCATTATGGCGTTTTATTGAAACATTTGATCCAAGCTTACAAACACGCATTGATTTATAAACATTGCGATTTCCCAACGTTTAGGCTCGTTTGGATTCAATTAATTTCCAAATATCGACACAAAAACCCGTTTAAATAAAGTAATGACTATAGTTAGGTTGAACGACACACTTTTACATACTTGACAATCGTTTCTAAAAAATTTGACAACTTTTGGGCTAAATATAGAACTTTCAAAATTCCTTGTTTTTTGAATGTTCATTTTAAACACAATATTTAATTCACGATAAAATGTCCTGAAAATACAATATGACTATAATTTTATGTTTTATTTTGTAATGATACCAAAAAAATCTCAAAAATCATTTGTCAGGATTTTTTTTATGTTTTCAACTAAATTTTAATTCAATTTTTGTGGAACTCTCCGTTTTTATATTAATTTCCAAATTAAAAGTATACAAATTAATTAATCCATCCACCCATTATGAAGCTCGGTATATAGATAGAAGAATATGTTTTAAATCATTCGATAAAACAATTTTCTTCCAAGTTTAGAATGAAAATATTTTATAAGATTTTGACAAAAAAAATAAATAAAAATTACCGACAATTAGATTAAATTCAGTAAAATATGTTAACGGCATAATATACTTACACTGAAGCTTACTCAAAATCGATCTACCAAAAAAAATGATTTATCGTTTCTTTAAATTTCAATACACCAGTCACTGTTATCTTGTCAGAAGACCAAAAGGACGAACAGCAAACTTCCAGCACTATATTATATCTTTGTTTTTTTTTTTTTTTTTTTTTTTAATTATTATTATTATTATTATTACAAATGTCAAAATATAAATTTACTCAATAGGAAAAAACAAGTACAATTTTTCAGAAGGAAATATTTTATGTAACAATGTAGCTTTGATGATGATACATTTTACACTTAATCTATCAGTCGTACGTATATATAATAGATGCCCCTATATCGTTATAACTTATAATGATTCCAAAACGGCAAAATACCAAGACCTGGTCGCCGCACCATGGATAATGTCTGGTTATTTACATTGTTACGTCATTACAGTGAAGTTTTCTCTGTACTTTTGATTGTAAAGTCATAACGAAAACTCAAATTGCAAACTCTACTTCTCATATGTGATTTAAAATTACCCTTTTAATTTATTCTCTAGAAGTAGACACTGCAGATAGTTTTGACACTGTTTTTAGATGCTCAAAGTTTAAATTCGCATTATGTATTTTCTCTCTTTTGTATGTATCTAAGACTTAAATTTCAACACCAAACTTGTGACACGTCTTTATGTATTGACATTTGACAAATAAAAAAACACTATATTTATTTAGCTTGGAATGTGTATTGATTATGAACTTGTTGAATTTCAAAACTTATAAAATATTTTATTATTGATTTTTAGACAAGGCGTATTCTCTTCAAAAACATAACTTATAATAGTTGATTTGAAATTTATTACTATCATATCTATCGTATTTTGAACACTAAAACCACTTTACATAGATGTTTATCGTGTATTTTTAAAAAACAGTTCTTATTTATTTAGAAAATAATCCAGAAAACAACTACAATAAATCTCGATAATTCATTGTTATCAAATATACTGTTATTATATTTTTTGCAGCTTATTTTATCCTCGATAAATACATTCAAGCAATTTATCAACTCGAATAAAAATTCACAGGAAGGTAATTGATATTTTGTAATTAATTCAATGTCAAACCTTCTTTCTATTAAACAAAAAAAAAAAAAATGCATATTTTTTGCATTTCAATTTTTATAGAAAATTAATATTCATTAACTTTTATCATGTGAGGTATATATTATAACATGTTTATTTTTATGATGATTTTGTGTACATAGTATCTTGATAACTAATTTAAATGAGTTATTTGCATATCCGTATAAGCATATTTACTAATGTAAAAATCGCCACGAGATAAAATTCCATACCACTATTTCACAAACGTATCATTAAAACTAAAATTAAAATTACAAATAAAAATCGAATAAAACACTGTAACTTCGTGTCGAGGTCTTGTTTCGCTCACTTCACTGTATAGAATAGCGTTGTGTAAATCATCGCAATTGAAAAACCATTCAGTAAAGCTCAGGTTACTTGAGTGTTTGCGTTTTTCAAATTTTTAGTACTCAAGAGAAAAATGATGTGTAAGGATTTTTGGAGTATAAAAAAAGCGGTTGAAGCACATAGTTCCAACGTACAATATTAACTACCTTGTGTTAAAAATTTGAAACTTTATGTTAAAAATGTATTTTCAATATGAATAAAATAAAAAAAATAGTAATAAGTATATAGTGCCGTAAATAATTAGAACTACTTCCTATCAGTATTATTTAAAGTTAACGATTTCACAAATACTCGTTTAAAAAAAAATTCCAAATATTTTATTTTTAGTAAATTTAAATAAAATACAACTCGATTTAAATCAAATATTAAAATACATTAATTCTAAAACGCCCGAAATTAAAACTTGAAAGTGCCAAGATTTCATAACTAATTTGATCAAAATATTAATGTCATTTCCGGTCAAACATGGAAAGTAAAATACCACATGTAGATAATTGAATATTTATATTTTTAAATGGTAAAATTGTAAAAAATCGAAAGTAAAAATCGAAAAAAAAAAGTTCACCCCGTACAAATCTTTCATCTACTAATAAGTTACCTATACTTAAATTATTACGTAAAATAATTTACGATCAAAATTGTCTACAAAAAAATAAACACTTAACAATGTTGACAAAAAAATACTTAGGCAGTGATGTTGATTCACTATTAACAGGTCTTTAATTTTTTTTTTTTTTTTTTAAGCACTTTATTTAATAATAAGTGATACCAAGTATATGTTTCCTATTATATCAAATTGAAAATATACATAAATTTATTTTTTTTTTAAACAAAAAACACTCAAACATTACGCTAACTTAAACTTGAAGTTTCTTTGTTTTAACTGAAAAATAAACGAGGAAAATATCATTATAATGAAAAGTAAAACATTATTTCAGATTTATGATCATTTGTATCTCTCTCTCTCTCTCTCTTCTCCCTCTATATATATATATATATATATATATATATATATATACATAATATACATAAATTTACGGTAAAATGAAATTGTTTTATCTTAAATATAAACAAATGGGTAATAGTTAATAATATACTGATATTTATCTATTTATTAGGGTTTTCTATTAAGTCAATACTCTTTACTCAATTAGAAATATTTTATTCTTCATAGTTATTACAATAAATGAAACAAATTAATAGACAATCATAATTATTTGTTCAAATATTATTTAAAATGCTATGAAATGCATCATGAATATATCGTATATATATATATATATATATATATATATATATATATATATATATATATATACATATATATATATATATATATACATTCAGATACAAACAAACCCTAAGTACAACTATCAATGTATTTGTAAAAAAGTGCTAATACATTTTAATGATAAAAATAACAAACACTTTTTACAAAAAAGTTATTAATTATGATTGATTTTTAAATATTCAGACTTCGTGTACTATATCATAGCATATTTAAATAGTCTCATTGCACAATTTTTAAATGTACTTTTAATTTCATACAATTTCAAATTTTAAATCGAATTCGGTTCAGTCGTTGGATATGTCAATTTCAAATATATGTTTTTGATTAGTGATGACATTAAAAGTTTGACAAAGCAGTACTCTGTACATGTGTAGACAAAACTAGTAAATAATCATTTCAATTAAAACGCCATGTTCAATTTATTGTCCGTTATCTACTAATTGTGTTTCAAAAAATTTTGAGGAAATTTCCAGAATCGTCGACCCAATGTGAAAATAATCATGATTTATGAACATTAAAAATATTTTTTACAAATAAAATCATATGTCAAAGGATTTGAATTTAATAAGTCACTGAAATCTTTTGATTTGTTGTAATATTTGAATAAACTCAGTTCTGACATAACTTAAAAATAGAATAATTTTTTCAATGGGTCAAACGATTTTATTCTAATCAACTACACTAATTAAACAGACTCAGGAATTTCGTTTTATTATTCTGACGTCAACTATGAAAAAAAAAACTTGTGCCGAATTCTAATAGAGGCTTAATATAATATATATTGTATTATGAAACATTATGTTATTTATTTTTTTACTGTTACGATTAAAAATACATTATGCATTTACTTTGATGTATAATCGTAGTATTTTGCCATAAATTACTGGCCATATCATTTATATCTCTAAATGACACCCGCCGCCGATCGTCTATACATTTTTTTAAATTATACTACAGCAGTTGGACGAACCCGGCACACATTCCGGTCGCTATAGATAAAAAGCGATTTAAAATACAAAAAAGAAAAAAAAGTGGCCACCGATTCGGTTGTAAACCCAACCAAGTAATAAATTGTCCGTTAGCCGTTTTATTTATTCACGTGCAAAAATATAAACTAATGGTATGGGTTTTCAATGTTTTCATTATTGAACGGGCCCCGAGGCAAAAACGGTTATGAATTTTGTTTTTCATCACGTCCGGCCGTGTCTTATCGAAGTGGCCTTCCTAGGTGATAGACGACGAACCCGGCCGTAAATAATTAATCATACGCGATAGGTCAAAAACCATTCAGTTTCCCCCGTCGTCGTCACCATGCCCCCCGTTACAGACCATTATACCCGTGAAGGGCTGGGGAGGAAGTTGTGCCCGGGGCCATTTGTGCCACACGCAATCGAGTCCTTTCAAAAACCTCGGGACGGGCGAGGATTTCTCATCGGTAACGGAGTCAGTGCAGTAGGAATATAAGTGTGTATAATAAAAATAAATCGGTGCTGCTTGTTCCGGTTAACCGGATTCTCTTCATCCGCCCCCTCACCCCTACCCGCTGGTCACCTCTCTCACCTCGCATACAGTGTAGTATTCTGCAGTTGTTTTCTCACATTTTATATGTTTCTCAAGAGGAGACACCGCCGCCGTTCCACTGGCCGCATGTTTCGGTTGCTTTTCATCCCTGACGAGATCAGACTAATGGACCATTTTTAACGCTTGACTAAAAAAAAAAAAAAAACATATTTAACTAACATACAATATGCATTTTCCACATACCCATCCGCTTTTAAGTCACAGCCAATCGCTTTTAAATAGTACGAGCAATAGTTTTGTTCATTTTTCATTTGGTTTCATATAATAATTCATAATACCTTCTAAAATATAAACGAAGCCTTAAATCGTTTCTTTTTCCAGCAACTCGCATTAGTATTTTAGAAGTAATTACTAAACATTTCAATTTTCCATTTCAATCGAATACAAAAATTTTAATTCTAATAATGCGAAAAATTATCTTAAACGTTAAAAGATTAGTAACAATTACTCATCATGGTTCAAAGAAACTTAATTCAAGTTTTTAATCAACAACAGCAAAATGTATTCACTATAAATTACCTTGGCGTACAGTCGAAATAGTAAAACGACTAAAAGATATTTTCCAATATTATTACGTATGAATCAAGACTAAAAATACTGTATAAAACTAACTTATTGTTCTATATTATTTATGTTTTGATTTTGAGACGTTTTCCTGAAAAGTAAATAAAAAAATAAATGAGAAAAATACTATTTCTAACTATTATTATTTAAACCCTAATACATTAAATTGATAAATTTCTTACTTTTTTATTTGTCCAAAAAATGTACACAGTTTTTTATTAGATTCGTTTATGAAATAATCAATTATCTTTTTAATGAAAACGTTTACCGAGGTTTTTAAATAAATTGAAATAATTTTTTAAGTCATACAGCCGTAAGTCAATATTTGTCATCTTGTGACAAATATATATATATGTATATATAAACCATCCAATTTGAGAAAATTAAAGTTGTTTTCTTTATTCTTAATTGCTTCTAGGTGTAGTTGACCGTACCTATTTTTATATTTTAATATAACAATTTATTACTTTTCCTAATTAATATAATATTACAACACAGGTTTGTATTAGTGTGATGAAGATGAGACAACCAACCCTATAAAATAAGCTCATCGCCAAAAATCTGTACCCTATATTTTAGTAAATGTTTTTTTCAAATGAAATATATAATGTAAACTATTCTTTTCAAATAATAACTCCATTTTGGGGGGGATCGTATTAGATACATATTGTTAAAACAACTCATTTATTCGTGATCGTGATTAACGGAGAATGAGTAGATGCTGAAGAATGAAGATACAATGTACAATAATTAATAATTTACAATTGTAATACCGTTCGTAATAAAACTCAATTTCTGGGAAATAATTCATTAAAGTTATCTAAATATATTCATTTATTTTTCAATAAACATAAAGACATACAATGATTGAACAACAACACGAATAGGCGTTCATGGGATGAAAAATGACCACGAGTAAAATAAAATATTGATATTTTCAATTGTGTTTCTGAACTGGAACAAATCGAATGTAATTTTTACATATTACCTATTAGTTTTTCACACAGAAATACAGAAGTGTAATGTGGTGAAAACTCGAAGGAAAAAAAAAATAATAAAAACGCCAAAAAAAACCAATTTATTATCTTCTTGTTATTGCCATTATTTTTTATTTTATTATATATATATATTTTTTTTTTAATCCGACCGAAAAATTTTCCTCCTTACCAAACACATACATACTCACACAGACACATAAGTGTATATATATATATATATATATATATATATATATATATTGCCGACAGGATAATATAGCATGGCCCATCGTCATAACAAATGTAAATGAATTCCGGTTTAGCAGTGATTGAGGATCGGTCTGCACGGAGCTCTGTGTAAAGCTGTGCGCACTGTGTCCCCAAGGAGCCATATGAATGGTCCATCTTGTTTGCAGGTAAAAACTCGCTCATCATGGTTACTGCTCGTATACGTTCCGCTTTAATGCCAAAGCTCATTATTTCGCTCGGTCAGTTGTTATCATCACGTGTATTGTTAGCAGCACAGCACACGGCGTGGGTGTGGTCGAATCGCGGACGTAAATGGACGTAAGACGAAAAAATAACGTACTACGTAGTACACACAAGCACGCACGCACACACACACACACACACACACACACATATGCACGTACAAACATGTATTAATATATACGTTATTCATACAATATAATGCTTGATCCACTCTTCTCGGCGTATTGTGCGAAACGTCGCGACGCGTCGGAAAGGTGGCCCAACGGCTCGTAATCAGATAGGTCAATTTTTTTTTATTACGGTAATAATTATTATGTCACCGCTATGTTAGCGTTTAGTTTTATGCATTTGTGCACCATACCGACTGTTCCATTATGTGCAAGCGCACACGTACTGTGAAAATGTCATTTAAGTCATAATGTACCCGTCGTCGTTATATAAAAATAAAATAAAAAAATACAAGTTTGTAGTCACGTCATAGATTCTTTAGCGATACATTCCGATTATAATCGCGGGACATTAAGTATACGTGTTTTTAGTCTCCACGCCGATATAGCAAGTACCTGTTTCTTCCTACACTATAAATACGTTCCATTTGGTTTTAACGCTGCGGTCATAATACGCGTTTTCTGCCGTAGCGTTTTGTTGTGGCAAGTGTTTTTGACGCACCGTTCGCTGTACTGTCATAGTTAGCGTTTTGTAAACCCATGTCCGTGTTCATAATAAACAGCTGTTAAATATTTTACCAGCTACCGTCAGTTATCATTAACCAAACCGGAGCGGTGAAACGCGAAGTATAACACCTCTGAATTAAAACAATAAGTTTCGTCAGGGCGGCAAAAACGTGTACGATTGCGACAAAACGTTTTCAACCGGACATGCTCAGTCGAATGTGGCTACCGTTCCGTCGCAACACATAGTATGACCGATGTCGTAGAAATTTATGATTCCGTCTGATCCGGTGACCATACGCGTTTAAAACGCGATTAAAACGCTGCGGCAGAAAACACATAGTATGACCCCAGCCTAAGTCGTATCTTTCAATCGTGTTCTTGGCAAGACGTATAACTATTACCTGTGCATGTGATATATGGATACACGATGTATTCACGAGTTCGTAAAACACGTTTACGAGTCAATAATAAAATAAAATACAGATTTTTATCGAAACCTAATGACGAATGTCGCAAACGCGACCTTGAATAAAATTAAAACAATTATATTACCTGCTCGAGTTCCAAACTGTAAATGACTACAGTAATTATTACTTAATAATACAATTTTACGACGTAAGAAACCACCTCAGAATATAATGAAATAATAAACAGCACTCTATATGATGAACAGTAACAATAAATATGTTAGGAGAGGGTCGTGTGTGTAGTTGTAGTAGCTCTATGGTATTATTTATTGTAGATTTAGTGTTGCAAAAGGTCACGTAGTTCTCGACTCGGTACTGATAATATGTGTTTTTGTGCGGTTCAATGGAATATACTTAAACGGGCGTAGCCCGTTTCGCCCAAAAATGACCGTACCCGTTTCGCCCGGGTACCCGTTTTGCCCAAATTTTGTTTTTATATGATTCCCGTTTCGCCCAGAGTAGTTTAGACCAATTTAAAATTAAGTTGGCAATAGTTCAGTCAAATATTATATTTTAGGGAACGTTATAAAACCTATAGTAATGATTCAGTCGTTATCGAATTGAAATCGATTCGGTTTTAGCATCATCACCGTAGCTTATCTTTTTATTATTTAGTAACCAATTATATTTCTGAGGATAGTACATTTCCTCCTTGTTTATGGGCATGTAATTCAGCGAGTATTCTGCTTACGACGAATGCGTGCGAGTCGTTTCATTCGTTCTTCAATGACCATTTTTATTCTAATTCTTCATCTATATTAAGTTGGTTAAATGTTGTGAAAAACTTCGTTCAAACTGATACGTATATACAAATCAATAGCGTTAAAATACCAAAGACATCAAAAGATGCGAATATAATTAAAAGGAAAGTACACAATGAGAAACAAATAACGAGGTACCGATCAAATGAAATTACTCGTTATGAATTCATAAAAAACATGTGTAATAATTTTAAAAATAAACTGTAGGTCGTATTAATAAATATATTTTGAACGATTAAAATCGATTTTTTTTATAAGATATGTGTAAATTTTTATGACTTTAATTTCATTTTTTAATAATGTTGTGGACTAAATTTTAAATGTGTTTAACACTTGTGAAAAAAAAAATGACGTGCGTATAATAGTGCATATAATTTTTGGAAAACAAAGAGTATCGCCTCCTCGTGGTGTTTTCTGGATAACGCTAAATGATACTCAAATATTTGACTGAACTATTGCCAACTTAATTTTAAATTGGTCTAAACTACTCTGGGCGAAACGGGAATCATATTAAAACAAAATTTGGGCAAAACGGGTACCCCGGCGAAACGGGTACGGTCATTTTTGGGCGAAACGGGTCCCGCCCACTTAAACGAATTATGACTGAAATTCGGATGATACGCGCATAAACGTAACGACCTAATACGAGCGTCTTTAAGCCCAGATTAATTGTGCTCTGGTACTCGGTAGCGTTTGTTTTATAATCATGCACCTTTTGAAACGAAAAATAATTGCAGCGTCATTGTGAGACTAAAATGCGATTAAAATTCTCGCAACTGGCTACATGTGACGCAAATAATGCCTATACGCCTCCGTGTGTAAGTTGCGGTCAAGTGTGCTAATGATTCTTTTGACAATGTCACTGTGCTTTGCGATCTTGGCACGACCGTAATGCGCAGTCGATGGGACAATATAATGGTGTGAACAAAACGCACGTAAATAAAATATTCAAAAATGTAAAACTTGTTTTATCAAGAATGATTTGATTTGAACATTTTTTTTTAAAAAAAAAACATTTGTATTCAAGTGATGTACACACGCTGAAATATTGTGCGCACTAAATCTATGTATATATAATATGTATTTATGGAAAAAAGTTCGCGTCCGATTACCATGAGCTCGTATGATATAGTTTAAACCTTAAAATGTGTTCGCAAAGTTCGTTTCATAATATATCATAAGATATATGATGCTGCAAAGATTACTGATTTAAATTAAGTTTATATTGTTACGTTTCAATCATTTTTACATATGCATTATGTGGGAAACAAACACTTGAATAAATACAATAAAACTTATCGTAATGTCTACTCGTAAATACATTTGAACGTTCTTCAATAAAATTCCACGATAAAATATTCTTATCTTTTAAACTAAAAACATGTGTCGGTACCAAAAAAGGCTCCACAGTTTAAATACAAAAAAAAAAAAATTTTACTCTCTAAATTTGCATGTGCCCTTTTAAGTTGCGTCTGAACTTAATCATGATCAAATACTTATGCATTTTGTATGTGCTTTTAAGGTTTTTAACAAAATGCGATTTATTTCTAATTAAAACGGCTGTACTCCAGATCGTTTTTGTGTTCTGTTTCATCGTCGAACGAAATTTTAAACAATAATAGGTAAAAATCTGTTATTTTAGTCTTCATAATTCCAAAAATGACCTACTTCACGTACAAAGTAGGTACCTACGTGCAGCTTCTAAAATTATTTGATTAAATTATTACAAGCAGTTTCACAAAACAACAGCAACATTTTATTACTTTAACAAAATAAATGTGATTGTTATGATCTCCAAAGTCAAAAGTAGTATTTTATTACCCTTATAACATTTTATTTAAAAAACAGTTACATATTAATGATTATTATCATCACAATGTTTAAAGGTACATAGGTACTAAACATTTTACAATTGTTATGTTAAATATTTACAATTTTATATTTTTTTTACGTAATATTAAATGGTAAATACGTCAGTTAAATAAAAAAAATAAAAGTTTTTTTATACGTTATAAAAACATAACTAATGAATACAATTTACTAAGAAATATTAATGAAATAACAATATTGCGAAATATAAATTTAAAAGAATTTTTCCGGATTTAAAAAATAAAAATTTTAATTCCATAGAAATGTTTTTTCATTGATTATAATATGAATATGAATAAGTTCAATATTTCTGAAAACTGTACTTTTATTCTATCAGA
The DNA here is from genome assembly GCA_027580255.1 of Therioaphis trifolii. Classification (NCBI taxonomy): domain Eukaryota; kingdom Metazoa; phylum Arthropoda; class Insecta; order Hemiptera; family Aphididae; genus Therioaphis; species Therioaphis trifolii. The sequence continues at coordinate 7,193,888 of CM050409.1, read as the reverse complement.
GTTTCAATAAGAATATACATTGTTACTAGAACCATACATATTCTGTACATAATTTATGAACTACATAGAACAGGTAGAAGGAAAACTTGTAAAAAGAAAACTATAGAAATACGTTTAGTATAACTTTGCAGTTTCTGATAATAATGCATGTTGAGAATGTTTTCAAAAAATATCAGATAAGTGAATTGGATAAAAACCTGAACAAATTTAAGAAGTGAAAATAATGAAGAAAAACGTTTGAGTTAGTTGTGTATTCATTTTTTTTTCTTAATTTTTTTTTTTTTTTTAATAAGGCCTTTGAGACCATCTTGCCATAGAACAAATCCTCCTCCATTCTTCTATATTCTCCGCTACCTCCTTCCAATCTATGTCTTCGTAGTCCACTCCTCTAACACTTAGGAAATCTTTTTTAATTCTATCTTCCCAGCGTAGCCTTGGTCTACCCAGTGGTCTTTTTCTCCTTGGATTTTTTTGGAGTACTCTTTGAACCATTGAACCTTGCTTTCTACATACATGGCCTGTCCATTCCAACTTACTCCATTTGATCTCGTTTATTATACTTGGTCTATTGAAAAGCTCCGTCAGTTCTTGATTATGCCTTTTTCTCCATCTTTAAAAATCTTGATCATATATAGGTCCATGTCCATATATTTTGCGAAGTACCTTCCTCTCAAAAATCGCTAATCGGTCCTCCTCAGTCCTTCTTAACGTCCAACATTTTCCAACCATACGTGACTATTGGTCGTATGATTGTGAGGTATAGTTAAATTTTAACCTCTTTAGACAGGATTTTCGAGCTCAGTAGTTTGCCTAGTGCATAGAAGCATTTATTTCCCATTTTTATTGTTTATTGAATTTCAATTTGACATTCATTCTTCTGCGTTACAATCGTGCCTAGGTATTTGAAATCTTCCACTTTTTTGAACTCATACTGACCCACAGTTATGGTTTCGGTTTCAGGACAGTTCCCTACTAACTTTCATGTATTGCGTTTTCTCCGTGTTGAGATGTTGCCCTACCTTTTTTTTCTTAATATGTACTGTTATTACTTATTAAATAACTTATAATTTACTTCGAAAGACACGTTTACTTATACAACAAAGATAATTTTATTTACAAACGAAATTACTTATTTTTAGAAACAAAATAACTATTTGCAATAGTTTACCATAACCAAATACAATACGAGTAACTAAGATTAAAATTATACTGTTTTGAGTATTATTTAACTTCCATTAAAAAAATCAATTTGTTACAAATCTAACCTTATTAGTTTTTTATCATTAATAGTTAAAACGTGCTTTACAAAATCAGTTATTATAATATAATTATTTGTAATTTTTATGTGCCACAAAATCTAACTGTTTAACGTAACAATAATGGAACATTCCATATATTTGTTTATGATCCTTTGAAAAACGGGTAGAAATACGCCAGGAGCACAAATATATTTAATGCCACACAAACAGTTTACATGGAAAGGAAAGCTATTGGAAATAAACCGACGTGACCTTCTAGAGACCAAAATTAAACTCAGGATTAACCTAGGTGACCCGATTATTTGCGTTACTATCATAATGTAAAATAATTCTGATAATATTACTGAAATAGTTTACGTCACACTTAGTGGGCAAGTATACTCATGTCAGATTCGTCCTCTGCTTATATAACCGACCCATTGTTATCCTGTATAATGCCATCTGTATGAATAAATTATAATTTATTCCTTATTTCAGCGAAGTATTTAGCTACGAATACAACAAATAAATAAATGGAAAATAGTTTTGACAACTCAATAATATTTTTCCAATAGTAATCTAAACCAGCATTTTGCATTTCTTATTAATACCATGCAATTCGTATAATTTATAAAATCAATAATAAACTAAACTATACGGTTATAATTTATGAACACAAAAACATAATTTCTATGGATTAAAATGTATTCCAATTAATTATTGATTACAGATTCTATAAAATAATGAAATAAATAAATAAATATTACACTATCATATATTATATTAAAACAATAATTCTAGTTATAAAAGTAGAGTTCTTATTCAAAATATTTTGAATAAATTCTAAACTAACTTAATATTAATGGATAAATGGAAGAAATAGAATGTTTACATTCTATTTCAAACTAACAAACTGGGTAATCATATTTTTTCTCTTACCTTGCAGTATCCTTTTTAGATTCTATCTATAATTATAATCTGGATAATACGAGAACAGTTAATTCAAGTATCAAATAAAGAATAACGAATAGTCCAAACAATGACAGTAAAGATTATACCAGCATACACTAATTCTCAACTTATTTTTATTTTTATTTGAAATCTGCAATAATTACATGACAATTGATTTCTACCAATAGCAAAATAAAATATTCTAATATACTGAAAACACAAAACCGCAGATACTTGAAATACTTAATAGTATAAACAAAACTCAAATATCTAATCTAACATGTATTTGTTAATTAACGTTAATTTTATTCCCTGGTACAAAAGTGTACTTCAATACTTTGATCATCTATAATATCATAAACGCGGTATCCAAAAATGTAACGAACCATAATAATGATCCCACGCAATACCAATAAATTTCCACGATTCACATGCTAAGTTCGTACATACACATGATTTTCGGCGACACGAACTGTCTCCATCGTTCGTGAATTCAACCCGCTATTCACGCACACGCGCACACACACACACACACACACACACACACACACACACACACACACACACACACACACACACACACACACACACTCGCACGCGCACGCACGACACATATTTATTTTTCATTATTTAAATTTGTGTCTCTGCTATCCCGGATTTAGAGCTTGTAATCGTTTCCGTCAACGTTTCCTCTATTTCAGGTCCTCGTTGTTTCATTTCCGAAATCGATTTAGATCTCACTGTAGTCACAATTGCTATATTGATTTATGAATGTCACAAAATCGTTTGCATACGCACAATCGAACCGGCACTTGTCGATTTCCCTATCGGCTATCATTGAATTTGCATTGGTAGTTAAAATAGACTATAGGAAAGATAAAGGAAATTCATAAATAATCCTTAAAATGAAAACTATGTACATATATAGTTATAAGCTATGATGTACGAGTACAAAAAGATGAAAATCAACCAGCCCACCACCAATTTAATGTCACTTATCAGATACATATGTTAAATTATGTTTATTGAGTTGTATATATAAATACTATATATTGATATTGTCTCCTATTTTATGTTATTACTTCATAAGCTTAGAGATATGATTTTCTATCACGTCATAATGGTATACAATCACATACATATTACAAATCACAAGATATACATTTTGCATGATTCTACTTTATATCAGAGGTATTAAAAACAAATAGAAATAAATAAAAATAAACAATCTAAATTTTAAAAAAAAATGTAACTACCCATAATAAATATTTTTATTCCTAGTTATATGCTATGAATTTGTATTGTATTGCACTGAAAACAAACGTTGAAGTAATATTAATGAAAAACCTACCTATTGCTCTACATTTAAGTATGACTATTAAATTTTCTTAAAATGTATCGAGAAAACATATCACTACATTGTTGAGCCATTATAAGGTTCAATATAAAGTCTGAACTATAACTATTATTTTAATATAATTAAATATAACACGTTAGCTGATGAGGTAAAAGCAAAATTATTTATATAAATAAGTATACAATTATTTTCTTCAAAAACATTTTTTTACGGTATTATGAACAGTAAATATATACTAATATAAGCACTAATATTAATCTTTCAACAGGTACCAAATTTGAAATTTTTATCTTTTCAATGAACCACATAATATAATATACAATGTGTCCCGGGGGGAAGTGACCGCCCGGCGCCATATGAAAGTACACCAAAAGTTATGCAGAATCCACCTTTAAATGGGGGGTCTAACTTTATTATGTTTTAAGTTATGGGCGTTTTAATTTTTGTCTTAACAAAACAAAATCTGCCGAGAATTTTTTATGTATCTTCAAAAATATTCAACTTTTTTAAGTAATTTTTTTTTTATTTTAAAGCTGTTTTATTATGCTATCAAATGACATAACACAATTAAACCAGAAATTTACAAATTAATTAAAAAAAAATTTTAATGAATTTTTTTTGTAAAAAATCAGCATTTTTATAAGTAAATCGAGTATGACATCAAATAATCTCCTATTTACTACAGTTTTTGTTTGTATTTTATTATTCTACTAAATAATACCTATAATTTTGTTAAATTAATTTTTTTCGTATCTCTCATAATTTCCAAGTTATACGCTGTTAAACTTGACTATTTAGGATTCTCGGAATCGTTTATCGCTCTGTGTAAGGCGATTACAAGAATATAATTTAAAACCCTAAGGCCTATTATTACATTTTGTTGCTAGTTGATCGTGTGAATGAACTCAAACAAATTGAAATTGTAATGATTTAATTAAAAACGTATTTTAATAAACACAAAGGAAAATTAATAAACATAAAAAACAACACAAAAACTGTAACCTTTTCAGATCATAGATTAAGAAAATAAAAGTTATGCTTAATTCATTAAATTTTCGAAGTGTTCCCCACCTGACTGCAGACATGCTTGAACTCTTAATGAAACACTTTGTGTAGTTCTTTGAATTTCCACGCGATTTTGTCGAATTTCATTTGCTGCAATGGTAAAAATTGCAATGCTGCAATCCTAAATAGTCAAGTTTAACAGCGTATAACTTGGAAATTATGAGAGATACGAAAAAAATTAATTTAACAAAATTGTAGGTATTATTTAGTAGAATAATAAAATACAAACAAAAACTGTAGTAAATAGGAGATTATTTGATGTCATACTCGATTTACTTATAAAAATGCTGATTTTTTACAAAAAAAATTTCATTAAAATTTTTTTTTAAATTAATTTGTAAATTTCTGGTTTAATTGTGTTATGTCATTTGATAGCATAATAAAACAGCTTTAAAATAAAAAAAAATTACTTAAAAAAGTTGAATATTTTTGAAGATACATAAAAAATTCTCGGCAGATTTTGTTTTGTTAAGACAAAAATTAAAACGCCCATAACTTAAAACATAATAAAGTTAGACCCCCCATTTAAAGGTGGATTCTGCATAACTTTTGGTGTACTTTCATATGGCGCCGGGCGGTCACTTCCCCCCGGGACACATTGTATAATTATGTTCATTGAGTATATTATATTATATATTGCGTAAATATCATAAAAACTGATTTTTAGATATTTTTTTTTTCTTATGGATTCGTTTGTTGGATTTGGTAGCTAATACATGTATACCAAATACTCCTTAAATAAACTTAAATGAATCATAAATTATTAGTATAAGTAATAAAATTATAATTCATAACAAAAAAACATATTTAAAAAAAATTTAATAATTTTTGCTTTACACATGATAAATTAAATGTTAAAAGACAAATATTATTAAATAAAATTGTACTTACTTACGTTTATATCAATATTTAACAAACTAAACACTAATATTTTTTATATAGCTTAAACCCAAACCATTCATAAAGGACCAAAAATGAATGGGTCGTATACAATAATACATTGTACTCGTATCTTCCTAAAACTTTAAATTCACCCACCCTTTCACAGACATATCAACGAACATATTTACCTACCGAGATGTAAAGAGAGTATTTAAACTTAGAATAATTCCTTTCTTCCCAGAAAATTCCTGACTGCATCACTCATGCAGAAACAATGCGTATTCAAATCCCACTTTCATTGTTATCAATGTTTATTTAATAGAAATGAAATCCATCATAGCCAATAGTGGAAGATTTATTCGTGACTATGATTTAATTCGTTTTTTGTGAATCAACAAACATTTAAAAAAATGACGGAAAAAAACACTTGAGGTAAATAAAGAAAAATATAAATAATAGATATTTTAGATTCTGAGCAAAGTAGATGATCAATCGGTTTACAATGATGTTTATTTTTTTACTATTCTTTATGTATACACTTTTTGATACACTTAAGTTTATCCAAAGTGTCGTCCAATATCTGTAAAGATTAGAAATTTAATCTAGCTAAAAATAGAACATTGAAAATATCTTGTTTTTTAAAGTCATTAAAAATTTTTATATTTCACTAAAAAAACTAAAAATGTATTACGTTACTCATTTACTTCACTAAAAATACTAATAAAGTTTCAAAAATCGTGACAGCTTTTTGTTCAATAGCATTGAAATAAATTTAAATATAATGATACAATTTTTACGAAATAGTCTGTTTTTACATCAATTTTCAAATTTAATTATGTACTAAGAATTATTGGACCATCAAATCATTATGAACCTATTTTTTTAACCTTTTTAGCGTTGCCCCAAAGTTGGAGTCCGCGTGGCCATATGGGTTTGAGAAGTGTTTTGTGAATCAGGAGTTTAGTTTTAATGGAGGTGGAGTTATTATTGCTTATTAAGGGTTTGAGGATACGGAGACGATGATTCAGTGCTAATCTTTTGATTCTGATTTGATGAGCCCAGGTTAATCTTTGGTCGAGCCCGAGATATTTGATTTTTGGAGAGAAGGGGATAGGAATGCCGTATAAAAAAACTCTAGGACAGGAAGCATGTTTGAGGGTGTAGGTCGTATGGACAGAGTTGCTTTGATTTACTTTGAATCGCCAGTTGGTAAACCATTTTTCCATGAGGTTAAAGTGAGTTTGGAGATTAATTGACGCTATGAGTGGATCATTGTCAATAGATATTATTGCTTTGTCATCAGCATAGTCTGCTACTGATGTGTTGGGGGTAGTCCGTTAGTCAGAAGCGAAAATATTGTACAGAATAGAAAAAAAAATGCCCCCTTGGGGAACACCAGCATTGATATCTGCTACGTCAGATAAAGCCGAACCGTAGCGTATTTGAGTCTCGTTTAACTAAAAGAATAATTTATCGTTTCTTTAAATTTTAATACATCCATCCAGGGGCGTATTTATGGGGGGGCTGATGGGGCTGCAGCCCTCCCTGAAATTTTTGTTTAACGTAGAAAATTACAGTATTTGTACAGTATTCTACATAGTGTAGTGTGTACATTTAATAATAACAATAATTTTTATAGAATACGGACTGATAAAGTATCGTGATCTAGCGCAGCTGTTTAAAATGTGATTTGAGTGAGGCATATACATTAACTATATTTTTTAATTTTCTACAGCCCCCCCTGAAAAAAAACTCTGGATACGCGCCTGCATCCATCACTATTATCTTGTGCGAGGAGCAAAGAATACCCTATGGTGCAAAGTACGTCCTTTTTTAAATTGTATAATACCCATCAATGGTAAAAAGTGTTAATCACAATAAAAGCAAGTAATTCAAAAATACTTCTCCTCTCATTGACTGGCACCAACACAAATAAATTGTAATCGCAATAACGTTAACCAAAAATAACAATACGTCTGAATTTGTTTTCAAATAATTAACAAATAACTCAATGAACAATCTCAAGCATTTGGCTTTTAACAGTCCGATTTCAAAGTTTTGGAAAATTATCCTATTGAAAAAATATGTTCATTGATTGATTTTGATTAATTAGGACAATGTCATTGATTTGACATTTATATTACCCTATCTCGTCGTATGAAAATCTAAGAACAAAACTCGCGTCAATACTGTTTTTTTTTTTTTTTATAAAAATGATAATTATTATTATTATTATTATAAATTTTATTTTCCACTAGAATATATGTGCAGCGTGTAACAAATAAGAAATGTGCATATTTCATTTAAAGAGCATAATATAGAGCACACTTAAAAATATTTTATTTTTAACTTGCCTCTACTCATTCTGCCATTACTGATGCGTACACCCTAATGACTGGTAGTCGTATTCAACTCGTAATCAACACTCGTTATTAAGAGTCTGTCGTCGACACACTTAACACCGCCGCCATACGTCATCTGACGCACTAATGACGTTTAAAATAAAACTTTATGACGTAAAACAATTATTACTATGAAATCTGTTTTTTTTTTTGTGTGTGTCCGTCGCGGCCTCGCGACGGTCCGAAATCGATGCAACGGCCGATATCGATTAATTTCACCGGCCGCCCCTCGTTCCGCCGTAGATCCCGGTTAACCGTGATAATAATCGCAGAACAGAATCGGATAACAGTCACTAATTTTCTGGTCGCCACACGCTCTTCCGGTTGAATCCTTCTAGTTTCTACCAAAAACCGTTAGACGCCCATTTCCCTTCCCGTTGCTCCGTGTACCCGAACCGCCGTCAACCCGGTCGTACTTGGCGCCATTAAACGTATACTTATATTGTAATATTAGCCGATCGACTACACCGGGCCAACAACGAATTACCGATTTTAAATTAAACCGCACGAAAAGAAATAGTTGGGGCGTTGTAAATTCGTCGACCGTTTTCAATGTTTTCCTTTCTTCTTTTTTAAAAGCCCAGGAAGATATTTCTAAAATAAATACTAAAAAAAGTACTGACCCAATACGTGACCTACCACTGAATGTTACCTATCTGTCTAGCAATCGACTCTAATATCACTTTAATTAATTATTTAGTCACTTGACATAACTGAAATAGTAACATAGACTGTATTAACCAATCTGACATTAATACATTATAATATGTTTGATAATTAATATGTTTTACATACATATACAGGTAATATATCTTACATTATTCTGAATTTGCATAAAAAAAAGTATGAAGATATATCAAGGATGAAGGTAGGCAAACAGGACGCCTTCATTATAACGTTAATAATAACTTTTTTGATTATTTGCATTTTAATATTACTTTTTAACCTTTTTCAGTGTTGAATTTTTGAGATTCATTATTGTTTTATCATATTCTTTCAAATCTTAAAAAGTAATTTAGAAAATATGGTGTCAAAATTTACTTATTATTAACATAGTTGAAATTTCATACATATTACACAAAATACAAATTAAGAAAAAATAAGGTAAATTGAAATAAATATAATTGTCAAGAAAAATAAATCTAAATACATTTAAATACATATAGTGTTTAAATTCCATAATAATAATCATACAGGTACTTAATTTATTTTGTATCAAAACTATAACATTATACACTTTAGACCTGGGCGCTCCGCTGTAATGAACTTGTTGATCCTCATCAATTTCATTCTCGAAGCTTTTGAAAATAATTGCCAGATGGATGTTATCTTTACTGACTTTGAAAAAGCCTTCGACAAAGTCAATCACTACTTACTACTCATCACTCTCAGAAAGTCTGGGTTTGGTGATCCGTTAATGACATGGTTCGAATCATACTTGTCTGGAAGGTACCAATGGGTGAAAATTAATCAATATAAATCCGAAATCTCTCCTATACCTTCAGGTGTTCCGCAAGGGGCCCCTGTCTCCTCTACTATTTGCCCTTTTCATTCATGGCGTCAAGGAAATTGTCCCTAATTGTAATATTTTAGCATTCGCAGACGACATAAAAATTTTCCGTCGTATCAGTAATGCTTCCGAATGTCTCCTGCTACAAAATGAACTTACCACAACTGGTTTGAATCTATTGGTCTTAACTTGAACGTGAATAAATGTCAGTCAATGTCCTTCACCAGATCCCGTACTTTAATTGACCACAACTACTCAATAAACAATATCAATCTATCATCGACAAATCGTAAAAAAGACTTGGGAGTTATTTTCTCTTCAGACCTTAATTTCCACTATCACATCCAATCTATAAGTTGTAAGGCAAACAAAATATAGGATTCGTAAAGCGAATATCATCTATCTTTAAGCTTACCTCTCCATTGAGGGCTCTCTATTGCTCCTTAGTCCGCCCCCTGCTCGAGTATGTTACTGTTTTGTGGGATCCTCACACAGCCTCAGACTCTGTCATAATCGAGCGAGTCCAAAGACGCTTTTTATCCTACGCAGGTTATGTGTTGAATATCCCCCATTCAATGCATGACTACTCTCCAGTTCTCCGTGAGCTTAGACTTTCAACATTAGCCGACAGAAGAGTCACCTTCAACCTAAACTTTCTCAGATACCTCATCGATGGATCTGCCGGAGCGCCTACTCTCCTATCACTCATAAACTTTCACGTCCCTCCACGTCGGACCCGGTCTACCACCACCTTTGCTATCCCTTTGCGTACCACTAATTACGGTTCAAATAATCCAATCCCCCACTCGATGCGCATTGTTAATATACACTCGTCATTTTTTACTCTAACATAATAATAATAATTATTATTAGTGATCTAAATTGTATTATAATACAACTTTTATTAATGAAAATGATAACACTAAAATAATAACCAATAAAATACCTTACCTAGGTAAAATATCCACACTATCCAAACAAAATTTTAACTCAAATAGTTTGCTCTTACATATTTTGCGTTAGTAATACCTTACTACCGTTTCTTCCTACCATTTCTATTAATAAAATCCATGTAATATATCTATGTTTATAATAATATATCTAAGAGCTCATAACACATGACCAATTAGGCAAATTGTTAAATAACAATACTTTCGACCAAAACACCAGTGTGTCGTATTACCCTAATAATTATTTTAAACTGGTCTCTCTAACTTACTTACTTAAAAGTTAAAATATTTAAATCATTATTTACTTCGTAAACTTAAAAAAATGTTGTTCTTACATAGATCACAATTTACAGTTAACAGTTACTCGGGATTGATTAATTTTTGTTTATGAACAATAAATTATTCAACTTCACAGTACACGTAATATGTAATATATATCATATTACAATATTGCTGACGTAAAGCATTTATATATTATAATAGGTACAAGTATCTATGATACTTGAGCGTACTTGAGACGCCATCTGGTATTGAACATCATAGTTTGAGATTTGAAGCTGTAACGTTGACATTGTTCATCAATCATCAAAATATGAACACGTATCATATTGTCTAGGCAAAAAAGTTATGAGAAATCTCCTATTTTTATTATATATCTCGAGTTGAAAATTACATTTATTGGATTTGAATACCGAACAACTTATCTAGACGATTTATTTCTCAAAGAAGACTTAGGAGGAAAGCCCGAAAAATTACTAATATGTGTAATCTGTCGAATAACTTGTGTTATTTGACGAATAAATTAGATTGAAAAACCAAGTCTACTGGTATATTTTACAAAAAATATATATTCCCAATGTTTAAGTAAAAAGTGAGATAAGTACTGTAAGCTTTTTTTTTAAGCTATTGTCAATGATATATTTTATTGAAAAGGATACATTGTCGCAGATTCTAATATATGCGCGTAGTTGATGTGTACTACAGTGTACACCTATATATTTTTTATGTGACTTTGCCCTTAACTTAATGTAAAGTAGTCAATATTCACTTGACTACATTGACTAATGTTATCTATGTATAAGTTGACAATTTTACATTAGAGAGATGAAAATAAATGTCAAAATAGAAGGTAAAAAAACACAGTTCAACTTGCAGTACAAGTTTTAGCACTTACATGTCAACACAATCCATTACACTTTCTTTATGGTTACTATTGGCCTTTATAAATTATAATTCTAGTTACATGAAACAATACCTATACTTAAAATATGCAATTTGTTGATAAGCATACGTTGATAGTGAAACAAACTTTTAATTAGGTATTTAATGTGTGATTCAGAGCTAAAATTTAAAACACATTACATTTTTTTTTTTTTTTACGCTTACCTACGAATGTATAGTTCGCGTCAGTCTTTATTGCAAAAATTTGAAGTATTAGACGTAATAATAACACATATCAAAATTATTTTCTTTCTTATTTTTACGTTTCATTTGAATTAATTTCACCATTTTTCACTATACCTAACCTATAATATGCTATCGAATTACGCTTGGTTATTTATACGACTTACACATTTAATCAGTTTGACTTTTCTCACATATTGATGAAGTTTTTGTTATTTGCATATTACTTTTAAGTTATAACTTATAATTATCCTTAAGTAAGTAGCTCCATTGGGAGCCTTCCTCCATCGTGCCTATTTCATGTTACGTGAACCAACTATTATCATTCTTACTTGTTGTGCAAAAATGTGTGTAGTTGTATATTTCGTATCAAATAAAAAAAAAAAACAAAAAAACAAAAAAAAACTTATAATTAAGCACGTACGTTCGCAGTATTTTTATAAATTTGTACGTTACACACAAATAAAAATTAGTAGGTAAACAATAACTCAAAAAACTAAAGTACTATTCTATACTGATATTTCATTATACATTCGTTATGGTAGAATGTAGACGATTGATCGATGTGTGGTGAATGTTTTACTATTTTATTACATAAGACTATATTATTACAAAGCCATATAAATAATGGCTTTTTGAGAAAACAATAAAACAGTCCCTAATAGCTAAATTGTAAAATATTCTTTCTGAGAGTGAAATCTGATGACTAAAATATGGTTTTTGGTTTTTATAAAAAAAAAAAAAATAACAATGCAGAAGAATAGAAAATTATAAAATAACATCAATACACACAAAGTTTTAAAAAGTTTAAATAATTTGTTGATTGATGACTATATTAAAGTTAATCATAAAAACAAAATAAAAATATTTTCTCATTTTAATAAAATCTATGTTAAGTTTTTGAACTTAAAAAATCTCAATTTTAAATTATCTATACTTTAAAAATACCTTTAAGTTTTAATAACTCAATAATTTGTATGAGCCTACTTATAATTTTTAGTTAAATAAATTTTGTATTTCGAGTTCAGTGAAAAGTCTAATGAATATGAAAGTAATATGTTGTAATTTACTCAAAATTTTTCAAAAGAAAATATTATTCTGAAAATTGTATACATCCCTTCTCGGATCGTTAATATATATTATAAATAATGATTTTCAAAAACCTTTCCATTTCAAAAAATTATTCTCAAATATAGATTGGTTAATATTATTTTAAATATAAATCATTTAAAAAAATTTATTTACGATATAATTTATTATAATATACGAGACTTTGAAGCTAAAAATTATGTTACATTAATTTGTTTTGTCTAAATATGTCTTAACATTTTCAAAACCATGTCACTGCCGTTCTATTTCTTCATATTATATACATATAATATTTTTATTTATTACTATGTATTTTATTATTAAGAATACTTGTTACCATTTAAAAATAATAAACGTACAATTATTTTGAGCTCTCAATAGTATTCAACTAAAAATACAGAAATATTTACATTTATATGATACTGGAATCAAATATTTTGACAAGTTTTTTTTTAATGATCATAATGTTTAAAATTTTAATAAATTCTTCTTTTGATTTCGACGATATTATGCCATTAGATTTTTTAGCACACAGTGAAGCCATTATTTGCGGACACCTTCCCGTAATATATTTAAAGCCTTTTCATGGACATAGTAATTTTCAAAATTCCATTTGAATATTACTTCAATATTTCACTCTTCTAACAAAAGACTATCTATTTTTTAAAGAAACAAAACTCTATGTATTTCTGCTGTACACAAGATTCACTATAATTTATCACCCCGGTTATGTATTAAAACTTATAATATATATTAAATATGAAAAAAAAATTAACACATTTTGCAACATAATTTTTCATATTATCATTTCGATCGTTAAATTTCTCTCACCAATACTTTTTCTTTTCTTTTATATTCATTTGGTGAATAATGTAACTACTTATAACAATAGTTTTAATATAACAACTTCAGAAGTACCTGCCTAATGGTAAAGTATTTTTACTCGTAAATAGCAAAGTCAAACATCTTTTGCATCACGGGTATTCTTTGGTCTTCAAACAAAATATTGATGGTTACAGATGGTTGGATTTTACAGAAACGATGAATCATTTTTTTTTTTTTTTTTTTGAACATTCTCAGCAAACCGCCTTTCTAAACTGGTTCAATGTTGCTTATTAAGAATTAAATAAGTATGGTTAATTTAAACATTCAATTTTGAATATAAAAATCAAAATTTTTATTAGATAAAACAATTTTCAAAATTTATTATTTAATCCAAAAGTAATAAAATGGTTTCGAAATTCATTTCCAGTTTGTATAAGAGTTTTATAAGTATTTAGACAAATTTAAAATATCCAACTTAATCACTTTTAGAGTTAAACAAAATAAATTAATTTAATTTTATAAAATTATTTTTACAGTAGATTTTACTGTTTTTACTAGAATTTTCACAAATATTGGAATAAATTTTGAGAATCAAAAATTTACTCAAAAATTAAGACCTGTATAATACTGTATAAATAACAGTTTCTGATCTGTACATATAAAGCACCTGGATATATTTTTTAAATCACTATTCTTAACCAAAAAAGTGTTTTCAAACTCAATAATTTAACAAAAAAAGATTTAAAAACCAAAACATTGCAAAACTAATGCACCCTTCACCTCACTTAAAATCTAAAACAGAATACACTATAAACAAATATAAATAAAGTAAAAGATTGCTATATTATTAAATAATTTGTTAATTTGTTAAGGAAGTTAATAAGTAAACATAATCGTAAAGCCTTTAAATTTTTCTTTCGAAATGTAAAAAAAAAACATTTAATTCAAATTCAACCTGAGCCAATTAGTTAGTAACTAGACGTAATGAATCTGTTCATGCAATCTACATAATGGTATTATACCAATTTCACAGTTATTATGTACAATAAGAAAAGAAAATAATAATTAAACTTAACTAAAACTCTTTGCTATCCACTTACTGATGGAAAAAAGTTGTTACATTTTATAAATAGGTGTAGGTAGTAAAAAAAATTATTAATTAACTAATTGAATTTGAATGAGTGTTAACAAAAACAAAATTACTACCATAGTAGGTACTTATTATGAGAATACTTCAAACTAATAAATGATAATTTTGTAATTTTGAAATTATGTATAAAGAATTCTGCGTAATCTAATTATAACAAATACAATTTTTCCATGCTCATCAAAATCACAACAAAAAAATATTTTCGAAACTTTGTTTTAAAAAAGTGTAACACATTTCTTATGTTTTTATGCTTGGACAAATATGAATACCCATTAGCTAATATTTATTTTACTCAGCAAGTATTGGATGTCATATACATAAAAGGAAAACCCCATTTCACCCGTATAATGCTGAAGTGAAAATTTAGATCACAAAGTCACCGTAAATTTTTAAATATTGTCAATTAATCCACTTGGGATTGCAAAATTAAATGAATATAAAACCTAAATTATTTGGAAATTTCAAGCAAAGAATAACACTGTAAAATATGTCAGGTATGTTATTATTATGAAAAAAGTCTCATAGAAATACCTAAAATAATAAATTGAGCACGAGGTATTCAATTGACGATATTTCACACCCGAAAGTTTTAATAATTCCTTGCAGGTGCTTAGTACCCTTAGTACTTAATATCTAGTAAAAATTAGAGAGATATCATTTTTTAACATAACACATATATGATAGTAAAACAATATAAAAAGACAATCGTTCGTGAATTTAAAGAATCATTATACAATAAGAATTAGTTATTTATATAGACAAGACGGAAAAGCATTAAAGAAATTAAAGTTATGACCGTGCGAAATTCGAGAAATTTAATAAATAAGTACTATTTAAACTATCAAATCAATTTAATCAATCAATATATAAATCAATTGATAAATTATTTTAAAAGAAAAATTTTTTAAAAATCCGCTATCCTTTCAAAATAATTCAAATGAAGTTAGTACAGTTGAATATACTTATTTTTACATGTAAATAATATCAATCAATGACAAATGTAGTTAATATAATCTGAAAATATATATGTATATTAATTACACATATATATGTGTCATAAACAATAGCAATCAACATAATATACGTGTTATAACTAATTAATATTTTTTTTTAGAAAATAATATCTTTCAAAATGGTATGTTTTGTACATTGAAAATGAACTGCTCGTGTACCTTGTTAAAACTGCTTTATTCAAAACTCACTGAAAACAATGCGTCTTAATAATCCATTATTATAAATTCGAAGTTCACAACAAAATGCTCAGTTTTATACCTAAACCAAAAATATTTCTAAAGGATTTTGTATTTATGTATTTATGATAACATTTGCTTAAAATTTGACTAACAATAAATTAAACCTGGTGTTTTATTTTATTTAATCAAATAAAAATGAAATCATTTTGATTATTTTTATACTTGGAGGTATAAGCATTATTAAAATAAAAATGTTTTTAAGCGATACAAAACAATGTAGATATAATAAATAATAATAATTATACATAGAATGCATACTTATCACACAATATCCATTGAGTATATAAATATATAATATATAAGTATATAATCAGTATTGTTGTTCAATAATATACATATAATAATAAACAAATATACTTCTAAAATTAACACTTAAATTTACAATTATGTATTTGTAAAAATCTGTGTTAAAAAATATAGTTGTATTGTAAAATTATCGTCGAATTCTTACAATTAAAATCAAATCAATATTTACCATTTACTTTAAGACAATCGTTTTTAACCCATATTTTGTGTTCATTTTTTTATTCTTTTTACTTTTTTTTTTACTCATAGTTTTAGCGATATTATTTTCAATTGTAAAATCTTGTCATACAAATTTTCAAAAAATAAGAATACATTTTGTTTAGATAACTAAATAAATTTATAAATTCCAAGAGGCTCAAAATTATATTAGTTCACATTTATAGGTTTTTCATGATAATTTATTTCAATAATTTCTTAACTATACATTCCATATCTAACATTAGTCTAAAATACATTTTAATCAATATAATATAAGAATATAAAATATTTTTTTAATTTTTTTTTTTTTTTTAATTATTCTTTAAACATCGATTCATAACGTACTTACCTGTCGATACAACAACGTAGAGCTGTACTGTAATATTTTATTTTTACATTACAGATGAATGATTAGATAGATACCAGCAAATATTACATAATATTGGTTCAAAAATAAACGTGCATCGGATAACATTTAGTGTTTTTCAGATCAGTGTACACTTTACTTAATAATATAAAGTGTATATTCAACATTCAAATTTAAATTTAAACCTGTGGAAAAACTTTACTTTAATCTTAAGTTGTTTAATTTAAACTACACTGAGAATATTCAAAAGTTTAATTATTTGTTACGCTAAATATATTTATAATGTGTAATCAAAATTAAAATATATTATATACTATGGGTTAGTGTAGAAGCTACGGGTTTTAAAACCTGCAGATAATTACTTTGAATTTTGAGAGAAGCAAAGGACCTATTGGTTGCATATTGATATTTATTTTTTCTGTATATTTTTGTCCTTGAGCATTTTTTAGCAACTTCATTAAAAAGATTCGTTCAGTCTCTCTAAAGATCTCAAACTGTTTTTTCTTTTTTTTTTTGCGTGTTTTGAGAAATCACATTAAATTTTTTTCTAATACAATTTGGATTTTTTGATATTAAGATCGGAAATTTTAACATAAATATCATATTATATTTTACTAATAATACTGGAAAAATCTCTAAAATCTTTTAATAAAAATATTTTTTTTCTTTATTGATTAGATTTATAATTTTAATCCATTTAATATTACACTGAAGCTATTCTCAAAATTTTTCTACTAAAAAAATGATTTATTTTTTCTTTGAATTGAAATATACTCTCTGCCGATATTTTATCCAAGGAGCTAAGAATACTCGTGGTGCAAAGTATGATATCCTGGTTTTTAGTTTTTTTTTTTTTAAATACTTTTATCGGGACATACTAAGATAGGTACTCTAAACGATTTATATTATATTATAGACTTTCAATCGATTAGACAGTGAGCACAAGTGTTACTATAAGAGTTGAGACAAACTATTTTAAAATTTTTAAACGTTTTTGTGGACATTATGTAATTGGTCGTAACAATTGACAAATTTAGTTACATACGTATACTTACCTTATGAATATCAGCATAATATTATATAACATTGACATCGTAACGAATGTCTCTTATTGTTTCCAATACCATTGCAATGTCGACCATGATCGTCTCATCACGTTTGAATCAGACGATATTTGTAAAAAACAAATTTGAATTCTTGGAACACTCATTTGGGTGATCGATTTTACTTGACTGAGTTGATATAATGCAATGTGCATGTGATGAAAAATTAAATAATTCAAACTGTATCATATAGCTATAAATTTAGCACAAAACAAAATGTAAATGACTGTTACAGAAAAGTATTAAAAAAAACTTTATCAATTATTAGTTTAAAACAATAAGTACTCTATGTTAAAACACTACGTCATACAAATTGTTAATTAAACAAAGTTAAAAATGATACAACCTTTTCGTCAACAGTCGTAACAGTTGGACACTACATCAAAAGTCAACATGGTTTTTCCAATACCATCATAAATATACATACTCTAAAAAATATATGACATTTGTTCGTATACAGCACATTTGGGCGAAATTCCGAATTATTATTAAGAATACTTTTTAAACATTCTGATTATAGTTTTCAAAAATATTTCATACTATTTTAATGCTGCACTTTATCCTTAAAATAAAAATATGCTTTTCTAATGATTCATATTTTACTATACAGATGTACAATGTACGTTTTTTTCTTTTCTTTTTTTTTTTTTTTTTTATACAAAAAATATACTAATATAATGTAACATAATGTTTCTAATAAAAAAAAAAAAAAATAAAAAAAATGTAGCATAATACTATCGAGAAAAATGATTCAAGATTCAATCGAATGATTGAATTTAAAATGCATTTTTTATGGATTCAAAATACTTTGGAAAACATTTTTACTCAAGTATCTGATAAAAGTGTCACAAAAACGCAACGGTGTTCAAAATGGCGGACCTACACAATTTCAGATCAACTGTTAAAGTAGTTAAACTTAATTGTTTAACAAAACAGAATTTAACATTTTATTTTCTTTGATTTATAATTACGAAAAGTACAACTTATTTATAATTTAGAGCAAAATGTTGAAAAACATTTTACGAATAAATATCAACAAATGTAGGTTTTTTCGTCAAAATATTTACCGAATGTATTAATTTGATCATCTATTTATCAACTTGATAACAATGTATTTGTTTTGACAACAGTGTGAACGATAAAATAAAAATTTCGACTTTCGACGTAATATAAAATAAAAGTAATACTCATTTTTATGAACAAATGAAAAACCCTTCAACAAATACAATCATGTTGTCACATAATTTTTGATTATTGTACTGAATTTGATGCAATAAGTTTGACGTGATGTTAAGGTTGATAAATGTGTTTTTCTCGGATACTGAATAAATTTAATTTATCGACTGACATATCTCTATAGACAGCGTCAACGAAATAATATTTATAATGAATAATGAATTAGAAATAATATATATTAGATATTAATTTTAATACTTAACTAAATTTTTTCTGATTGTGAGTATAAATGGAATATTAGTAATGTTTTTATTTTATTATTTAGTATTTAGAAAAAAATTAAACTTACTATCTAATATGTCAAAAGTAAAACTTTCACTATAAACTGATAATTCTATTTAATTTTAAAAACCTTTTTTTGTTATATATATATATATATATATATATATATATTTTTTTTTTTTATCGATTCTGCATATTTGTACTGTAGAGGTTTAATTCACGGTTGAGACTCATAATATTAAATTTTGAGCCAAGTAAAACCCCAAAAATAACATTATAAAAACCCGGTGTTATCATAAATGTGTTGAGCACTTAGTTCGTTTATTAACCTCAGCATTGAACATAAATATAATTACCAATGAGTTATCCTATTGAATCCAACAAAAATAGTTTCAAAAAGATTCTGAACTCAATAATTATTTTTATCGAAAATGGTGAATTATTTGCTATATTGATTTCAAATGTTTTAGCCTCGTCTTAGAGACACCAAAAACGCAATATTAAAAATGTCTTTATTGTAATTTAAAAATTGTAATTCTCGATAGATCAAATTGTAATCAGTTGCAGGCTTAATCAAGCCTATTATATTAATTATTAATTAATAATACTCTTAAGTGAAATAAAACTTTATAATTAAATCAAATTTAATTATTTTAAAATGTATATTTATGATTATGATATTAAAAAATTCGATAAGATAATAGATGGTGGAAGTTTATCCATCGACTCTCTATGTCAGGGGTCTTCAACCCGCTGCTCGCGGGCACCATGTGGCCCGTTTTGTTATTATTTGCGGCCCGCGATCATATTCGAAATATAGCATGCATCTTTTCTATTCCGATAAAATTAAAATGGCCATGAGCCATCGTTATTGAAAAAATTGGGAAAAGTGCGATAAAACAAATTAAATTACCTACTTACATGTTATAGGTAAATGATGGCTGTTTTGATGATATTAATAATAGTTTGTAATTTAAAATTTAATCATGAAAATTGTAATAGTAAAACTGAATTTTAGTATAAAACACTTGTTTTTACTATGGATGCGGCCCGCGAGATTTGTATAAAATAATATGTGGCCTCTCCATAAAAAGGTTGAAGACCCATGCTCTATTTGATACTTTCAAAATTCGATATTTATCTCAAAATTGTGTTTTCGATAATACAAATTTAAAATTCTAAGAACTGCCACATTTTTTATATTTTTTCAAAGCCATATAAGTATTGTTGATAATTGATGACATTTTGAATTTTCTAGCACCAATACTTTTGGAGTTCTTATAACTGAAAAACTACAAATGAAAATTACGTTTACCATCGTTTTTACTCAAATTTGGTTTTTTTTTTAACTTTTGGAAGATAGATACCATTTTTAATCTATAGAAAAAAAGTGGATTCTTACAAGAAAAATTATCTTAATTTTAAAACCAATAAATTCTTTGTTTGTCTTAGAACCAAAAATATATTCATCAATATTTAAAACTAAATCACCAAAAAAAAATATTTTTTTAACCATAAACCCCTTATACGCCAAAGAGTTTGAAAGCTTAAAAAAATGAATTTACTTATGATTTTTTACGCAAGCTTAAATTAAGAAATTAATGAATTTGAGTGAAATTTATAAATACAATTATCAGTTTGTAAGTTTTATTCATAAATACAAGAGTAAACACGATAAAAATGTCATGTTTAGTGAAAAATTGATCACATTTTATTGAACATTAATGAAATCTATGTGAACCTAAAATCAGTGATTAATTGTTTTTTTTTTGTTTCCGAGATTATTTTTCAAATAAAAATAAAAATTACTGAGTTAATTATTGAGACTTATGCGTTTTACTAAATCTGTTGGTACTTTTTTCTAACCGAAGTTTTACGATTTCAATATAACTAAATATATTAGGATTTTGTAAAAAAATAACATTCTTAAGTACTAACCAATATAATTTTTACAATTTTTACAAAAGTTCAGTCCAGATCCAATTCGATAAAGTCATATTTGATATTTAAATATTTTCTTTCCTATCAACCTAAAGTTATTGATAATTACCGCTTTCAAATTGGTTTTTTGTGTTCCGCATGCATATTTGTTGTTATCTGACATATTATACCAACGTTTTATTGATATCATATTGTGTGGCTTAAACTATTGAAACAAACTTAGTAGTATGGTTTGGGGTATTTTATTTGTAGACAATATTGTACAATACTAGAAAGGTAATAACTAATAATACGTCCACACACATAGAATTACTACAAAATATAAAGTCGTGTGTTCAACGCAACTAACAATAATAATAGTTTCGGTTAACCCGAAGTACGAACGAATATATGCTTCTTATTAAGGTGATAAATGTCCCTACTACTACAACGGCTTTAAATTGTCATTATAAACGTTAGAAGTTAGCAAAATGTATTTTCCGAGAAATGAATATTTCGATTGCCCATTTCAGTGCTCGCAATCTTTACGACTGAATACGTAGGCAGATGGGGGATTGTGAAGCAGCGAAAACAAAAAGGCAATGATATGGA
Source organism: Therioaphis trifolii (assembly GCA_027580255.1). Classification (NCBI taxonomy): domain Eukaryota; kingdom Metazoa; phylum Arthropoda; class Insecta; order Hemiptera; family Aphididae; genus Therioaphis; species Therioaphis trifolii. Next base: position 7,171,848 of record CM050409.1, on the reverse strand, counting down.
AATATTATAACCGATAACGAGTGCGGAAGATACGTCTTGTACACTGCCTTTGTTGTAAATCTCACGGCGAGTACTCCTTACGGCACTTGTGTTCATTATTTTTCTCCCTGAAACACTTTTTCCTTTTACCTTTTATTTTTCTTGAATATTTTGCTACTTTATACGGTTTTTTTTTTCAGACCAGTTTTTCATCACTAAACCAACCCTATTCATTGGTTCTTGAATTTAATACTGAACAAAAACCCAATACGCCGTTCCGTGTTTCTATGGTGACTATAAGTCAAGCAAACTGTATGATAATCGCTATGGTTTATGAACACTTCAATCTTGAGATCAAATTTTATAAAAATCTCACCCAAGACGGCAGGACGTTAGTTTTGCGTTTAACATCAAGTACATAACATACATAATTTTATGCTGTACACATATCCGCGGCATCGTTATCATAACACTAGATAACACGGTTTAAGTGGGAAACGTCGGATAGTTATTTTAGGTATATGATCACATAATATGCACGCTGTGTTGACTGTTCGGCGTTAGATAGAGACAAAGATCTACAAAAAAAAAAAAAATAACAACACTAAAGACATAATACAGGCGTAATTCGAATACGATGAAAATAATTTTAAGACAGACCGATGAAAAATCGGGTGGACAGTGTTTGCGCCCAAATATCGTAGTTTCGCCTATATAGAAAAACCTTGAATGCGCTTAACAAAATTAAATAACATTAAAATACTTGTATGCGCCTAATAACATTACAAACCAATAAATTTGGCAACAATACGTAGAAATATTATTTATTTTCCATTTTTAAATATATAAATAATCAATAATCATATCATTTATATCTATCCAGCTTAGTTGTAGATAATTTTTATTACCTTGATAGTCGATAGGACAATCCTAGAATATGCTTTTAAAATAATATTAAACGCTTTAGTCGTCGTTCTACACTTGATTGCACATTTTATTTTAAAAATGTCAGAAAATAATATTATATTAGCAAAAAGTGCAAGTAACAACTTTAAAGATTTACTTATTGTCGATAGTTTTAAATTTAGAAAAGTTTACGAAAGTAAATGTGGTAACGTAACGTGGCGTTGTACAATGAAATCATGTTTAGCAAGACTAATTAAAAATGGAAATTCAACTGTAAGTAGCAATTTTGTTCATAACCATAATGCCGATGAAAAAAAGTTAAATCGTCAACTTATTCAAAGTGTGTGTAAAAAAAGAGCCAAAGATATGACTGATCGTCCAATTAAAATTATACGTTCTGAAATTACAAAAAATAGTTTTGATACGTTAGATTATGGAGACGTTCAATGAATTCGTGATAGAATGTACCCTTGTAGAAATATACAAAAAAATATTCCCAAAAACGTTGTTGAAGTCCAAGAATTTTTACAGGCAGAAAATATTATATCATCTAAAGGCGAATCAATGGTGGCAGTTAATGACATAGAAAATAATATTGTAATATTTACATGTACTACTAACTTGCAGTTTTTAAGTTTGGTTAAAACGATATACGTCGATGGCACATTTACTTATTGTACAAAATTTTTCTGTCAACTTTTTACTATTCATGGATTTTATAATAATCATTACATACCTCTCATTTTTTGTTTGTTACCATCAAAATGTGGTGAAGTTTATGAATATGTGTTTAGAAATATTAAGCGTTTATGTTCAAATCTTAACTTAGAGTTTTCACCAGTTGAAATGTATTCTGATTTTGAAAAAAGCATTCTAAATTCTGCATCTAAAATTTGGCCAGAAATAAAATTGTCCACTTGCAGATTTCACTTGGGCCAATGTTGGTACAGAAAAATTCAAAATCTTGGGTTAACAAATGTATATAAAACTGATACTCTTGATGGAAAATGGTTGCAATATTGTTTTGGTCTTCCTTTTTTATATCCACTGGAGGTTTCAGATTGCTTTTTAGATCTTATGTCAGAAATTCCAGGAGAAAAAAAATACAATTATTTGCAGATTATTTAGTTGACAATTTTATAAGCGATTAAGATAGTGTATTTCCACCTCAACTATGGGCTAAAGGATGTAATAATCAAACGCAGACAACAAACGCATGTGAATCATTTCATAAACATTTCAATTCATATTTTTTTAATAGTCATCCGTCAATCAATAAATTTGTAGAAGTTTTGAAAGAATTTCAAACGGATACGTATTTAAAAATAAATATTGCTAGAACAACAATAAAAAAAACAAAAAATAATGCTGTGGTAAAAAAACACTGGGAGATTCAAAACTTAAGAAATGCATCCACATCACCTATTCAATTTATAAAAACAGTTTGTAATAAAGTTAAAATCACAAAAAGAGTATGAGAAAAAAAGTATAATAATTTTATAAAATTTAAAGTATAGTAACACGGTAATAAGAAATTACCAAAAAAATTTAATTTTCAATATACAATATCAAAGTAATGACGCATCAAACTAGAGAAGCTTAAATTTTTAACCACACCAGAATAATTATTAAAATATATTTAATTCTGTCAGTTCGAAGTCTGAAAAAAAGTGGGACGAGAAATTTAAGTTTCACTGCACAGTTGCCAAATTTATTTAATCATAATGTTATTAGGCGCAAACAAGTATTTTGACGTTACTTAATTTTATTAAGCGCAATCAACGATTTTCTATATTGGCGCAAATACGGCATTTGGGCGCAAACACGGCCCTCCCGAAAAATCTTTACCGGCGCAATTGATGAGTAACCTTTTTTTGTCACTTAAAATTTTTATTTTACCTGCCAATTTTCGGCGCAATTGACATATCCCCCTTTTTAGGCTACGATAATGTATTTTTTTTTTTAAGAAAACTGTTTTTTTCAATATACAAGATTAATGAAAGTGATGAATATTTATGTTTGAAAAATATGTTTACATTTAATAAAAGTTGCATTTACATAATTTATTATTTTTCCATATAATTCTAACTTCGCTTTATATATTCAGAATCAAGGTAACTGTAAAAACTTAATTTTAAACAAAGGTATAATATTCATAATTAATAATTTCAAATTTTATTGTGTGTGTAAAGAAATGAAATTAAAAAGTTTTCTTTCAAATAGTGCATTTTCGTTGCTTTGTCATAGTTAAAACGAAACTTTTAGAAATCACCTTAGGTACATACCGTTTTTAAATTGTTATCTTATTATTTTTTATTTTTTTTACAGAAACACGTCACTATATTTCTCATACGTGAATTAATCGTGACGTCAGTGATTCATGATGCTAACATTGTCAATAATAATTCTTATCTGTTGATACAAAGAAAGGTAGAAAACGTTATTAGTTCAAAATACGTCAAAAATCTATACCTCAAGAATTTGATATTTATTTTCCTATATAATTTGTTTTTATTATTATTATTTTCTTTTTTTCTTTATTATTATTATTATTATTATGGTTATACCGATGTATCAATACGTCGGCATGACATATCAATCATAAATGACTTTGATTAAAAATGAGAACGGTAAAAAAGGATAAAATGTACATTACCTTCAATATGTCAACAATAACCACAGAGGAATGTTGGTGTAATGCTTTTTCAGAAAATAATACCAGATAATAGATTTAAGGTCGGTTAGAAATAATCCAAGTGGAAAATATTGACTTCTCGGTTATTTGGCAATTACAAGATATACGCATATAACTTAATATTACAAATACTTTTATCTCGGCGAATTATTACGAATTAATATGGTTTTTTACAAATTTTAGTCGTTTTATGGTGATGGAATTTTGTAAATATTTAACACACGCGTTACCACGGTACCTGTTAAATAATATTAAAAATAATTTGTACATTTATTTTATCATAGCATACAATTACAACTGAATTCATGAACGATTTTTTCCCTATTCGAATTTAAACAAACAAATTAGAATAAATATTGTTGCTGGAGATTCGTTTATTTTAAATTTTCAACTGAACTGCGGATACATTGATTTTTCATCGATTTACGAGAATATTATGTCCATGAATGCATTTTTCAAATGTAGGAATGACTTTAAAAGCTTCATTTAACTTCTTTATTGATTGAACTTGCCACAAATATAGTGCTGAAAATGACACACTTTGAACTCTAGTTTTAAAACATCATACTACATAATTCATACTGTCGTGAAAATAATAATGTTTTTTTTTTTTTGTTATGGGTAATTTAAAAACCTTTAAACTTAAAATAAACGACCAAGTTAAAAAGAAAATTCTCAATAATTATTTTAATATTTGTTATTACCTATATGTAATACTAAAATGTAATAGATTAAACCTAGAAAAATGGTGTTTTATGGTAATTTTCATTTACACATTTTATTTAATTAATGTCACCATTACTGTGAGCTGAGCTGTTCTGAGAAATGTTTTTGAATGTGCCGTTCATCCTTCAATAATTTTTAGTGTAAAATATTAATTTAAACATCTTTCATTTTGAAGAACTATAATGACAATTTTGAAACTATAAATTACTTATTAAACGTACGAAAATAACTTGGAGGTTATTATTATTTTTATATGATAAGATAAATAAAAAGCTAGTAAGATAATGACGGTGTTAAGTTCATCCTTCATCTCGTCAGTCTTCGGTCAATATAATGATATGGAGAGTAAAAAACTTTAAATAATCCACTGTTACGATGGGCTGATAACATGTGTAGTATAAAGTATGATATTATTTTAAATTTGAAATCAATGATATATTATTGTTTTTAGATAACCATTCTGAGCGAAACACAGATAATCTTTATCACCAACTAGTGAAGTTCAAGAAAACATTAAAAACTTTATAATAAACAATTGATGCAAATTTTAAGTTTCAACTAAGTTCTGGATTTTGCAATCATCTAATGAATTATGATTACTAACAACTTGAACTTGAAAATAAAATTCAAAAAAAATTACTAAAAAAAAATAACTATTGTAGGTTTTTAATCTATTTAATTACGTTAGAAATTGAGTAGTTAATCAAACTGTCATCGGATACTGGATAGACTCCTATTCGTGTGTTCCATGTCAATTTACATTCACTCGTATTCTTTTTTTTATATGAACAGATAATAATATATATTTTTAATGTAAAAATTGTAAACAGTTTGATCAGAAAAAAAAATTGTTTTACAACATAATATGCAGATGTCATTAGAAGTTAGAACTACCGTCCCAGTTTTATGCAAACATATTAATATGTATGCATCATAAATCAAAATCAAGAAATTATCAAACATAATCTTCTAATTCATTGTTCTATTAGTGTTTTAACATAATATTACACGAACAAACGAAAAAAAATTTAGTTCTTTTTCACATAGTCAGTATCATTGAAAAAAAAATACTAGCATTCCTAAGTATACCTGATTATATTACAATTACTTTGGTTTTACATTTTTGCTGTCAGTTGTAACGTGACGAATAAAAGACATGCCAATGACTGAAAACTTTTATTTTCCATAATGTTTAAAATTTTCTGAATAAACGTATATAAATTAAGGTCAACTGTACGAACTTGTCTTTTTAATTATTTGATCCCAAGAGTAAGATTTATTCGCTTTTAAAATGAATATACGACAGAGTTAATGTGGAGCGTTGATGTTATATGGAGTGTAAACAAAGTAATTTCAGTGTATATAATATAATAGTATGCGAAACGATTCGTTAATACCCAAAAAGGTACTTTCAAAACATTGTTTAATTGTTATTATTGTAGTTAAAAAAAACGACATTGTAATTTAAAAACAAAATAAACTATTAATAGAACAGTAATCATTTTTATTGGAGTTTTATACTTTTAAGGAATAAATAAAGAGATAACTTAAGATGTATTATCTACACTCTGAACGTACCTGTAATGAATAACAGATTATCTTATAAATAAATTGAATATTTAAAAACAGCTCCAAAATTTACACTTGGACATTATGAATAGACATAATGTGGCTTCAAGAAGAAATCGAGTACAGAAACAGTAAAGAAGCGGTTATTTTTAAATTAAGATTAAAATTGAAAGGAAGGATAGTAAATAGTTATATTTTTTTTCTTATTTGAGAAATAATTTTTTTGGATATTGATTTTTATCTAAAAATTACGTTTAGGAACTCGATAAATTCAATAATCTATAAGTGATGAATCGCATGTAGATGGTATTTTGAAGAGATCGTTTTTCTCTTTCCTTTAAAGTTTTTCAGAGCGTAAGAAAAAAATTTCCAAAAAGTCAAGTAAAAACGGTAAAATACCGTTATCGAGATTTTCACTAAATCGTGATTAGTTAATTAGAAATTACTTCTAAAACATTGGTGACACTAACATGAAATTTTCTCCTATCATCAACAATACCTAAATACGCCATTGAAAGTTTTTAAAAAATCCACCATTTTTGGTCAAATTATAGAACTTATACCTCGGCGTCCTAATTGACAAAAGACTGACCTGGGGTCCTCATATCAAGTCAAAAAGAAAAATTCTCAATAGTCGACTCCACTTACTTCGCCCAATTCTAAAATCAAAATTACCCTTCCACACTAAAATAATTATCTCCAAATCCTTATTACGGCCTATCTGGGCTTATGCTATCCAAATCTGGGGATGCGCTAAACCATCTCAAATACGTAACCTCCAAGCCTTCCAATGTATCACCCTCCGAATTATCTCTTCCGCACCTTGGTACGTATCAAACTCCACACTCCAAAATGACTTCCAAATAGAAACAGTTAATCAATTAGCCACAAAACATTATAAAAAATTTCACTCTAAATTACAATGTCACTCTAACCCTTTAATCGCTGAACTTACTTCCAACTCACTTCCTAGTAATCCCCCACGCCGTCTAAAGAGAAATTGGTGTCGTGATTTATTAAATGATTGATGATTCATACCATTTAATTTTGATTTAATTTATATTAAGTCAATAATTAATAAAAAATTAAAATAACGTTGGGTTCTATCACTGGATGGCCTCCCTCCTCATGTGTTCATGTTGTAAAAATAAATTTATATATGTGTTCAAATTTGCTTATTATGCCTATTGTAGCATAGATTGTAAATATTCTAATAAAATAAAAATAAAACATTTTTTTTTTTTTTACAAATTATAGAACTTAAAAAATATTAATTTTTTTGAACGTGTTTATCTAATAACATTTTTAAATTCTTAATTAGCACTTAAATTGAAAATTAAAAGTTAAACGTAACTCAAATATATCTCTAACGATATTGAAAAAGTCTAAAAAATAGTTGGTCAGAAGATAAGCGTTTAGTAAGAATTTTGATAGATCAACCATTTTTACATCAAATTCCTTCTTTGAATGTTTGTTTAAAATATTTAGTTGATCCAGTATTCCAGTGTAATTGAATCTAGTTATAACTTAGAATAAACAGAAAAAAATATTTTCCAAATTCTTTGGCATAAGAAAATGCTATCGGATTAAGAATTCAAAATTTTATTTTTAAGGTTCGGTTACAAAAACAAGTGATTAATCGTTTCTTTAAAATTCTATGCACACAATCATGTCATCACCATAATCTTGTTCGGAGGCTGAAAGGATTTATGGACGAAATTCAACCATCACTATCTTCAGTAGCCTACTATCTTACTGACTTTTATTTTTGTTTTTCAATTATTTTGCTAAAAATATAAAATTATTTTCAATTATTGAATTTTTTACTTTTTTAATGCATCACTGGTATAGTAAATAATTGAAAATACAGTGTCTTCATACTATTTCAAAAAAAAATGTAGAGTTACTAAAATTATAATAAACAAAGTTTAAAAGAAAAAAAACAATGAAAATCCAATAATATTATTATACACAACACATTTACGTTTGTATTGGGGCATTACAATTTTCTAACTATTTTCTATGTGGACAAGATGGATTACCTTAACACAGCTCCAATAAGGATTTTAATAAACGACACGTGCTAGTATGTAGGTATTAAGTTTTAGGGTTACGAGTTTGCGACGGCCGTTAACAAAAGTCCACCGTGTGCTACAAACTGTATGTCCACTTTTTGTCACCAATTCATCTCTCTCTATCTCTCTCTCTCTCCCTCTCCCACTCCCTCTCCCTCACTGTCTCTTCCCTTAACAGAGACTTTATTTACAATATTTTACCACATATAAAGCAATTTAACAAAAGTTTTAACGATCTTATATCATAAAATCATGCTCTTATATATTTCACGAGAAAAATTAGTTGATGTTAATATTTATATGTTTGGAAAAGTCAGTGGTATCGAAGACTATAAAAATTGTTTAGATTAATCAATAGATAAATTTCAAATGAATATGCTATTATTTAAATACGTACCGACTTATTAAAATCAAAAGGTACTTAAATTAATCAATTCATTATAATTCAAATGTAATTTGATGCGGTAACAAGGTGTATAAAAATATTATACGGTAAAAAGTACAAACGATTATTACCGAACAATTGTTCGTCTTAACACAACAGCCCTATATTTAATTTAAACAATAGATTATAATCACAATAATGAAAATTATTAGTATATAACGAATGGAACAAATGGAAAAGTTTCTGAAACAATTAAAGCCATAAATTATTTGTTAGAATTTTGTGTTCTTTAATTCATCGATCGACAGCGACAGAAACTTCACGAGCTCTGTATAAGTTCGATGGGTATTAGTAAAAAAGAATTAACAGTATCGGGAGAACATGGTTATTGGTCCTTAGTCATTGATTTTGAATTAATATTTTACACACACACACACACACACACACGCACAATTCATGCTTGTCTGCACACACAGTCCTACACACCTACACGCACACGCGTTTATAACGTATAACCAAAGGCCTTTCCCAAGTTAGGAGTTTGAATTTCAACGGGCTGCCGTTGCGCAAAACGGTGTTGCTAACACAATTGGCTAAGTTTGGCCGTTTGAACTTTTCACGATGGATAGTTTGAAGTAGAACGAACGACGGCGGGAAACCGTGTAGACCGTCAGGAATTCTTTGGACAGCATAATATCGAGCACGTATCTGTTATAATAGCATAATAGTGTGAATAGAATAATATCGTCGTCATTTCATAACATTATTTGTTGAATACAAAATATATGTAAAATACAAAATGTTTGCAACGTTACGCCATATTGTACTCGTTTTATTTTTTGTAGATGGTTACCATTGACATAAGAATACATAAATCATTAATACTTGCAAATGTTATTAAAATATAAGTTGTATTTATTTAAATTAAATATGTCTTAAGTTTCAAAACATAGTTAAATCTATTGTTAATGAAATTAGTTTTACTTGAAAATTATTCTCATTCAATATTATATTCGCATATGTTTTTATTTAGTATTTATTGTACAATAGTAGTCAGTTGAATCTCATAAGTCAAACTATTTTTAGATTCTGAACGGAGTGAAGAATGTATTGATTTTACAATGATGTGTTTTTTTTTTTTTTTTTTTTTTTTTTTTTTATTTATTTTTGTGTCTGTCGACACGATTTGGGGCAGTAAAAATGCTTCGATTGCCTTATATAGCAACTTTTCTGAAAGGAAATTGAATCTAGTTGGTACTTTGGGGGGTCAAAAGTTAAAAATTTTCAATATTTTTTTAACGCGCCGGGAAAAACCCTTAAAAAATTAGGGAAAAACGGTATATTTTACGCAAAACCAGTTTTCGACAAAATCAAATTTTTTATTTTGCTATAACTCAAAAACTAATCGATGTAAATACTTGAAATTTTCACCAAATGTTTAGATTAGAGTTCTCTATACACCGTTAAATTTTCAAAGTATTTTGACTTTTATTGAGCTAATTATAGACAATTGAAATTTTCAATTTTTTTAAGTATTTTTTTTTAAAATAACGATAAAATTTTTTTTTTTTGCCAGAAAATCTTGAAAATTTAATACAAGGTTTCTTATAAGTTGTTCCATAACTGATAAAAAAAAATCCAAAATCGTAAGTCACAATTTTTTTTTATAAGTGCTCAAAGTTCCAATTTGTACGAAATATGTAAAAATTGCGAAAATTTGCAAATAATTTTGTTGTTGAAAAATCGTAAAATTTTTTTATTTTATAACTAAGTTTTGAAAATTTGGTACAAGGTTTTTCATTATTTTTTCTGCAATTATCTGCAAAAAAAACTCTACCGGATTCAGACAAAAAAATTTTATGAGTGTTTGAAATTTAAATTTTTACAAAAACACGTTAAACAACGGTTTAGCCTCAAACGATTTTTGCTATTTGTTTTTTTTTCAAAAAGTATAAGTTGTAGAAACTTGAAAATTTTATCAGTTGTTTATATTGGCATTTTCTTTATTTAATTTTATTTTCAAAAGATTTCACTCATTTTTAATCAATTTATAGGCATTTGAAATATTCGATTTTTTTTATTTTTTTTTTTTTATAAATGTTGATAAAAAAAATGTAGCTCGGACTTGAAAATTTAATAGAAGGGTCCACATAAGTTGTTCTAACTCCCATTCAAAAATTATAAAAATACATAGGCACAATTTTTTTTTATAAGCAGTTGAAGTTCAAAAATCGACAAAATTTGTCGAAATCACAAATTATGTCGTAGTTGAAAATGTATAAAAAATGTTCTACTCAAAGTTAAGAAATGAAAATGTATTACAAGGTTGTTCATAAGTTTTGCTTGCAAAAAGTATAAAAAATCTCACGATCGGTTCAATGAAAAAATTTTAACGGGCGTCTGAAACTGTAATTTTTACAAAAATTCAAGCGATTTACTATAAACATATTATTCACTGACAATTCATCTTCGTTCAGAATCGTTTTTTTTTTATAATATAAAATAATGTCCTAATCTATCCTATAATGCCTAATCTATCAATACATCTCGTGTATCCCACCCAACTCCTGTATCTCTAATCATCACCATAATCTTGTCCGAGGAGTGGAGCGACGATGGACGAACTTCCACCACCATTGTCTTACCGGCTTTTTTACAGATATTTCTCAAATATTTGTTCTATAAAGTTTAATGGTTAATTTATTTAATAATTATCAAATATCTATAAACAGGTGAATCAAAATCATGAATTTTATATTATTTGTGCGTCAAAACTTAAAAATTACCTACTAATTAAAACACTATATTTTACATGCTGCGCTTCAAATTATTTTTTTTATATATATCGACATTGATTATCAACAGAAAATGATGGCTTCCAACTTTCAATGATAGGTATATATGCTACATTTATTAAAATACTAGTTTTTTTTTTTTTTTTAATAGGCTTTGCGCAAGTTAAATATCCGATGGGTATTCCATAATCAAATTTAACTAATAGAAAATAAAAAATACGCAGGTAGAAAGTGAAACAAACAAAATAAAATAATGTTTTTATATTTTATATTTTTAAACGTACTATTTTCGAAAAATTGTTTAGCTATAAATATAGTAAGTAAATAGTTTTAAGAACATATAATCTGTTGTTTTCAGTTACTTTTTATATCCCTATTTTCATAAAATAATCTTTATTTTGATACGATTCTTAAATAATGTGCAAAAATAAGAAGACTGATAATTTTATATAATATTATAAATTAAATGTCCTTAAAAATTAATTGTTTTAATTTTTATGTATAACTAACATTAATAAATTATAGTAAAGTCAGATAAATTTTATGTTCACTCTTAAAGTTATAATATATTGAACATTTTTTTTGAAAATCTCCTTAAAATAAATTATTTTTTAAACTTACTTATTTATTTATTTATTTATTTATTTATTTATTTATTTATTGTTTAATATTTAAAAATTTTTCAATGTAGCAATTTCAGTTATACTGATCAGGTATTGGTATATATTTTGATATTCTTATAACTTGTTCATCTATACATATATTTCAAGTTCAAGCGAAGCTCAGACAAAAAATTATGTAAGTTCCATATTTAGTCCAAAATTTATAGAGAATGTGGAAGCATTAGTCGAGTCAAGCCTGTATAAAAATATAGATATTTGATAAAAATGTCAAGTTTCTTTGAACATTACATTAGCATTGGTGTCTAAATAACTAAATTCAATTAAATGAAAATCTCGTTAACACAGCATTCAACCGTTTTTACTAAATGTTTGATTCTCAAATATTGGAAAAACATTTTACGGGTAAAATAAATTATCAGTTTAAAATGCCCTCTAGATACAGTTTCTGATCTTTAAAGGGGCTAAACATAATTTCTGAACGAATTTCAATTCCCTGAAAAGCGCCTTCAGAAAAAAAAATCGGCATTATCATAAGACGTATAGATTCTTCACTTCGTCCTGAATCTAATTAGTAATGTGTAGCCATTCAACAATAAAGTAACGAAAAACAATCTATTCATTATGTCACATCGAAACATCAAGTCAATGGAAAAAAAGGAATTTATGTATATTTAATTTAAAGTTATGAAAACCATATTTCTCGAAATTTCAAGTACTAAATTGTAATCATTACTTACCATCATTATAAAAGCCTTGATAAAATAAAATTAATATAATTATTAAGTTGTATCGTGTTTAAATTATTATATTTACTGTACATATTTATATCCTGATTCATAAAACCTAATTATATTAACAGAAATTATAAGCTTCATTGTTTTTATCAGTTAATACTTTGTAAAGAGCTCGTATTTTTTTAATACTAATCTTTTTAGTTATAAATAATCAACAAAGAATAATATAACACAACAGTAATACTGACTGATATAAATCGTAATGATTCCCATGACTCACAACATTATACGCAATGCGGATGTATTCACTGCAACAATCTATGCTAACTGCTACTAGTTGATAGAATATTTTATTCGCGGAATGTCAGTAACATTTGGCACAAATGACTTGATTTATGCAACCGATTTTGCAGACATTTGAAATATTATACGGCTTTTAAGTCGATTAAAATGTATTTGTACTAGCATTTACTCGTGTTCCGCGTTAAAAAAAAAAATATGGTATCTAAAACCATAGTTTATTGATGTATGCCAAAATTTTCAACATTTGGCCAAACTTCGGTTCTTGTACTACGTATGCAGAGTAGAAATCCAATACCTTCATAATTCCACTTGAAATTTAAAATCGAAGTAAGAATGGCTTCGTGTTGTGATAAGTATTGAATAGATTTTGATAACATCGATAACATCATTAATATGTTACATTTAAATACATAATAAGTAAAAATAAAAAAGGGTGCACCCTCAAAGTATCCCTTATTCAAAAGTATATGTATTATGCAACGTCGTGCTCAGTTAAAGTCAATGACTTCATTTTACTCTATGGACACAGTATACCTACATACATGCCAAACAACTAATGGAAGCTCTAATTGTATGAAAACTTTATTTTATTTAAAACTATAAAACGATAACTCTTTTTGATGTTTTCGTTATGACATAACCAATATTAAACGAATATTAATATTTTTTCTATGGTGATTCAAATTATTTTTGAATTTTTTTTTTTTTTTTACATTATAATTCAGTAGTTGTAAATAGAATAGTACATTATGTATAATACACAAAAAAGTATTTTCAATTAGGTATCATATATATTATTATTTGTTGAACCCAATGCCAAATACATTGTTTAGGGGTACCTATGTATTTACTAAATATATTTTTCAATTTTGAAGCATTTTAATGAGAAATCGAAAGAATGTAGACTTTTTTCGTAAAAACTTTTAAATAATTGTATTGATAGCCCTAAATTATTGTCAATGATTAATATTAAAATATAATTATGTTAATAAACATTTTTATAATTATTTTATTTGTCTCTAACAACAACCAACTTAATGTCTAAATTACCGAATAAGCGTATTAAGAAATCGACTAATAAAAATTGTATGTTATACAATATACGATAATGTTTATTTGTGAATAATACATGTGATTTTAAGAGACATTTGAATTAAGTTATAAAGTGATAAATATTTTTGTATGAAAATTATATCTTTTGATCCATACGAATGAAATTAATAAGTATACCCGTGTTTTTCACGATCACTTAACATTTTAAAACCATTCACCAAAACACTGTATTAATATATTTACAGTACATTCATTCAGAATAGCTTTTTAATTATGACGATTCGCCATTGTTAACAAATGTATAGAACTAGGACTGGTTTTTATATCGAGAGGACAACGCGTAAAATGCATGGTGTAATGCAAAACGTCTTTTGTTGCAAGTGCTTTAATTAAAAATGCAGTGGTCCTCTAAGAGTTAAATTTAACTCAAAGAAAAATATTACTTTTTAATAGTTGTTAATTTAATTTACTGATACAAACTTACACATGTACTTTAAACACAGTTTCGATTTTTTTTCCATATTGTTTTGGAAATTTTAGCAGAATTTTTAAGTAGTGGACACATATAAGTTATCTATAAAATTATTTAAAAAGTATAAAATAATTCTACATTAAATAGCCTTTTTTGAATCATAACGTAATAATGTAGTTTACGTAATTCGCGTTTATTACGTAATAAACTTCTATAGAGCTAAGATCTTAATAAGATAAAAGTAAAATAATAATTGTGTCAAAGACAGAACTACAAATTAATCATATAAATTTATTTTGTTAGATTTTGCAAGGCAATTAAAAAGTTAGAAGAAATAACCTATATATGATAATATAAGTAATATAATTTTATCAAGTTAAGTGAAAGTTATTTCCATATATCTAATTGAGTTCAATATAATATATTATATTTATTTCTATGAATAATTTTTTAAAGAAATCCTAACTTATGTATCCAAAATGACATTATTAATAACGATGTTTTTAGTTTTAATTTTTTTTTATGTACCTATGTATAGTAAAAAGTCCATAAATTATACACAACTTTATTAAAAATAATCGTTGACAGTTTATCATTGATATTGGATATACGTATTAAAATTATTTTTTAACAAAACTTTCAAATACATTTTACCACTGAATGTGATTTGAATAATGTACTCTCTGTTTGGTTTGAAACTTTATCTATAAAATTAATCTCAACTGATTTTTTTTATTCATATTGAAAGTAAAAATTAGGATAAATAGGTACTCTCACGTTCTCCTAAAATTTAAGTTTTAATATTTTTGATAAATTTTTCTCTATTTATCCGACGAGATACTAATTTTTTATTTTCACCCAATAAAATAACCGTGCGAATCAAATTACTCCACGGTATTTTATACATATATGTATTTTTTCTTTTAATGTTCCTTGTGATAACTTTTTTTTTGTGGCATAAATTGTGTTTATCAATATATATATATATATTGTAAATTTAAGTAAAAAATACTGTAAAAATATAGGGTATAAATAACATTGATACACATTTTTGCTCTGAAGAGTGATTAAATTATTTTAATTTATTCATTCAAGTTATTTTGTACTGGCGCTATAGTCAACTAATTACAGAATATGTAACTCAAAAAATAAACATCGATAGTCTAATATAGGGCCGTCAATGTCATTATCATTTACGTACATCAACACGAATCCTACATATTGATCTAAATTTTTTGAATCAGTCAAGTCAGTATTCCAATCTAATCTATATCATCATACAATGCATACGATTAACGGTTTTAACATGCAAACTTCTTTATTCGCTAACATCGAGGATGTTATTGCAGCTTAAGTAAAAAATTTCAGGGTTACACATATTTTAGTTCACAATAGATATAATTAGGGTTCTAAAATTTCATGAAATTTATTTTCTAATGAAATATCATTTACACGAAAAATAAAAATTTTCCCAAAATAAATAAAAAAAAGGGTTGTTTTCCAATTAATACATATTAGAGCTATTCAGCTATATTATGAAATAAAGATGAGAAAACATGTTTTAATTAGGTAGTATATCTATTCTATTCTATGAAAACATTGAAAACATAAATAATTTTTAAGCACAAAGTGCTCAATGCCTATGTTTTTTTATGTTACTTTTAGTTCTATAGTGTTTAATTTTTTACTAAATGTATAATGTATAAATAAAGGTGATACCTAAATATAGCCTGAACCAAATTATATACACTTATACAGTTATCCTACTTATACATAAAACATACTTACTATTCATTTTTAACCCTTGCATTTGTGAATGTTATCTATACATTTATTTTTTACAAAACAATATTATTTATCTATTACAGATTTTACTTTTTTTTTTCTCAAAATTATTTATGAAATGATATTATCTCTAAATAAGTACAAAAAATACAATATTAGACAGGTATCTACTTTTTAATTTAGTTTCTAATAAGAAATAATATGCTAATTGTTCCAATAATTTACTCTTTACTACTTAACAAATGTCATGTCAATAAGACAATAAGTAATCATTACGAAATAACGAAGCTCCAAAAATCATTAATAGTTACAACCACGGTCTTAGAAGATATCTTGTAAGACCGTGGTTACAACCTAAAATTTATAAAACTCAATATTATGTTTTATTATTTGATATCTAGTATAAAACATGGAGCCTTCACAATACGCCGTGTCGCATAGATTTTTATAAACTCAGTGCGTAGGTAAAAAAATAATTATTAGTTTATATTATGGTCAAACTGTAAGTCTATAATCAAGAAATGATAGAATCTGATTGATAACATTTCAATAATACATATCATATTATTATTTACCAACATCATGTCATGTATTTAAAAAAAAAAATTTGTATTTCATAATTTCATTGAAATATTTCAATTGAAATAAAGGGAATTAGTTCAAAGAATGGTACTGGTTATTGGTATATCAGAATAATTATTTGTTCTTTTTATCTTTTAGCGTATCAAGAGTTTAGCCTGTCTGTAGGTCTACAAGTTAGTTTCCGAAAAACTCAATAGTTTTTTTAATACATGGGAAAAACTTCCGAAAAATTGAGTGAAAACGATACAATGTGCCGTAAACGAGATTTTCATGAAATCAGCGATAGTTATCGTAAAATCCTAAAATCCTTGTTTCTAGGAACTCAGCACTATCTTTTTTTGTATCAAATTATCAGCAATACTCATTTACACATGTTTAATGTTGTATTAAAACTGTGGTCTCAATGGATATATATGCGAGAGTAGTCAAGCGGTGTTTCGTTGTACAAAGTACTAATATCTGATTCTTCGAAGTAAACACCCAGAGGGCGTCATTGTTATCACTACTAACAATTTCGTATGGTATCAAGAAATAAATAGTTTTGCTTATGGATAAAATTAAAAAAATACTTACATTTACCATAGTTTTATTTCCATTTAATAGATATTAGTGTATAAATAGAATAAGCATACGCACACCCCATGTAGACACTGAGTAGACCACTGACTATGCTGTAAGATTTATTTTTTTATTTTATATATATATATATATATATATCGATGGTCAAAAGGCAAACTGTCGTAACCCACAAAAACATAATTTAACAAGAGACACTTTAAACATTTTATTTACCTACATAATCATTTTTGATCCCGCTAGTTAATTATTTATTTTTATTGTGATAACGTATCCGGTTAGGTTAGGTTAGGTATCCGTAACCGTATGTGGGTAAATAAAATGTTTAAAATGTCTCTTGTAAAATTATGTTTTTGTGGGTTACGACAGTTGGCCTCTTGACCATCGATATATATATAATGTTCGGTTGAAAAATATATGTATCATACATAACGTAGGTAACGTCGATGTTCTAATTGTATGCTTATTATTCGGGTAATCAGAGAATGATTCCTAATAAATTAGGTACAACTGTCTCATGATTTTAAAACGTATCAAAATTGCATAAGAAATGCGTAGGTACTTGTTTATGCATAGATTTTATTTTAGCGCTCAACTACACGTTTTTTACTTATATCAAGCTGTTCATATCATGTTATTCCACTCTCCAATAAGTTAATAACACATTGGTGTATAACTATATGAGTCTAATATAAATAGTGATAAAACATGACGGATTATACGATTTCATATTTTCTAGTACCTAAACGTGATTTAAAGTATATACCTATAGCTGGTTGATGACTATATTTGTATCCTTATTGATTTCTTAATTATGTTCGTATTGATTATTAATTTTAATCAAGCTGTAGTGACTTTTTGAATATTTCACAATTTAAGTAACAGTAAGTACCTATACAATTTAAAATCTAAATCCAATGTAGGAACAGTCAGTTTTAAACACATACGATCAAAGCGTATGTTAACACAATATGAATAACATGACTACACTGCCGTTAATGTTTGTACACGCCTATGATAAATAATACGTTAAAGGGCTCTTATTGACACGAAAAATAATTTATATTTTCATAACTAAATAGTGATTAATGAAATGAGTTGTTCATTAAATAATGAATTTTAAGTTGACGGCAATAGAGCCCTTAACGGCTAGTATAGCTATGGTTTTCAAATTTTCATAATCTGTTATTATTCCGATTTTAACAAAATGTCATAGACACACAAATATGGCACAAATCGGTCCAATAGAATTATATATACATAGACATTATACTTTACTTAAGGTCTATGGGTATATATATATATATATATATTACAACCAGGGGCGTGTCTGGGGGGGCCCGAAAAATTAAAATAATTGTTAATAAAAGTTTTACTTAATATTATAATATATATGCAATATACTTACATAATATTATAATGTATAATATATATATATATATATATATATATATATATATATATATATATATATATATATATATTAAAATAGGTACGTGTCAGTAAAAATATTGAAACCCCCCCAAAAAAAATTTCTAGGCACGCCCCTGATTACAACCGTATAATAAATCGATGGATGTAACATAGAGTAATATACTCTATGGGATAGAATTACATGTATAACCATAGATACGTACATACAATATATATATTTTTTTTTCTAAAAAGTTGATTGTATACATAGACATATAAAATACAATATATTTTATATATCTATGATTATATATTATAATAAGTGAATGAAAACCCATAGGTACCAATACGAAAAATTAAGATATTGACACTACGCAGATAAGCAATATTTGTCTATTCGTGTACATCACTGACTTTTTTTTTGTTTATTAATCGATATAAAATAGATAATCAATTAATTCCACATTAGGTCATGGAAATTGCTTATTTAGTTCCGTGACATACGCATTATTTGGCAAACAAGAAGAACATCAAGATATTCGAATTTCACTTAATACCTACTAGAAAATTCATAATATCAGAGCAACAGTTTAATTTGCGATTCTAGTAATCAATTATCATAATTCCTAATCTCTAATTTTCGAATATATTAAAAACTATTATTTAAATAAATGACATGTATGACAGGGACCTAACGTACAATTAAATGAAAGTTATATAAAGCCATGCAAATATAGAAGATTGTAATTGTTTGTTTCTATTCTTTGTACTGAATATTAGTTTGAAAATATTATTATTTGTTTAATATATTTAATTTCAAATCAGCATGGTACTTAAATTTTATATTTTTTTATTTCCATGTCCCTTTAACCGCCATAAAATCTCCACTTAGGTACCTAAAAACCTAAGGAAAAAACTACCTTAATATGTTAAAAAAACAAAATATACTTATATACTTACAAGAAATATTAAATAGATAATAAATATGTTTGAAACGAGTACCTAGCTATACTACTTATCCAAAATCTAAATTATGCTTCGTTTAAAACATAAACATAGTGACCAAAATTGAAACATTTCGAATATTAATATGAATATATACATGGATAATAGCATTGATTATAAATACAATTTATAATCAATGGTAATAGGTAAAAAATATGAATAAATCTATAGTTTTTTTTTCGGGAATGATTCAGATGTTTATTGATAAAATGTTACTTATGTTATGAGTTGTTTCACTTTCATGTATGATAACCCATTATAACTTACTAAAAATATGAATTTATATCAACATAAAGAATACAATAACTAACTAAACTTAATTGTCTTTATAATGAACTGATGATTTCATATCAATTTTTTTTAATAAGTATATCCAAAAATGTAGACCTAATTTTAAAAAATTAAAAATTTTTTTCTTCATGAGAATCTTATCACCGACATGTTCAAATACTCAATAAACTTAAAACTATGTTTATTATCAATATTAAATTACAATACTAACCTAATTATTATTTATAAAAGCAAATATTAGTGTAATACTTTGTCTACATCAATGTGTATGTATTTTATTTAGTATTATATTATATTTATCATTTATCAAACAAAATTCAAATTAATTTTTTTCTATGATTGAAATACTATTTAGTATATTTTAAGATGTAATAAAAATTCTGAGCTTTTATCATAAAGCTAAAATTGTATCAATTAAAAATGAACACCATTTATGTTGTGTCAGAATCATAAATAAAAACCAACATTTTAAGAAAATTTATAAAATATTTCAAAAAAATGTATTCCTAACAAATAAATATTATATTATACTTTTTAAATAAATAAATGAATGATTTTTATACTAGAGGATTTCAATAGTTTGATGAATTTAATGATTTTCTGAGAAGACATAATAGTCTACTGACGTATACACTGCATATAAGGATAAATAATATAAAAAACAGTTTCAGTTATAAGTTATAACATTACAGAATATATTGAAATTTAATATATTATTCTATAATTAACATGTAAAACATTATGTTATCAGCAAATAAAAATTTATCAAAAATTCAGAATGAAAATAAATAAAATAATTTCAATACGATTCTTAAAACTTCCGACCTTTTGCGTGATCAGTTCACTCGTAATTCACGTGGTATTCGTTATTAAGTTTGAATAAAAATAAATAAAAGTACATACAAATATATTACATCATGTAACATTAAACAATTATGAATGATAGTTATTAATCTATCAATACATGAAATAAATATTTAAGTATTAAATTGTACTCCATTAAAGAATCAAATGTTACACAACTATTTAAATATCACTTGAACCGATTTTAGAGGTATGAAACAAATTGAAGGCGTCAGTGGAATAACCAGACAGTTCCATTTTTTTTCAAAATCGATGTTTTTATAAATTCCGATAAAAAAATAATTGACAGTCATTTCTGTATAATAACCTGTTAGCTCCAATTACTATCTGACCCGTTATTACGTAAAAGGAGCTGTCAGGTAATTTGTATTCCCGGCGGAAACATGACAGTTTCGGAGCTACCACGTTTTCGCTCTGAACATTGGTCATACTGTAAAATAAATATAATCTGCGGTTGCCGGTGTCGCATGTGTGACGTGAACAACAGATTTAAAATTTCATATCTGTGCGTGATATATGTCTTGATACCACGCTGTCGTAAGCCATAACCGCGTTATAAAATTATTTAACTCTATTTTCACAATGACTTTCAATAATAATGCGAAATTTAATTTAACGTTTAATAATAATTAATACCGTCCGGCATCCGTATATCCGTGTTCTTTTAAATATGTATATAAAATATAATGGATGCCGGAAATGTTAGCAAATTTCTTGAGAAAGATTTCGATCATTCGTTTGAAAATGACGACTCTTTATTGGATCCAGATTATATAGTAAATGATAATATATCTGATCACAATTTAAGTGTTGTATTATGCTCTGAGTCGGACGAGAAATCTCAATTACATAATACGACGAAAATAAATGAAATATATATAATTGAAGCCACTGGTTCTGATAGCGAATCGTCAAATAATGATGAAAACAGCACTCAAATTTTGAAAGAGAGAAAACAAAATTTCCCGAATTGGTGCAAAAATCAGACAGCTCCAGTAAAAAATAAATAAAAACACGAAAAAATTAAATTGAAAATGTATTTCTAAGCTTTAATTTGATGTTAACTTATAAGTATCCTCATTAACAACAGTTTCTAAATCCCAAAATAAATTGTTTACTTACTTTACTTCACTTTACTTTACTAGGATATTTTTGAATTCAATAATTTTTTTTCTTGTAAAATTTTGAAAAATGGAGCAGCCTGATTATTCCACTGACGCCTTCAATTAATGTACCATGATATTATACTCGAAATAAAAAAAACCAAATACTATTCGTGTATTTCATAACATTGTAAAGTATGAAAATTATACAATTTACACAAAAAAATTACACAAGCTTGTAAGATAGATAATGGTGGATTAAATTGTACATCATTGGTCACCTGCTGCTTAGACAAGATATGGGGGTGAGTATTAATGTGTCTTACATTGACAATTTATATAATTGACTCATTTGACGTACGATAGTGTAGCTGAAATATACAATTTTAAATTTAAAAGCATTAATAAATTAGTGTTTTCAAATTTCAGGTAACGATTTTTAGTGAAACCATTGATTATAAATAACATTCTTATTTTATAATCAATGGTGAACTCCGTGGATAATTTGCATTACTAATATCTATGTTTGAGTCTTGTCTTTTTTTTTATTAATAAGCTTATCTATTTGGGTTTTGAAAAAATAACAGAATAATCTTTGTCCATTTGAAAATGGACCATGTTTACATTTGTAATGCGAATGCAAAATAATTATCAAAACCTATTGTTATTAAAATGTACTCACATACATAACACATAACGAATCTAAAATAATGATTTCCATCTTTTTTCCGAAAATTAGAAACTATGAATGAAAATCAAAAAGAAATTTGACATAATTCTACGTGATATTTTGAGTCATGATTCCAACACAAAGTGGATATAAACATATGTCATCAAGGTAATCTTTATGTAACTTGAAACATAGATAGGAAAATAGACATAAGAGTATTTATGTATCTGATAATCAATTAATTTGAACTGATTTAATGACACTATTTCACATGATACCTTAGATTACATTATAACCTTGACCTTATAAACTACAATTGATTTTAATCGTCCGTAATCTAGTAAGATGTATACAATTATTATTTTAGATTCAGCAAAAATACCAGAAATAATTGAATTTTCAATAACAAACTGAGTTAACACTGGCCGATAATTAACCATGCACATAGATGAAGAACATTTAATAAGCTCTAAAATATTACACAATGAAATCTCATCACCATAAAATTCTAAGAGGAACTCATCAGATTCTAAGTTTAAGGTTTTAATACATGCACTAGCTTTATTGTTTATGATATTTATGATTTCATGTAAAAGATATATGAAGGAATATTAAATTAAAATTATCACTGATGTCCATATTATGTTTAATTAAATTGGTTATAGTAATGTAAGTATAAAAACAGAATGTTTTAAAACTACTATTAAATTAGTATTTAATTATAAAATATATTTGTAGACAGACATCAATATTATAGTAACTATATAAACGAATGGGTGCAGACTTAGATTGTAGAACTACATGATTTAAGGATGAAAACAAGAAGTATATAATATAAATGATATACTACTAATTTCAATAATTTCAATGAAGATCAATGAAATCAATGATGATGAATCATTCAGCAGGTGGCTGTTATTCAACCAAGTCATTTTTCTACACTGACTTTAAAAACAAAATTTCAGTTTTTTGGATAAGATTTATCATGTACAAAACGTACATACAGATGGTACCTACTGGTTTTTAACGTTGCCTATATAAAAAAAAATTATAATCAATCATCGCGATCGTTGTCATATTATATTCAGTGAACAGGCAAGATACGTACGAATCTATCGGTTTCTTTGCAATACGTCATCTGACATGATCCATATTTTGGTATTTTATGTAATAATAATTGTGATATCAATACTTTATGAAAAATAATTTCTGTTCATAGCTGTGATAATACAGGGTGTTTCACGAAGATCTGACATGTTGAATAACTTTTGTTCTATTCAATGTTTTTAACTTTTTTTTTTATGAATACTATAGCCTAGCGCTACAATAATATAACATTAAAATTTTTTATTTTATTTTTAAAACTCAAATTTCAAAATTTTAAATTTAAATTTAGATTTTGAAAAAAAATCAAAATAGCCATTTTGTAAACATGATTTTTAGAAAAATTTTGGTGTTTGAAATTCTTATAAAAGTTGATCCATTAACTTTCTATGGTTTTTTAAAGTTTACGAAAAATCGAATTAAATTGCTTAATAGTTCAATTAAATATTTGATATCTTATCAGCTGATGACTGACAAACTAAAACGATACATATTATTACATTTTTCGTAAATTTTAAAAATCATAGAAAATTAACGGATCAACCTTTATAAGAATTTCAAACACCAACATTTTTCTAAAAATCATGTTTACAAAATGGCTATTTTGATTTTTTTTTTCAAACTCTAAAATAAAATTTTAAATTTTGAAATTTGAGTTAAAAAAAAAAATATTTAAAGTAAGTTTATTGTAGCGCTAGGCTATAGTATTCATTAAAAAAAAAGCTAATAATATTGAATAGAACAAAAGTTATTCAACATGTCAGATCTTCGTGAAACACCCTGTATATACTGAAGCAAACACTTAACTTGTTTTCCCCATAAAATGAAAATTGGTGTTACGAATAAGAATATGATAATTCTGGTGCAAATGTCTTTGGAACGGTGTTTACATCGTTACACGAGTTGTAATCATAAGTTAATCATTTTCTGTTCTAGACGTGGAAATATTTCCAAAACTTTGAAAATAAACTTAAGAAAGATGCAATGAAACAGTATGCCAAGATGAGTTCATATTTATAAATGTTATTTAGATTATTAAGTTTCTATGCGATTCACTGCAATTATATAGACACGATTATATTTGAATGATATTTGTTGTAAGTACTTCTAATTTTAATTTCTTGTTTATTTTAAATGTGTTCTTCGTAATACGTATACGCAGAAATCTATGACGTTAATAGTTTACACGACTATATAATATTTTTCCATTTTCGCCAATAAGGAGTGTTCATTTTATTTTCAAAACAGTATTGAACTATTTTCGTGCGTAAGAAGGTAAAAATAATAATATTTGCGAAAATAAAATACATTTTTTTTCAACAAACATTTTCGAAGGCCAATATGGTACGCAATAATGCTTCTTATCGAAAAATATAAGAAAATCTAAACCAAATATGAAACGACGCACTATAATTTGTGAAACAGTATATAATTAAAATTTATTACTCACACACAAAATGAAATACGATAACAAAGGCCACTCTAAAGACACATAGTAAATATTATTATCTATATATGTATACATTTCAAATGATACTTTTAAAACAAGTATGTTAATAATATATAAATGGTTGAAAGAAACCATCAATTATTCAAATGCGCATTACACATTATTAACATTTCTCAGAATTTTTAAGGAAATAAAACTAAGGGATATTTAAAAAAAACTGCTACAACAATTATTGCACCATTTCCAATAGATAATGAACTACAACGAAGACCAAAAAGATTCTTGCTAACAAAGTTAGTGTAATGAACACATTTATTTTAAATCAATAGCTATTTAACAAAAATGTTCAGCATTAAAGAATTGCTACGACAATGATAGTGGAATTTCATTCAAGTTTGTATCCTAAATTCATATATAATAGGTACAATCGTTTAAATTAAGATTTAATTATTTATTTAACACACTTTAATTTATTTATTACATTACTGAATACACTATTCTATAATTTTCAAATTAAATTTGTGCAAACCATTATATTTGTACAGTACGAAATAAAAATAGTATATAATAGAATGCAGTGAAACAAAACAAAAAAGGTGTACCCGAGTTTAAAATAGGGTATGAAATAATATAAATACAATAGCTTTAAAATGAAATAAATATTTTTATTTTAATAATGGTTGATTAAAAAAATAAATGAAATAAAACACCATGGCAATTTTACTTATTATGCTTAAACATAAAATTAATTATTTATATAATTAATAAATACTTATGTGGTACAATTAATAAAATAAAACTTTTTTTTATATATAAACTTTTTAGTAAGAGTAAAAAAGAGTTATTTGAGCGCTAATTCCAACTTTAAGCTCATGTAAAAAATAAATCGTTGCGTTTATCTTTATGAAACTTGAACCATAGATAGAAGTATATGTTGTAAATTTACTGATGAAAAAAAATGTGTACCGGATAAACAGTTTCAAATTTTACAAGACTTTTAATAGCCGATTTGCGTGTATTAAAGATTTTTGTCAAAATTCAAACTTTAAATGCGTATAAAAAAAAATCTTAAGTAAGGATTTTTGAATTTTTTTCAACACTGATAATTGAGCATATAAATAAGACGTTATTAAATTTTTATATTTTTACATCGTATATTTAAAACTGTATCAAGTAAATTTTTTTTTTTAAAACGTGACATTTTCAATAATTTAAAAGTTCTATATGTAATCTTAAACAGTAAAATGTTTTCCGAACTTTTTCCAAGTTTTTTTTACTAAGAATTAAAAAAAAAATGTATGATGAAAAAAATATGAACACTGACGACATTTTTAATGTATTAGGTTACATTCAAAAACTTGACTCTCAATTATTTTAGTTTTCTCAGTAATTTATAATAATATTAAAAAGTATTCTCGAAGTCTAGACCTACTTAATGGATGCTCAGTTTTATTTGGTATTTTAATATTTATAATGGCACATCATCAGAAATCATGTGCAGTTTTAGATTTTATTATTCACCGTTGCCAATTAAGAGACATGAACATAAGACTTGTTTCGATAGACTTCGTTCCATCGAATTAATTAAAATAAGGTTATTTCATTGGTCACAAAAATATCTGAGTGAGTTCAAAACTAGCTCATTGGTTCATTACAATAAATCTATTGAATAAATCGATCGCACACACCCATCTGTAATTCAGGGGCGCATTTGAAAAAATTACACCTCAAGACAAGATAATTTTATCATTTCTCCTACAAAAATAAAAAATTTTAAATGTATAATCAATATGAATTTAGTAATTTACAAATAATAAGAAAAATTATTCAAATATTTAAAATTTTGGACGAGCTTATTTGGTAGCAAAACTATTGATAACATTGTTATATTCATGTTATGTAATTTGACGATTTTTAATATTAAGAGTATATTCGCATTTAAACTTTCCTCTTTCAAATTGAAATTTTTTAAATATGATTATATTCCTTTTAATGCTGAAAAATACCGTCCGGTGAAACAATTATACTAGGTACTTACTATATGTTGTACAAAAAAACATTCTTAGCGGTATGGTAATGTAAGAATCATTAGTGCACATACGGGAGTGCTTGGAGGTACTTCGCACTCTCAAATTTCACGTAAACGCTCGTTGTTAATTTTGAGCTGAGCTTAAATTTCGTAATAACTATTATTTGATTCATCAGAAATCATTTTTATTTTTGGTTCATGATGATATTTGTATCCATCACATCTAGTTAATAGGGAAAGCATTGAGTAACACAGGTAAAGTAAACAATGATGACTGTGCGGATTCTGTCTATTATCATAAGTTTTACTCATTATTTACAACGAATAGACAAAGATTAATCGAGTATTATAAAAATATAACATAATTATTCTTGATAATTTTCTGGGGAATTCTGGTTATTAGATTCCATACAAGCAATAACATGGTATGACATCAACTGCAAATTTTTTGATTTATAGTGTAGTTGGTTAAGTCTTTTAAACCATTACCTCTACAACATTTTATTGATAAAAATAGAGAAAAAAAACACTTTCACTATAAAAAACTCGTATTGTATTTTTACTTATAATAACAATAATAACTTATTTCTAAATTTAAAATAAATAAGGGTCTCGAAGGTAATATCCAAATAAATATATATTGTTATTTCGGTGTACTATTCAACTCTAAAGTAATACTATCAATATACTTTTAAATTTCCATTATGATTTCAGTTTACAATAATTTTGGGATAATTTAAATAATTTCAGAACCTCATTAATTATTTTATCAAATAAATTACCTTTATTAGATATACAAATTATTAATAAACATTGTTTTTGTATCCAAACTATAAATTGAATATTTTAAATTACTCTGTACTTCATCTAAGCGGTTTATAATGAAAAAAAAGAAATAAAATAACTATACAAAAATATCATATTATTGTAATTATAATAACTTTCATTACATTTGTCGTAATTGAATAACGTTTAAGACAAGATGACTTTATTAGATACCAGTGTAACTAAAATCTGAAGACAATTCCGATTTGAAATGCCATTTTTTCCAAGGAAGTATTTCGATTCAATCAAGTGGTTACTTTTTATGGCCATTTTACTATTATGACTATATTGTGAACGTTTTGATTTCAATAAATTTGTTTTATTAACCACTAATGATTATGAGTGGAACTTATTGTGCATTTGTACCTGTTACTTATAGTGATATACTTAACAGTAATGTTTCAATAACACAACAAATGTAATTTTAAAAAAGTATCAATTATCGTCAAGGTAATTTCTTTTTTAAATTGCATACATAATTGTATCAAATAAACATGAGCTTATGTTTTACAAATAGTAGTTGAAAATTTTTTCTGTAAACTTTAAATTTTTTAATACTTTTTTTCAAGTTAAAATAAATTAATGAAACTTCAATATAAATCTGTATGGATTTGATTTTTTCTGCAAGATATCTTCCAATAATGAAAAACGGTATGCATATAATTATATCTAATACGTATTATCTACTCCAAATTAGTTAAAATTCATTCGAACTCAATTATTTTATTTTCATCATGGTATTTAATAACATGAGGTGTTGATTATTGTTAATTCAAGAAAATAGAGATTGGAGTAGCTAATTTTTAACGCATTGTCATTAATTATATACTTATGAACTATTCTGACCTTTTTCATTGAGGCGAATTATTCTTGATATTCAATTTAATAGAAAAATAGTGTAATCAGTTCTTCCATTAACCTATAAAGAATATTAACAACTTATACGTTTATTCAATAATACACAATTAAAATAACCGATAGTGATAATAGTCTCTGATAATAGTCGATTTATTTAGATTCAACGAGAAATGATTTTCAGTTGCTGACTATTACTCCAGCATTTCATATTGATATTTATATTAATAATTGAAAATATAAATCTTAAACATAAAAATTTATTTTATTATATTAAAACAAAAAATTATTCCATTTGCTACTAATATTTGTTTTCAATGGCGTGCGTTGATACTTGTTTATCAGTAACACAAAAAATACTCAAACAAAAAAAGGTAAGCATACATTTGAAAAATTTCAAAAAATATCAAGAACAAATAATACTTATTACAAATTTCAAATGTCCACATAGTTTATTAAATCATTTTACAATTATACTTTCTTTCATATGTGGCAAAATAAACATTTTTATAAACAATTTGTTTTTTCCAATTCATTTATTTATTTATTTATTTATTTATGAATTTTTTTTTTTTTTTTTTTTTTTTTTTTTTTGTTACATTAATATATAATTTCAAATACGTAAATACAAAATTAGATAAAAATGATCATTTAAAAACAATTTTAAAGTTTTAGAATTTTCAGATCTTATTAAATTTGTTTAATTAACAATTTTAAATTTAATGATTTTGAGCTAAGTGAAGTAAAAAAAGTATTGATTTAATAATTATTATGCGTGTTTTTTATGATTGTTTCCACATTAGCAAGTTGTTAAGATTTGCAAATTATTCCTACAATTGATCTTATGATTTTTGTTTCACTAAAAAACTAAAAAAAATAGATTACCGAATTCTGATAATTTATTGTTTTAAATATCGTACAAGTATAAGTATCGTAGACAAAAGGCCACATAAACTAACTGGACAAATTGTGTAAAAATAGTGGTATAAAGTTTATATCAGTTTTCTACTGGCATATGTTTATCTTCAGACATCTAATCAAAAAATACCTATTATCAATGTTTCAAATAAATTTCAATTTTGAAATTTTTAGTTGATTTTTAATTATTTATACACATCAGCAGCTATGTATTAAAACAGTAAAAAGTATTTAATATCATTCAAGGAATATTTATTGAAAATAATTATCAACCAAAAATTATTTAAAGACCATGAAATGCATAAAAAATACTTATTAAATAATAATAAATAATGAATTCACGAAACAAAATTGTTCAAACTAAATATTTTTACAAATCGAAAGCTATAGTCAACGTAAACAATCGGTTATTCAAATTCCTTCATTAGATACGATGTTATATTTCATAACATCATTATTAGTCTTCAAAGAGTTTTTAACATGATTGACATAATAATTTAGGATTTCAGCGAATTTATTTGATAAATTTTGTTAATATTTCATACTGAAATGATTAAAAACATCATTTGAAAAAGAGTTAATTAAGTTTGATATTTCTCTAACTTTTATACATGTTTGAATAATAAGTATTAATCGAAATAACAACGAGTTACATTGTAGATAATGTTAAGTTTATGTTAAAATTTATGTTTATTTCATAAGATACGTTCAAGTTTAAAAACATAAAATCATCTAATAATGAAGATAATTGGAATCTTTAAACCGTAATGTTATATAATCTATCTTTAGTATTATAACAACGTCGATTTGTGTAGTTTGTATGTTTATTGTAAGATAAAAGAAATTAAAATTATTAATTATATTTTGTATCTTTTTCATACATTAAATATGCTAATATATTTTGTTGTTTATTATTTGATCATATTCTCAACTTGTTTATTTGGCATTCTAACTTCTAAGTAATAAAAAAGTGTCATCAAAATATCTTTGATCAGCTCTTTTATATGAGCTGGACATTTTTTTTGTCGAGTATATTATTGGTTTCATAATTTCACATGTATATTTTAGATGAAATAACGCTTTAGGTTAATTAATAATTATCTTTAATCTGTAGCAATAGTGTGAACAGTGTTGAAATTGCTGTGAACACTTAAATGTAATTAATAAAACAATAATAAAATACGAGGCTAAAAACTCAACAATAATGATTCGTTCTTTTAATTATGTTGATGTGTATAAACTGAAATGTAATTAAGATCAATTTTATATTAAGAATAAGCATAAGAATAATAGCATAAGAAATTTGTACTGCCTAAATTAAAAAACATATATCTGAAATAAAATTTTAAAAATCTGGCAAATAAAAAAATAGTTAAGTAGGTTTTAATATATTTTTAAAAATAACTTTTATTTTAAATATATTTTACATAGGTAATAATAATTAATAATAAGGAAAACTCTTAAAATAAAATACGGACATCTAAATTTATTAATTTAACTTTCAAAACATTAACTTTAATCTTTATTTTCTTACACTAATTTATGTAATAGTACAATCCTTTTTTTACGTATTCTTTCCTTTTATGTTTTATATCCATTCATCGTTTTTACTTTTTCTTAGTGCGTTTTAATGCTGATTTTTGAAATTGAAAATGATTAATTACAAACTTGATATACTGCAGGCTACATTTTTATTTTCTAACACATTTTTTTCTTTTGTTTATTTTGAATATTTTAGATAGTTTTATATTAAGCTTTATACTTTATATTTAATTATTTGTATAATTATTTAAGATTAACATCAAACAATTATTACGTAGTGTTTTTATAATAATATCATCTAAAACATTTTTCTAGAATTAATTCAAAAATTAATGATCATTATTAAACTGTCAGTTTTAAAAATATATTAACGAATGGTTGAAAATTTGTTACAGACATGCAGAAAATTGTATAGCATTCAACATCTATTGGCTAAAAGAAATCAATCATCCGTATCACAAAATGACCAGGAAAAGGTAAACGTTTAAAATTGGTGTATGATCAATCACATTTGTATTACTGTATTGTTTTCAAATGTGACCATATAAATAGAAATACCACCATAAAAATAAATGCTATAAATCTTAGACTTCATCGAAACATACAAGTTTAAATTTTCTCTTTTAATGATTAATTTCTACACGAATATTACATAAATATGCTCATATGTTGTAAAAGTAGTCATAATAAGTCGATCAATAACGCTCGGTATAATATATTATTAATTACTTGTTTGAATGTTTAATTTTTAAAATAGTACCTATTTAAAATGAAATTTCATACCACTAACTGCCACAATTTGAATTCTTATAGTGACATTTTCCATGAAATATTTCAAACATTTTTAGGACCCCAAAAAGTATTAACTATCTAGTAATTCTATATTGTAATAACCATTACTTCGTAACTAAAAAAAAAAATAGAAACGACCATTTACTACGGAACGAACAGCATCTGAAAACCCCAACCAAACCCGTTATCTGACCACACACCACTGAATGTCTCAACGTCGTATTAATGTTTCGCGATAGATTAGATTGGAGTTAGGGACCCTAGTCCGTACACGCAATAAAGACTAACCGTGATAGAGAACTATTTCAAGATATCGAACCGCAAAACCACGTACGTGCATCACTCAATTGTTCCGACACCGCCTTGAAAGTCCAAAATTATCGTCATGACTGGGTATACAACGTTGAGAGCAATCAACTAGTCACCACTTTTTACTATCTGTTGACTTATTAATCAATAATTGATAATACTAAGTATCTATACTGATATATTTTACAAGCATAGTAACTGTGTCATTGTTCTCCGCGTATCGCTTTTTTTTCATAACAATTTACAACTAAGAAGATAAATTAAATCGTGAAAACATTGTATTTGTATTCGTTGACGACTCGATTCATTAATAATTAACGGAATGATATATTAACGGAACAATAAAATAATTTCATAACAAATTTAAATATCACGTTAAACCAAATATACTTATTGGCTATAACCACTTATCCTTATAATCCTTATAGTACATGGACATTGTGAACATTAACCGTTTTTCCAACGTGGCCTAATTATTATGTATACATACCTACCGTAAAATGTACATGTTTTAACATGGTCAACTAATAACTTCACTCATCTATCTCAAACTAAATTATTTTAGTATTTAATTGATTAAGTTATTGATCAACAATTTAATATTAATTATAGTCAATCGCTAAGTGCACTAATTTCGACGAGGAATTCAAAACCGTAAATCTTAAATATAATTCATCACTTTTATGCTTGTTTTAAATCATCTACAGCGCAAAAACGATTCATCCGAATAATATGCTTGTGACAAACACTTTTTTAAACGATTGTGTTTTAATGTTGAATACAGTTCTCGAAACCGGAGATCGACATCACAGTATGCAAATCTACGAAGCTTAATGATAATGTCACCAATATCCTAAAGAGCGGCACTCAAATTAAGTTTGGCACTATTTTTACAGATCATATGCTAAAAATATCTTATGATAAACATGCAGGTGGTTGGCAGAAACCATACATCACTCCGATGGAACATCTTCACTTGCATCCTGCTGCTAAAGTACTTCATTATGCCACTGAGGTAAACAAATATTTAGGTAATCTGTACATGTATGAATGATCTAGAACAGACATATTACTTTATAAAAACATCTATAAAACTTTTACTGAAGGTCAACAAAGTAGTAAATTAATCAATACGTGTATATTACACATATGTCTACATATATTGTGCTACCATAGTGAATGACAAAAAAAAGCAATTTTTATTTATATAATTACAATGTTTGAGGGATATCTCGAATCAAAAGAGTACCTAACTCTTCAATTTAAATGATGCCACTATGTAAATAAAATGAAACTATTGAGAAAATGCAAAGGTTAGATAAAATTTTACTGATAACTGTTATTAAAACGACTACGTATAAAATCATTTTTTTATCATGAAAAATTAATTCAAACATTTTATCGATATTGAATATATGGCAAATATGTAATCTTATTTATTGGACCCACTTAATTTGTTCTAAAATAGAAAATATCTTTATTTAAAGTATGTACTGACTAATAAGGGTATTTAACAAGAAGTGTATCTACTTTAATTTTCGGTTACAAACAAAAATATTTTTTTTTAAATAGTATGATTCTTTATGAACAACACAATTCAATACCTAGTGACAAATTAATCAACAAGTAGATTTTTATTTCTCTTCACAATATTTTACTTTCATATTATTTATTTTTTATACAAATATGTAATATTTTTACTTACATGTAGTTAGTATGAAAATTGTAAAACATCATATCGCCTTTTATATCATAGTATAGTTACTTAATAATTATTGTATTATGTGGCGAAAACTAATTATTATTATAAATGAAATTTTATATTTACTATCAGAATTCTGATAACTTGAGTAACATATAAATTATAATATTATACTCGTTCTTATTAGTTATAATTTATTAATTGTTATGTATTATATTATAATTTACAAGTTCTTATAATGTCAAATACATTTTAAATATTCGGTAAAACAATTGTATTTTAATCGCACTAGTTTAAATCAATAAATATAATGCGTAATAATTTGGGTACACAAATACATTAAAAAGTAACATTAGATAAGAATCATAATATGCAATCTCATTTACTACGATTAAGTTGATACAACACATGATGATCACGCATGTTAACATCGTGCGTCGTAGTTTTACGATTACTATAAATTAGGCTCGGCGCACATGTACAATATTCCTTATGGTAAATGGATCGGGCAATCTTAAAAAATATGATAGATTACTTTGAAAATCGCTTTCCAAATGACTACTCTTACAAATACAAACAAATATAGACCATAGGTACACTAAACTTGCAAATAAAAATCTCGACTTAGGCTTTATAAATACCCGCGTAGAAAAACATAATATCATCGTACGTTGTTTTATCAACGTCGGTAACCACCTACAATCTGTTTTACAGCTCAAAGAAAATCAATTATTACATCACCTTGACCTCTTAGGAAATATTTCCAATAGAATCGCAGGAAATTCTATACTAATGAAAATACATTTAATTTTATTTCGTAGGTATTTGAAGGAATGAAAGCATACAGATCAGTGCATGGCCACATGAATCTGTTTCGACCCGAGTTAAACTTACAAAGATTAAACAAATCGGCCAAACGAGTAGGCCTACCAGAAATAGAACCAGATATATTACTAAAGTGTATTGAAAGATTGGTATCCATCGACAATGAATGGTTACCAGTATCTGCACCACTTAGTTTATACATAAGGCCCAACCTCATAGGCACTGAAGTAAGTAATTCGATTTGGAAAATTTTATTTTTTCAAAAACTGACAAAATTTTACGAAACAATTGATAAACTAATAATATTGGAAAATGTTTCATTCTACTTCGGTACCTCTCTTTCTTGACATTTTCTAAGAATAACATACAACCTTTATTGTAACTTTAAAGACATTAATTTTCAAAAGGCATGACGGACATTCACAGCCGGAAATCGGGAAAGCTTGAGGAGACTAGGTCAAAATGTCAAATATCTAAAATATTAAATCAAATCAAGGTTTAATAAGCATAAAAATTTAGCACCCTCCTCCCCCAATTTTTACACCAAATTTCCGAGCAGACATTGTTTCTATGTTAAAAGCAAAACAAATATTTATACACTGATAGGAATCTAAGTAAATAAATCCATTTTATTCGTAGACAATAAATAATATATTTGAAACTCTTTTTCAATTTCTTATTTTTGTACAATACATTTTATTTTTATAATGGGTTAATATTAAATTATAATGATAAATTTACTCGTGATTTATTCTAAACCACTTCGATCACTAAATATATAACTAAGTAATATAGCATATTACTTGTTTCGTCCTAAATCTTAGTTTCACTTAACAGATAAAATAACGAACCAAATATACATTTTAAAATGTTGAACTAAGGCAAAAAAGGGGCATTTTAAAAATTTCAAACATAAACAGAAGTATATTCTTTAAATAGTACTTGTAAATAATTGGTAATTTTCCAATCTAAACTACTCGTAGTAGTGAAAAATACAAATTATAATAATTATTTAATGAATAATTGGATTAATTTTTTCTTGTAAAATAACAAAATAATTATGTTTTGGTTTTATAATTAAATGGTAACATTTTCGAAAATACATAAATATCAGCTATTTGGGTACCTATCTAATACAAAAAATGTACAAATCTTTAATTAAAAACAAAAAATGTTCAACATTTTAGGGTACACTTGGAGTGGCACAAGCAGATACAGCACTGCTCTACGTAATCATGTGCACAGTGGGGTCATATTTTTCTAATAAATTCAAATCAGTCCGACTAATGGCCAACCCGGCGTTCACCAGAGCTTGGCCTGGGGGTAGTGGAGAATACAAAATAGGCGCCAACTACGCTACAACATTATATCCTCAAGTAAGTGCACACAGTCAAATATTGAAAGGTAGTTGAAAATGATTAGAATTACTTTTAAAAATAGTTCATGGCCAATTAACCAAAAACCATGCGTGAATCCATTTCGATACTTACTTATCCTATTACTATATTATCTGATGGAAATTTTAATTTATTAATATTAACTCGTTGGTCGCGTCTTATTCATATTCAAATACAAACAAACGAAACAACAAAATTTTATGCAAAAAATATTATTTTTCATGTTTATTATTACGTTAGTTACTAGGGTTGTAAATTTGAAATATTTCATGCGAAATATTTCATAATTGAAAATTTCCCGCTTTATGAAATATTTCAATGAAATATTGAAAAAAAATATATATATATATATTTACGTTTGAAATAGTGACTATTAAATGTCATTTAATCAGTTGATATTGTATGATATCGTTTTGGTACAATGTTTGGGGTTTCCTATTTAACGTGGTATCGTCCATCAGATGCCTATAAATATGTAATTTTATGATAATATTCATCTAATAAGTAATAGTTCTAATCCTCTGTTATATATTGACATTTTACTTTTCTTCGAATAGTATATTTATATAATATGAATTCAGTCATTTTAATTTTAATTTCCATACTTTCAATAGTATAGTTGTGAAAAATGTATATTTACCTAATGGCTAATTATTATGATTTTATATGTAACACTGATTTGTTTAACTATGCAAAGGAGCTTATTTTTATTTTTATTTTTATTTTATTATATTTTTATCTTTAAATAATATATTTATATAATATGAATTCAGACATTTTAATTTGAAGCATTTAACTTTTCCAGATGCTGGTATAA
The DNA here is from genome assembly GCA_027580255.1 of Therioaphis trifolii. Classification (NCBI taxonomy): domain Eukaryota; kingdom Metazoa; phylum Arthropoda; class Insecta; order Hemiptera; family Aphididae; genus Therioaphis; species Therioaphis trifolii. The sequence continues at coordinate 7,134,679 of CM050409.1, read as the reverse complement.
TATTGCGTGTTTCACCATATTTACAATAAATTCTATAAATATGTGCTTAACTTTTAAACTCACTAAGTACCAATATATTTTTTTGATGAAAAACTTCTGCAATAATGTGATAGCTGTTGAGTAATGGAACTACTGGCCACTTATTTATAAATTCATCTATATTTTGAAAAATGTATTCAGGTGTTTCAATGACTATTGGTCGTTTACCTCTTAAATCAATATTTATAAATTATAACTATAAACTATTATGGAGTTAATTGTTAATTTATATAAATTAGTTTTTATTTCTATTTAGTAGGTACGATTAATAATACAAAAAGTATTCCACAATAAATGAAACATTAAGCATTATATGTTTTACTGAAATGAAACAAAATTTTTATTTTTCACTCAAATTATATATTTCATGAAAATAAATTTCATGAAATTTTACAACTCTAATTAGGACTCGATAATTTTTGAGCTTGATAATAAATAATGACATTTTCGTATTTATATCATATTAAATATATACGGTATATACATGTATGTATACAAAATGTAATAGGTATAAATAATAAATATTCATACAACAACTAAATTGTATACAAAATAAAACTAATTTATAACTTTACAAAAAAAAAAATCGTAACAACAACATCAACATGTCACTAAACGTCTAACGGTGTAAAAATACCATAAAATATATTCAAAAATATAAATATTAACCTAATTAATACATTTAATTAAAAAACGTATTTAATTGTGTACTCTAAAGAAATATTCTCACTTTTTTATGTTACCTAGTGAATTGGACTTCCTTGAACTGATACTTAAAAATCTGATATCAATATACAATAAATATTTAATTTTTATACTAACGAAGAAATCGTTCAGACGGTTACCTAACAAAACATTATATCTTTAGGCAATTTCAAAAAATATCGATTGAAACATCTTTATTGTTTCGAAATGTAATAAATATTTTTTACTGTATGCGTAATATTAAATTTTTTAAAAAAATGTATATTAGTGGTTAAAATTATATTTTGTCATTTTGAAAATGATAATAATATAAAATATAACTTATTACATTGTTACAAATACGTAGGTGCTTAAGTTTTATTAAAAAAATTAATTAACTCAGATTATACAGAAAATTAAATACACTAAGTATATCTCAGGCGTGTAGATTACAGTTGATAAAATAAATAGTAATACTATTATATTAACAGTTATTGACGCACTAGCTCGGCTAGCATTTAAAACTTACATCAAGTATGATGTAATAAGAATCACATTATCACCATTTATCATATTAAATTTATTATCAATTTTAATACAGCGAAAATAATGATATTAATTAACATTTTTAAACGTAAAAACACGAATTTATCATACTAGCAAAATAAATACACAACAGCGTCCCCGGAGAACGACTTCAGATGAATATTTTCCATCACCACGAAGTTGAAAATAAAAATCGCTTAGATACTTCCCCCCCCCATCTAAACGTTTTTCAATTAAACCGGGGATTACACATAACATATATTATACATTTTTAAATAACGTTTAAGATTCTCATGTGAGACGAAAAATGTATTGGTTTCACGATTATGTAGTTTTTAATGTTTTTATTAACATCTTTCATCACTTTTTTTTGGAGATAAAAGTAGTTTAAGAGCCTGGTGTTCATACAGAATTATCTTTTGTAGTGGGTTCTAAGTTAAAATAAGTAATGTTACGTGAATTTAAAAAAATATATCAGTATTTTAATTTTTTAAACTTTTAATTTTGAGGGCGAGTTGAATCCCACCCTTATATACGCTGCTGTGAAGAGCTCCTCCTTTTTGCTTTATACAAATTACGAAAATTAAGTTATAGGTCAAATAATGAAAATTTAAACCGGAATTTCCAACAAAAAAATCATTAGCTGTAGCAGTCAGATACATAATAGTATTAAGATAATTATAATTTTTACAACAATCAAAGTTTAATTTATAAGTAATTTTTTACAATAGGAATTAGCATCAGAATTAGGGTGTCACCAAATGTTGTGGTTGTTTGGTGAAGACCGACAGATCACAGAAGTCGGAGCAATGAACGTGTTTATTTTTTACAAAAATCAAAATGGCGGTAATTAAAAATGCACATACATATTTTTAACTAATACCTATGTAAAATAAAATTAACTCTTATGAAAATAATTATAGTGGCGTGAGCAAAGGTTTTTAATTTAGAACGATTAAGTCAACAATTTTAATCGATAACCGTAGGAAGTAAAATTGATTAAAAAACACCAATTTGAAGAGTCAATAAAATTTTAACAATGATTAAGAAGATAATTTTGTTACAAAATTTAATTAACAAACTTTCTATAACAACGATATTTTTATTTTACTCAAAAATATAATATTACCATAAACAATTTGTTTTCATTGTAAAAGTATCCCAATTTAAAATAATATATCAACACTAAAAACATGTTATAAAAATACCTCCTTCGAGGAAGGGGTTAAACTTACCTGTTTAAATATCAGAACAATATAATTCTATACACTTAAACGAAAGTTACTTTTTATTAAGGTACCTACCAAATCACGTAGTATAAAATATACTATACGCACCAATCTACTTAAATATCAAAATGATGTCGTAGAATTTACTTTCTGAGCTTTTGGTTATTTAACGTACTTTGGGCTATTTTTGTTTTTCGTAAAAAGTTTCATAGAATATTTTGAAAGTATTATCACTTACATTTTTATTCAAATACAAACGCCATTGACTTTTTTCAAATTTGTAAAATGTGCCTCTTTGTTCTTCTCTTTTCAAAAAGAAAAAATTATCTATAACTTAAATGAATAAAATTGACAAATTATTGTCATATTTAGTGCGTTTTCATATAATATTTCACTAATTTCATTTCTTTCAAAATACCAAATTAAATTTTTATTTTCATTTATTTCTGACTTAACGCCTTTCTTTACTTGCCCATATTTTTATCATACGTTTTTAAATTTATAAACGCATAGGTACATATATATATACAAAGGATATAAGTAGATACTGACTGACAACATAGGTAATTATGAATTGGTAAAATAATACAAATATTTTAAAATATATTTTTTACACGAATTAAATTTTTAAGTAATTGAAAATCAAAATGTAGAAAACAATATATTTTTTTATTAAGTAAATTATACAACTTTTATCAAAGTAATAAAATTGTGGTCGAAATTGAAAACACATTTAATGGTTTCTTATATAATTCGATTTAAACAAACTATAAAATAACAAATACTTATCGAACAATTAATCTAGATTAAAACACTTTTCAAATAAATCTAGTATTATAATTGACGTATTAGAGTTAATAGATTATTGTATTATGCGAATATCATATTGAATAATTACATAAATTTATTTTCAACATTTTGTTTGTGTAACTTACAGAAAAAATTTTAGCTACACCTCCACTGAACGGTATGATATTACCAGGCGTTACTAGGCAGTCAGTACTTGATTTGACAAGAGAATGGGGTGAATTTCAAGTCGAAGAAAGAAACTTCACAATGGATGAATTTATAGAACTCAACAACAAAAATAAAGTAAGCTTACATTGTAATGAGTTAAAATTTCTCCAATACCATTCAATGTTTCATAATTACTCTACACAGACCGAAATGTATTCATAATATTCCACTTTTTACACTGTTTAAAACTGAAGTTAATTACATAGATCGAATTTTCATAACTAGTATTGTATTATTAATGAAAGTACAAAATAGTAAGTTATACATCGAATGCAGCTTAAAATTGTCATGATTCATAAAATATCTCATACTAAATTAGACATTATTGCTAATTTATTTGAATTCAAGCAATTAGTACCTAATTCTCAATAATAAGGGTATGAGATAATTATGCAAGTAATTTTATTTCAAAATATATTTGACTTTATCCATAAAAAATATATATATATATATATTTAACAGCTCGTCACTAAATAATATCATTGGTTAAATATATATGAACTTAACAACTTTGAATGTCGACATGCCATCAAACTAAGCACTTTCTTCTAGAATAGGTACCGGTTTTATTATCAGTGTTATTAAGATCATGTACAGCAGTTTGACTTAGATAGGACGACGAACTAATCAATTTGTATTCAGTTCGTTCGGTACCTGATCATAATAATTTTTTAATTTCATTTTTGATTTCACATTTTTTGAAAATCAACTAAGGATATAAATTTTTTTTTCAAATAATTCAGATACTCGAATTTTTCGGAACTGGTACGGCAGCAGTCATCAGTCCAGTGTCGAGTATATTATACGAGGGCGAAGACATCAAATTACCCACCATGGCACAATCTTCACCGTTATATTCAAGGCTGTTCAACGCCATTACTGACATACAATACGGTCGAGTCTCACACCCGTGGTCCAGAGTAGTCGACGAAAGGCCACATCTGTACGAGTTACAAAATTATAAATACGCCAACTAGGACCAGTGTCGATAGATAGCCATCTACTGATCAAGTTGCAATAGATACTTCTATAATTAATAGTGGATATCAATTTGTAGAGCATCTGTTTTCAATTGTCAGTGATTCAAATCAGTACTCAATAGACAAGATTTGAAAACAAATTTGTTTATTTTATGTTGATTAAACAACTACACGGAAAATGTTGACAGCAAAAGAAAAAAAATATGAAACAATGTCAACTCTTTTTATAGCTAATTTAATAGTATATAATATATATATATATATATATATATATATATATATATATATATATATATATATATATATATATATATATATATATATATATATATATATATATATATATAAAATCTTCGATTAACGTACACTCTAGAGTCTAGAATACTAGAATTATAATTTTAATGCAATAGGTAATAAGAAATAGATAGTTTTATTCAAAACTATTTGTTAAGTTTAAAAAAGTTTAAAACCCTACGAAAAACATTTTCTCGAAGATATAACTACTTTCACCAAGTATTTTATTAGCGTTATTTAATATTAAAATAATAATTACACACATGGTTATAAATTACAGCTTACCTGTTATACATATTTTACGCTGACTATAAACCTGTTGCACTACATTTTGACCGCTGCCAATAATTTTTGAACTATCTATGTATGGCTATCTATTGACAGTATACCTACCTATCTGTTAACTAAAATAAAGATCATTGTTAATGACTTTAAAAAGTTTTAGGTACCTGCACATTTTTTTTTTTTTACTTAAAAACTGAAGTTATTCATCGAGATAAAGTTACTATTGAATTGAATTGAATTGAATTTTTTTTTTTTTTTTTTGTACTGTTATAAATTTAATGGTACATGTTTTATATCCTAAGAAAAAATAAATTATAATTCATAAAAAAAATAAAATATGTGTTCCTTTATTAACAAAACATAATATGAACTTATTCAGTTCACATAAGATAATCCATTTTACCATGTCAGATATTGCAGATAACGTCAGTGTCACAAAATTGTATAATACCCAATGATTTTAAAGTTTCATAATCACCTAAGAACCAAAAACCAGTATAGGAACACAATAGGAAGTCATACTTTTATCAATTGAAAGATCAATACATAGTAAAATTATGCATTATAAATAGGTAGCCGTAGAATAAATTAATAATCTATCAAAATCCATCCAATAATCAACAACCATATGGAGAAAAATGCCAGAAAGCTAATGTTGGTTAAAATGTGTGCTTTGCCACTGGGCTCTTATATAATGAAATGATGAAGGGTGTATTGAATTAAAAAAAAAAAAAAAAGATAAATGGATGAATTATATCATTAGTATAATAATTATTGTGAGTAACATTTTTTTAATTTTTCAACAATGGTGTATTTGGAGAGGAGGATAGCCACCCTAAAAATGTACTGTTGGTAAAGAGCTATAAAAACCCCAGTTTGTATACCATTTTTTAAACAAACATGTTCAATGCATAGAACGTATATATGAGTATTTTTAATCAAATTATGGGTAGTTTTTTTCAGCAAAACTTTTTTTTCAATTTTAAATTCTAAATCTGGTGAAAAGTTTCATGATTTAAATATTATTGTTTTTAAACCATAAGTTCATATAGATAGTGATTATTTTTTTTATACATATATACATTTTTTTTTTCACTACTCTACAAATCCCGCCTGCAACCTATCTGGTCATACGGAATCACTCTTTGGGGTACCACTAAACCATCAAACACTAAAGTCACACAAGCATTCCAAGCTATCTGCCTTTGCATGATTGCTTAAGCCCCCTGGTACGTCACAAATCTTGTTCTACACAATGACCTCCAAATCCGCACCATTAAACAAACAGCTATCAAATATTATCTTCGCCTGCACTTCAGTATGGAACCTCACTCAAACACCCTTATCGCTCAACTTCATACCAATGCTCTTCCGGACAACCCCGCCAGACGCCTAAAACACGAATGGCCCAGAGATCTTCACAAATTTCATAAAATTTAATCATGTATATTACTATTTCTCCCTAAACTACCTTCCACATAGGAATTTATAATGTGAAATTCCTATTCATTGTATTTCCCTCGCCGCCACTTTCTAATTATTATTCACATTTACTTATTGAACCATTACTGTATAGATTGTAAATTTTCATAAATAAACGACATTGATAAAAAAAAACAAAAACACACATTTTTTTTATCCATAAGTTAGATCGGTACACACTAAAAATCATGACTACCGATTTTTTAGAATTGTTGGTCAAGTATATGAGCTAAATGTTGAATTTTAAGGAGTTAAAAGCAAAAATTTAAAATTGCATTAGCTCAAGATCTGAATTATAAAAAAAAACTACCTTATTTAAATTAAATGAAAGAAAAAATGTACACATACTCATGTGATATAAAATCTGAAACATTAAGGAATTTAATGCAATTAAGATTGATTAACTCTTGTTTATTAACTTGCAATTTTAAATATGACAAAACAATCTTTTAAAATATTATATAATTTATAATACTTATGTAATATCTAAAGATAAAATTAAAAACAATGGTTAAACACGTTGAATATAAAAAAGATAATAGTTATATAAATATAATTTTCTAAAATTAAAACTAATTAAAAAAAAATTCAACAATTGTCTTTATCACTTATAAGAATAACAGTAAAACCATTATAGTAACTCTATATCTTCAATTAAAAAAAAAAAAAAATCTTCTTGAATAACAATTATTACACTTTAAAATACATAATAAAATGATCAACTTAATTTTTTGATACATTGTTATGTCTTCGAGCAGGATAAGGAGAAAGACATGAAGTAGCAGTATATGAACTTGAATTATCAGTCGTTTGACATAAACCTTTAAATAAATTTGATAAATTTAAATTATTATAGAATGTATCTTACTAATAATAAATATCTTAAATTCACTTGTTTTGTAAACTACATCACTACATTATGACCATTTCACAAGCCATTCAAATCTGGAAATGTTTAGTTCTTATTGAAAGATCTACAAGAACCAACCCTTAGCTAACATAGGGCTGGACTAGGTTTAGAAAAAAGGATCAGACTGGGTTATTTTTTTTAAATCTTTTTTTTTTTACCAGTTTCCAAGAGTTTAACATGTTTTATCTAATAGTGTAGATTTCAATAAAATTAGAATGTTATGGTACTCAAGCATGTATTTTATTAAAGACAACGGTGAAAATATAAAATCGACTTGAACTATAAACTAGACCAGGTATTAATAACAAATTGTTTTAAACAGATTGGATTAGTCTAAGCTGAAATAAAAAAAAAAAAAAATTTTGGATCGGACCTAGGTAGGCTTGAATAAAAATCGTTGAACCCAGTTAGACAATTATTAAATCAAAACTTTTGGACCAAGCATAATTATAAATATTTGAACGTAACCGGACTATTATATTTAAGAAAGAAATTGTTGGACTAAGATACACCAAATATTTTTAGTTTTTGTAAGGCTATAATACTCAAATATTAAATATAACATTTACATTTACTTTAATACATTTTTTGATTTTTTGTAAACTCAAAAAATTAAACACAATTTTATTCTCTGGGAGTTGTAGCGATTATACTAAATTATTAAGTATAGTTATTAATTTATAATATACACATCATTATTTGAAATTATATGAAGAATCAATTTTAATATAAGTCATAAAAATATTATAGTTAAAAAATCCAAAATTATTGTTCGAAATTAGTTCTCCAAACCAATTATCAAAGTAGAATATGTACAAACTATTTTTTTTAATTATTATTACTATTTTAACTAAAACTATGACACTAAAATCGTCTTTAAGTGAGGGTAATAATAAGTACATGAGTAGATATTTAAAAATATTTAGTATTAATGTAAGAATTCAATTAAATACGAATCAGATACAATAAAAAAAGGTATTTGATACTTCTCGTGTAGTTTAAAACATTCTCAAAAATATGGACAGATTCAAGTTGAACACTATCTTATCTCTCTTATCACATTAAAAAAAAAAAGTTTTTCTAACACTTAATATACTTTACCTATTTTAATATTCAATGGTGGTGCATTCAATAAGTTTCTTATATCGTCAGCAATATCTTTTTTGGTATATTCAGTTCTGAATATCACATCATTAAGGCCATTTGGTTGAAGTTCATTAAATTCCTAATTAAAAAAAAAAAAATATATATATATATATATAGTAGTAAAACACAATAACTAATAGTAAAACAATAAACTCTATCCAGCTGGAGAACACACCACTTGTATATGTATATAAGAATACATGTGCACATAACTGTCATGAAAGTAGATAAGAAAATGGTTGAGGGTACAAAATAAACCAGTATTGGTTGATAAGCTGTATTTGAATCCCTAGACTTAGTATATAGTAGTGAAGTAAAACAGGTGTCTCTATTTTAATGCCCACTGAACGATTTCAGCCAGTCAACCTTATTTATTAAATATAAATGGATATGAGATATGTGTGAACATGAAAATATGTTTAAACTACATTTCAGTTTTCATAAAAATAAGAAAATAAAAAAAAGGATGTTTATATTATTATTTATTTATAGTTTCAAGTATGTAAATTAAGATGTTCTCTTGAAATGATTCTTTTTTCAATACTTTGATGTATCTCTTGATCTCGCCAAACACTTTTGACCCGTGATAAGAGAATATATCTTAGTTTTGAACCATCATAAAAAAGGAATTAAGACCTTTGAAGTAAAATATAATTTTTGTTTCTTTTTTACATATATCACTCCAATATTTCAACATTGTTCTAAAAGTTAACAATAACATTACACTATAAAAGTCAGTATGATAATGGTAGTCATAGTCTGTCACTGATTCTCTAATTGGTCATGATATTAGTGGTGGATGTATAACACCTAAGATTGATGAATGACTGATCAAGAGCTTATGACATAAACACAAACTATTTGTTTAAGCTCTACAATTAAAACTAATTACTTAGACATATTTAGTTTTTGTAACATGAAACCATGATTACCAATATCAATATTGGAAAATAAATGTATGGCTTGAGATCACACACAATGGATAGATCCACTATATGTATTTTATATGTATTATTCTTACTATATGTATTTTGCTTTCCACAACACATCCTATACGTTTAGGATTACGTCTCTAGTGTAAATCAATAGCACTATTTGCACCACTCTTATCACTTTTACAATTAAATTCATAGGCACACATAGTGTATGATATCTGAGGGGGCTGGAGCTCAGGACAATTTTTTTAATATACTCTAAAGTACTACATTAGAGTACTATACTAGAGTATACATTAGCTTTTGGGAGAGCTATATATAATCTTGGGGGCTAAGTTCGCCCCTGGCCCTCTATATTTGCGCCTATGATTATATTTATAAATAGGAATATATATTCCATTTTATTCAATAATTTACTATAATATTAAATGATCATCATTTATGACTTACAATAATTAGATGTGCATTGTTTCCGATAATTTTTTTTCTAAAATAATCCTTGATCACTTGATATTCATTTTTTGTTGTTAATTGAGGCATATTCTTCATTTGAACACGAACAGCAAAATAGGGAAGCTAAAAAATAAATCCAATACGTATTGTATAGTTCACAAAAAAAATTGAATAAAACACATAACACAAAACTTAAAAAATACTTTCTATTTCACTTAAATTTCATAGTTAATATATGCAATGAAATCTCTATATTGTCACTAAAACTGCAATTGTTTCGATAAAATGATTTTAAAAGACTAGCAATATTCATTTATCACAATTGTATTGATAATTTAAACATGAAACACTAATTTATTTGTGTGATAACAGTAATTTAAGCTTCCTTATTTTTTTTAATATTATTTATTTCAGTATTTAAAATATTATTAGCTGCATTCAATATGAAATAAACTTGCAAACGATACATATTTAAAAATGCAACTATTGTATTCTAAAACTGCACTAAATATATTTTAACAAAAAAAATGCACTTTAAAAAAATAAAAAAACAGGTGTACATAAATGAAGGTTAAATTTACTCATCAACAGGATAAACAAAATTCTTTTAGTAATATATACATATAATATACATAAATGAGACATACTTTTTCAAATTCTTCAGGCAGTTCAAATATATCATTCAAACATACTGTTTCTTTATTTCCATAATCCACATTTAATACATTGCATTCATTTTCAGTTCTGTCGAGAACAAGAGCACGACAATACATAACTTGGTTTAATGTTGTATGCACACATACTTTATCCCCAACGTTTACTGTTTCTTTGATACGCAAATTACTACCTTTAAAATTAAAATGTAAATGTTAAAATAAATACATATTATATAAGATTAATTTTGATTCAACATACTATTTCTAAAATACTTAATCATTTTTTTAACAAATCCAGAAAACATTTCAAGAGATTCATAGGATGCAACCCGAACATAAATTGTATTAAAATCTTCAAAATGTATAATGTTAACAAATGCACCACTTTGAATGGGATGGAGTGGTTTCTCCATTTGATTTTCTTTAGTCTCATTGACAACTTTTAGAAATAAATGAAAAATTAAAACAATATAATTATAAATAAAAACAAATACATACTTATTTTTCTCTCTAATCTTCGTTGCTGAGACATAGGAGTGTCTGTAGATAGTGACAATAATTTCCGTATTTCTTCATTCATAGACTTACCACTAGGCACATGTCTTAATACAACTTGTTTATACCAAAATTCAGCATTTTTATTATACTCCTACAATATATATGTTAACATGTGTGTAAATATATTAACAGAATAAATAAAAATATGATATTAAAGTGGACTAGTTTTCAACTTACTAATGTAAAAATTTTTCCAACCATTGTTGATAGATATGTACTGATACTATTACTATTAGGAGTCTTGGTTAAATCAGCTAATGTTACTTTGCGAGTCAAGAGAGGTACCTAAAAACCGATAAATACCAATAGAATTATCAGCACTTTAACTGGAGAGAATACATAGTATTCTGCTTTTATATTGCATACATAATTTGTTTGTACAAATTATATATAATAAAAATAGAAACATACATGAAAAATACTAAAAAATCAATCATATTATTATAACATACAGCCATCAACCAATATATGCAAAAAAATGTAATATAAATTATAAAATGACAATTGGTATTTTATCGCACTAAAAACCAGGTCACATTAATCAAGTCTCCTAAGTACGTAAGCAAATAAAAAAAGTATATAAAGAGTCAGACATACGAGATTAACCGTTATATGTAACACTTTTATGCCAGTCTTCTTCAGTTTTTTTAAACTGACCGTTTTCCAAATAGTAATATTAGCTATGACTTTCTTCAGAACTTACCAACTTCTATTAATTTGAATATTTAAGATGTATACAAATTTACATAAATTTTCTTTGGTGACTAATTTATTTAACTCTTTTAAGTGGAAATTCAAGATTACAAAATAAAAAAGGAAGGACTATCAATCTAAAGAAACATAAACAAATTCAAATCTGTTTTCAGATCCCTACCTATCCACACATTACTAGACTTAATATAGAAATTATTATTATTATTATTATTATTTAAATTAATAGATTCTAAATATAAACATGAATTATTATTTATGATGAGCTCATATACAGACCATTATAAGTATCTACTGATATTAATTGTATCAATGTAAGTTATTGGTATAAACAGATATAACACCAATATTTTTTTTTAAATAAACTAAAATTTTTTTCAAATTCTACACCTGCTATTTAAATTTAATTATTATCCTTAAATTTTCATACTGTTCATTATAATTAGTAAAATTTTTAGTTAAATTCTAACAATTGTTTCTAATATGTTAAAAATTATTTTTTAAGTTTTCCAATGGTTCATTATTCTAAAAATTAAAATTTTCTTAAACATAACAAGTCTGTTAATTATACCTAGTTATAAATTAAGTTTTAATGCCAAGTAAAATACTTAGTTCAAAGTTTATACTCTTTATTTCTAATCATTTACTAGATCACTGTGATTTTCAAAAATAAAAAAAACTGTTTGATTCAATATATAGATAAAATATCAAATTTGATATTAGCACTTAGATAAAATATTTTTTCATATTATTTAATATAAAAATATTGGTTCAGGCATATGTCTTAAATCATCACTAAATTATTAGTTTTACTATGTATTTTTTTTTTCTTTAGTTAACACAATTAAAAATATATGCATTTAATGCACTAGTCTCAGTTTTTTTGTTGTTTGAAGTATATTTTACTTGATTATAATTTATGAATTCATATTTGAACTCATAAACTTAATACACACAAATACATATTGTGTATTAGATACTTATAATTGAACAAACGATCCTCCAAACCAAACCAAATGTCAGCCATTGTTAAAGCAAAAAAAAATTTTAATTTTGAGTATTAAAATATATTTAATGTCAAACAACTGACATTTTCAACATTAAAAACTAAAATTCCAAAATGTTAAATTTGTGATTCAAATTATATATATATATATATATATATAATTATTTCTTCAAAAAAAAAAAAAAAAACTAATTGTTAAAAAAATTTCAATCATATCTATTCAAATAATTAAGTATAAATATAATTAAAATTAAAATAAATTTGTTTGAAAAATGTAGGCTAATTAATAACTAATTTAAAACTTTTCTACTTACTTTATTTATTGAAGCATAGCTAGGCAATGCAAATATATATTTTGACTTAACAAATTCAATTAGACCAAAATCAATTAACAAACATTTTAAAGTATCATCATCATTTAGCCCAATAATTTTGGCTCTATATATTCCATTCTTTTTTTGAGAAAATACTGCGAATATTTCTTTGGGTCTCGCAGTTGTTGTTGTTAAATTTTCAACTGTATTGAAAAATAATAAAGAATGAAAAACATAAAATAATTTAAAATGTAATATCTATTAGCTTAGTATACTGACACATTTTTTTGAATAAAATGTTAAGGCAACATAATTTTTATCACACATAAAAATAATTTAAGAATAATACTAATTAGAAGTTAAGAGGATATCATTAAAACTAAATGGCAGTTCAAATCAATAAATAAAATATTTCAATAAAAAATGCAAACAACTAAGCATTATACACTTTATACAGAACTACAAATAGCAGAAAATGAATAAAATTTAATATATCATATAATATAAACATATGTATGTATGTATATATTTATTTAGTGGTTTCTACATGGCACTAAATAGATACAAATTATACTTGATTAAATAAAAAATTAGATAAGTTGAACATTTAATGATTCAAAATAAAACTTACTTTTTTCTTCCCCGAGTTGCTCTATAATATTTTTGTAACTATTATACAGCTTTGTGGATCTGATACAAATATTATCAATACTAATTCCAGATAAAATTTCAACATGATCTCCATTTGAAAAACTTTGATTGTTATTTGAACCTGAATTTAAAATTGGTTTAATTTAAATTGTGATGAAAATGTTCATAGATAAACATAATATTGAAAATCTAAAAAAGTCCTGGAGTGTATAAAAATATATTGAGCACCTATCTCACAAATATATGACAATTTTACTTATATTTTCAATGTGTTAAGTGGTACCCAAATAATAATGATGTTTATTTTATCAAAATTTAATACAATATAATGTTATCATAATACTCAATTTAATGTGATGGATCTCCTCAAAATCCAATGGCTGTGCTAGAGGAGAGAGTTCTATATATATATATATATATATATATATATATATATATATATATATATATATATAATTAAAATATATACAGTAATTCTTTAAATATTTAAACTTACCTAACCTAACTTTTAAGTTTTCTAATTTCTTGATTATTAATTCAACATAACATTAATAACAAATTTTAGAAAAAAAAAATAAGAAGTTTCATTATTTTTCTCTTATTACTTAGTTTTATTTGTAATTTTTTTTTTTTTTTTTAATGATAGACCATTTTCAAAAAATAAATAGAAAATATAAAACAATTGTAAATAATGTAAAAAAAAAAACTAGAAGATCAAACATTTTTTTTTAAATAAAAGTAGTTTTATTAGCTAGAGATATAATTTAAAAAAAATTAAAACTTACAAAATTTAGTAAAAATAAAAAAAAAAATGCAATGTATTTAATTTTATATTTAAATTCATATTATATCACTATCCAGACTATAACCCAGGCTGAATATATAAATAATTATTTATATTATTTATATTTTGTTTAATATAAATAATTTAATTAAAAACTTTATTTATAGTACCAGATTAGTCTTTATCTTTATACATAAGTTAAATAAAATTAATTAAAATAATATTATGATATAAAATTATTTACCATTACTTTTTTTATCTTCTACGGTTTGCTTCAGTTTATTAGGTTCATCATTGGATTTACCACATATTTCCAACAAATCGTCAATAATATCACACCCATCACTCAGTTTCTTTAAACTTACTTCATTCAAACAATTAAAATTACTTTCATCACATATCTGTAAAGAAATTAACATATAAATTACCACCAAATATAAGTTAATAATTAACTCATAAATTGTATTAATGAACCTTATAAAATGTTATTTTAAATAAACTATAAAAGTAAGGGTTCCACTTTATTTTTAAATGATCTGTAAGAATGAATTTCAAATTTAAGTTTGTAAAATTGTTGATAATTGATGAAACTTAATAATTTCTAGCTCCACTGTTTTTGGAAGTTATGCTAACTGACTAAGATGTATTTCGTTAAAATTTAATTTATATTATAATTTACCATTTTTATTCAATTTTTAGTTATATTTTATACGCTTGAAATACTTAAGGAAATTTCAAAAAATTAAATATCCTAAAAACAAAGTAATTATAATTTCTGATCTTTAGGGGCTGGACAAAACGTTTAAACCACTTTAATATACAACCTACAAATGTTCACATACATAGTAAAAAAACTAACTATATCATTATAATATAATGATATAGTTAGTTTTTTTCATATTATAACCCACTTTTTTTTTTCTTAGAATCAAAAAATATAAGCAATTTATTACATTAATTTTATTTCATATTTATCAATTACTTTTCACTAAAAACTTTACTACTGTAGATGAAAATAATCACACAATTATACATAGTAAAAGATAATAAACAAAATTGTAAAAATAAATCTCCAGGAAATCAGACACACTTTTAAAATTTGAATGAAGAATATAATATTTTGATTGAAGTATTTGTATTTGAGTAAATAATTTTAGCTTAAGCAAGTGTAACTATACCTTTAATAAAACCATAAAAAAATATTGGTTTAATAAATAATTTGCTATCACATTACTGTTACACATAAGTATGTACCTTAAAAGAAAAAAAGAAAATTACTTACCATAGTTAGTGGAACTGGCTTGACATACCATAACTTGTGAAAATAATCTTTAACAGCACTACTTGTTTTTAAATCTCGCGGTTTTTTAAGGCCAACTTTAGTAGCGAAACCAGGAATCTATGTTTCAAGAAAAAGAGTATATAATATTAATAACAAAGTAACATTTTCTAACAGAAAACTTAATAATAGTCAACCAAAACCTAACCCACATAGATAAGTTATATTATGACACAGGTGCCAAAAGGCCATTTACTTTTAATTAAGATGAGTCTAGTAGAGTATTATAAATTAAATTTAAGCAAAAAATTATTTAAATTAACAAGTCTTCATTTAAGTTTTCAGCCATTTCAATTTTGTCTGTATGGCTTATGAAATTTTTCTACATAGTGGCATCCACTCATTCGATACCATATCAACTAAGAATAACTATCTGATCTTCCATCATTTTGCCGTATAATCGGTGCACGAAAAAAAAACAAATTAAAACGTGTAAACGGAAAACAACTTCAATATTTTAACTGATCGCACGTAAAAAAATCAGTAAATGTCATTTGACACATACAAACGGCCGTAAACTGTGTAGTCATTACAATTCACTACGTATACAAGGTAGTGTGACTGACGGCAGCTGAATTGCCAGAAATGGAAAAAGCATAAACTAATTTTGACTAATTTCCGTCTGCCGCCCGGAGCATTCTCATTTGAAAAACAGTATAGTTGAAATTAATCTATGATAGTGGAAAAATATCCAAGAAGGTATTCAGATTTATTTTAATGTCAAATACAGCTATGAGATATAATTTGAGGTAGGTATGGTATATGACTTGAGGAATTTTCACTTCCAATATTTGCATTAAAAAGGAACTTAAAAAATAAAATTAAAAACACGAGTATTTTTAAGTAGGTACAGTTAATATTTGAATACCAAAAATATAATTTTAGATAAAATATAAATTATAAATTAACTTTTAATTATGAATTGTACATATTAGATGTGAAGTTTGAATTGTAAAATATAAAATGAGTATTTTACTTTAACCCTTAATTACTGAAAATTTAATAAAATTTTACACAGAAATGAAAATCCCATTAGCGTGAAAATGCAAAACAGAAAAACATTTAAAAGGGGTACTAAAGACTAGTAGCCAGAACAATTTTTTATATTGAAATTGAAAAAAAAAATTTAATTTGTATTGGAAATTATTTTATAACAACTTGAGAAATAGAATGACTGATTAACAGTTTTACTGTAAAACTTTTACATTGAAAGCTCTTACGTCACTTAATATATGATATTAGAACAATTTAAGATACAATCAATTGGGAACTCACCTGTTTTAAATTGTTAGACATTTCAAAGATGTTATCAGCAGAAACATTAGTGGATTTTCCAATATCCAGTAAGGAAACCGTATACATTTTTTCAGTTTTATCGAGTATTACAGCCCGTAACATTTTTTCTTCAAATTTTATCCAAACCAAATCTTTAAACTTAGGATTTTTTCTAATAGTTAAGTCTAGAAATATGAAATATAGATAATGTTATAAAATATTAAATCATAATTTAAAAATTGCATCAATAATTTGCCAATTTTAAGTAATCATATCATAAAGTAATATTACAAAAATATAGTGAGTTTCTTAAATATTTTTTTTTTTTTATTAAAATAGAAAATTTACCATCCGTAACATGTACAATAAGCAAATAGGAAAACATATAGAAAATATTTACAAGGTGATAATATGAGAGAGGCTGTCTAGTGACACGAGCTCTCAGTGACATTATGGTCAGGGATCAAGTAAATCCTTTCACAGTCTTTTTAACTGTCGGTAGGATTATTTGGTGTGTTGGCTGCAACTTGGTTGGCTATAAGTGCGTTGGTGTGGATAGCTAGTTTAGAGTGGAATTTTTTGTAGTGGTTGGATGCAATTGTGGTAATGGTTTCAATTTGAGATCATTGTGAAGTGAATTGTTGAAACATACCCGGGTGCAGAAGTTAGTAACCGGAGAGTAATTTTATGAAATATATGAATTGTTTTAATTTGGGATTTAAATATTAAAACATAAAAAATGACTAATCTAAGGAAAAACCAATTTTCATTCTTTTATAATTCAATTATAGGGGCTATATATGTGAAAAATGAATTATCTAAGTATTTAAAAATAAAAATTTTATATTAAATTTGTAGAAAATATGTATTTCCCATCTCTAGATTAAGAATTCGTAAAAAAAAAATAATAATAATTTTTAAAACAAATTAAATTGCAAATTTAACTTACCATTTAAATTTGAAGAATCAACAATAACATTAAAATTATCTGGTTTAGTGTTATTTTGAGAACCTTTACAAAGAAATATTTGATCAAAATCTTCAAAGTTACTACAAAATACTAAATCACCACTTTTTAATTCAATACTTGACATTCTTTCAGTTTCAGACAAGTTTGTTAATATTTCATTTTCAATTGTTTTTATTGATTTTTTTTTCAATTCTTCTAAAAATTTTAATTATACATGCAGATAAATGTATTAATTAATACAAAAAATAATAATTAATAGAAATAAATTGACCAATTTTTTTGGGTAAAACTCAAACATTGTCATACTAATTACAAACAAGAACTGAACCAAACTTATAATTGATGACAAAAATGTAAATCAAAAAGATCTATTCAAAATATTTGAAAAACTCGAAGCTAGTATTCAATCTTTTACAATGGCATTGTAATTATGATAAAAAGAAAAAAATGTCTTTAATATTCTACCAACATATACAAATTGAATACACAAAGAATCTATAATAATTATTCATTATATTTAATGTTATTATTTTTGATGAAAAAATGTAAAATAATATGAATAATGAATGAATACAATTAAGTGTTTAAATAACTTGAATTTTAAAGGGAATATATATAAATTTGACTCATAAATTTTCCAAATTATCTAACTAATTTTTTTTGATTCTAATAAATTCAAATTAGTTGTTATTAAACAAAAGTACATTAAGTTTAAAAAATATTAAATTACTATAACTTAAATAAGCTTAGATTACACTGTTACATTAAAGTTGTATTATTCATGAAATAAAATTAGAAATAATATATCATGTTATTGTAATTCATAATCACTATTCTTGCAGTTCTTTCCATTAGGTAATACACATACTCTATGGTTGGATCACAGTTTGATGCCCTGATAACTGATGTTAAATCATACACCAGTAAACACTATCACTAAATATTGCAGAACTTTTGGAAAGAGAGGATGATTTTAAGGCACAACTTCCATTACGAGTAGAAAATATATGGAAACCAGAAAATATATTTTGTTTTAGTGGGGTTTAAATAATAAAAAGTCATAATTAAATAAATAAAATATAAAAATACAAAATACAATAGGAAAAATGTCAATTCGATGTACAGCACCTATCATTTTATCACAAGTTGAATAAACATTGTATTAATTACCCTTAGTATACATTTGTTTGTCAATTAGTTTACGTAATTCATCAAAAATATCAATATTGTTATTTTTCTTTAAACTAGCTTCATTCAGCCCATTAGGGTTATCTTCATCATATTCCTAAAATTAGAAAGAATATAAAATATAAATTTAAAAACAAAAGTATAGATGAATGTAATATAAATATATATGAACACATAAATTTTACGTGGCATCACAAAAAAATATGAGAAAGTTTAACCCTTTGAGTTCGACTCACTAAAAAAGTTAAAAATTTGAATTTTTTTTTGACAACCTTTTTTAATATTATTTAAATAAGAATTCAGATTTTAAAAAAAATATTTTTTTCACCTCCCCCACCCCTTTTTTTAACCAGGACTCACTTGTCCCGTTAGGACACCATGCATTTAAATTTTGAACATTTATCCTTTATAATAAAATATTACAATATTTTGAATGATCAATACATATTTTACTTAAAAATCACACTGAAAGTATAAAAAAAAAAAAATCATTTAAACTTATTATGGTATAATATCGCATGAACATATCAAACTTTTAATCTAAATCAACTTGATGATACTCAGCAAAACAGTTCTTTTTCTCATTGCAACATAAAAACACTCGGCAATGGTTACATACAGATGTTGGACGTGCCTCTACTCCTCTTATACTACATAGTTCACACCTTCCCCTTTTTGAACCAAAAGATGGCCAATGAATAACTCTGAAAAATGAGTTGTATAATTATATGTAATTATATGTAAAATTCTTAGCCACCATTTTTTCGATTTTCGATCAATATTATACAAAGCTCGAAGTCTATCAGCGTGATCTACTCTTCCCATAAATTTGTTGTAATCTTTTACCACTGTCGGGCACGAAACATCTGACCTTGAGCCATCTTTTGAATTTCTCTGTACAGTCGTTTTTTCATTACCATGAAAGTTTGATGCCAAGTACACAGCTTTGTTATCTCTCCATTTAAATAAACCGATTCCAGAAGAAGAAAATCTATTATCAAAATCCCCACGCACAATATCAGAATCTTTTTTAAGATTTGGCGGCACTCCTTTGCGATTATTTCTAATTGTACCACAAGCTAAAGTCAGTTCATTCTTTAATTTTTCCAAAAGTGTAATCGATGTGAAATAATTATCGAAAAATATAATTTTGTGTTGTTTCCAAAATGGTTTAGTCAATATTAAAACAACTCTTTAGCCTAAGTTAAATTAATCAAATTCTTGTTCCAAAGTTTCATTTTTTCCTTGATAAATCGAGATTTTAATGTTTAACCTTTTTGATCTGAAATACACCATAACTTGTAGCCACGTTTGATCGGTTTCATAGGATTATATTGCTTAAGAGAACTGCGCCCCTTAAACTTTATCATCGATTCGTCAACACTTAATTGACGAGTTCCTTGATAAGCTTCAAAAAAAATGTCATTTAGAGTATCAATCATTGGACGCAATTTTTTTAATTATCTGTATTGTTATTTGGGACATTAGTATTGTCATTTACATATACGATAAAATTTCTTGAAATCAATCCCTTGACATTGTTTTAGAAACTGCACATACATTTAAATCTTCACTTTTATTCCAATATAACTTATATAACGGTAATTTATGGTGACCCATGCAAAAATTAATTCCAAAAAAATCGTATAATTCTTTTACAGTTAATTTTTAATTTTTGTTATTTTGCGTTGAATAAAGATTACTTTGATCTACGATATTATTCATAATGGGGTGGATCAATTTTTTTTAAATATCAGTTGCTGTTTGACAACCAGCAAACATGTTTTCATTGTATAATTGCTGTTGCTCAAATGGTTCTAAATCTAAAGTGATTTCATTTTTTTTTTTTTTTTTTTCCACTGACGATTTATTTCGATGTTCTACAGGGATATTAGCCGGTACGTTTACGACAATAGGTGTTTCAGTTGACTGGTTATTTGTCACACCAATTTTTAACAATGCTTGGGATCTCAGTTCTTGTATATAACATAGAAGAATTTGAAGGAGTACTTGGGTTTTGACAGTGTTCAGGAAAATCAATAATAAGTACATTATCACTATTAATTATTTCATTTCCTTCGAAATTCTGTTCATTTTGTAAGAAAAAATTATCAAATTTCTCTACCTCTTATTGAGCTTGTTTGTGTCATTCAATATGTCATCCAAATCATATTCGTCTTCTGAATCTTAGTCTTCAGGTAAATCCATCACCAACCATTCTTCTAGATCTGAAGTTTTACCACTCATTTTGATAATAACTAAACTATTATTTTATTTATTTATAAAAAAGACAACACAGCAATGATGTGACACAAATAGTACACTACTATGATACAATGCATATTAGGACTATAATGAACATTAATAGACACACTAATAGTCAGTATGTTTGTATGTAAACATTGATAATTCCATGACCAATAATATTTTATTCCAATTAAGACATGTTTTGGAACAAAAAAAACTGATTAGTTTCTTTGGTAATCGATTTATACATTTATAATATGTAAATATATATTCTAGAACTAGCCCCAATGAAAACGGTAATTCCCAATGTATAATGTTTAATTCCATGTTTAAAAACAAATATATTTCACTTTTTTTTTTTAATTTCTATTGGCATTATAAGAGCCCAGGACTCATATGTCCCATTAGTACCGAAAAGGTTAAAAAAAAATGTGAAATTATAACATATTTATATGATTTCTAATTCATAAATGAAATTTGACTTTTGAATGAAAATTTAATCACATATTTATAGAAATTAAAAAATAATTTATCTCTCATTTAAAAAATATTTTTTAGTCATTTTAAATAGGCCTGAACTATTTTATTTGACAATTTCACATTGCATTTAGTAAAAAATAAAAAATTTTCTTATTTTATTATTCAGATTTGGATTTGTTACTCACAATAAACAACATTTCACTTTCGAATCCTTGAAAATAGTTTTCCACAAATTCTGACAGCCCACTTTGTACAGATTCTTTCATTCCAATTTGTATACAAAAACTAGGAATCTACAGAAAAATTACAATTATGTTTCCTGAAATATATGATTTTTTGGTCCATGTATTTTAAAATAAAATAATGTTTACTTTTTTTAACTCATTGGAAAGTTCAAAAATTTGATTACTATGCATAGTCTCTTCATTGCCAAAATCAATGAATAAAACATCAAAAAGATTTTCATCTTTTTTGTCAAGTATTAAAGCTCGAGACATAAGATCATCATAAGGTACTTTAACAATATCTCCGATTTTGATATTTGTGATACTTTTTCTGGCTATAAAAAAAATATATTACTTTTATTAGTTATAAGAATATAATATTCTATTTTACATCCTTCAAACATCATAAACTTAGAAAAAATTTACCAACAGTAAAATTATGTGACTAATACAATGAAGTTAAAGCACAAAAAATATTCAAATTAATACTTACATTCTTCTAATGCAACTTTCTGAGATACATCAATAAAATAATCATTTTCAGATGCTTTGCGAACAAAAATTTTAGTCAAGTTATCAAAATGAGTAATAAAAACAGCTTCTCTATTTTTTAAAGGCTTAATTGAACCAAATTCTAGTGAATTAAGAGGTTTTTTGATTTCTACATCAAAATTCTCAACTACAAACCAAACAAAATAAATTACAGCATTATTGATCAACTTATATATTTTTTAGTTTAAACCATAAATTTTAATTCCATCATAGAATACCCAAATTACATATTCTAGGAGATACATAATCAGCTCACTTAAGTGCTGCTGATAATTTTAAAGAAACACTCTGCTCATGTTGAGAAAATGGTATTCTCAAGAATATCAACAATACCGGCTTAAACTGCTAAGTACTGCTAAGAAAAGTCACATAAGCATGTGACTTTAAAGGATTTAATAGTGATAATACTGCTAGGATCCCATAAATTGCCACTATTACTTTATAGGAAAATCAATAAAAACATGTAGCTTCAAACACATTAAAATTAACCCATGAAATTTACAACCCAAAAAAAAGTACATCATCATCCTTTTTAAATTAATAGTTTCAAATAATTGTTTTGATGATAAAATAAAAACTAATCATATTTATGAGCATAATTTTTAAAAAACCATAATTAAAATTGCAACCTGAAGACAAAGACTGAGTGGAAAATAGTTTGATTATTTCTTCATTTACATTAAGGCCACTTGAAATTACTTTCAAAATACAATTTTGCAAACAATCTTCCCTCATTTCATCAAATTCCTAAATGGAAATACAGTTTTTTTTTAAACAAAATATACATTAAGAAATTATATTAAAAAATTATTTACAATGGATAATTCAATGACATCATCTTCAAACATTTTCAAAAAGGCTTTTATTTCTTCATTCAATTTTACATTAGATGGTATTAGAATTCCAATTTTAATAGCTAGTTCCGGCTGAAATATCAATACTTTAAAATAAATATAAGAATAAAAATAAAAGAACTAATACAACTAATTATAATTAAATATAACCTTTATTTTAAAATCATCAGAAAGTTCAAATATATTATTTGATTGAACCACTTCAGTGTTTCCAAAATCAATATAAAAAACATTGAAATCTCCATTTTTCTCAATATTAAGTATTTTTGCTCTATAAAAATCTTGAAAGGTAGGTGATAAAACTTTAACAATATCGTTTGAAAGAGGGTTTTTTTTAAGTTTACGATCTGAAAAATGTAATAACTGATTCATTTCATACACATCACATACGACGACTTACATTATTGAAAAAGTTTTTACTAAAAATAAAAAATACAATCTAAACAAGCAATATTAATGCCATTAGATAAACTATAGTACTGAAAATAATAAAAAATCTAAGAACACAAGACAAAAAATTGATTGAACGAATTACTGAAAATTAATTATTAAAATAAGAAAATTCATGTTAAAAGTCAGTTTGCTTAAGCATTATTTTCATAGATAAATGGGAATTAGTTGAATCAAAAATAAAACAAACACAAGTTCTAAGCTATTTCATTAGTATTACTTGGTGCTTTACAGAACTTTTCATATTTCTTTTCACTATGTTTTTAACTAATCTTAATTTAAGACACTTTCACTAGAAAAAGTGATTAATTAATAATTTATCACTGAACTAGATTTTATTAATAATTTTATACACATAACATCCAATATTTACAATGCAGCGTATTAAGATTAGTATTGTTTAATAACTATATCCCATACACCATGTTTATATATTTCTACATTACTTATATATTTATAAGAATACCAAAAGTCTAAGGTAAATAAGAATTAAAAATGGATAATGCATTATATGAGACATGATCAACCACAAATGATGAAAAAATTGATATATGTGAGCAAACAATACTACTACAAATCTTTAAATCCAAATAGAATACAAAACAAATGTGAATGAACATTAATTTTAATGTCATTTCACTATCAATGAAATATAATAACAATTGTGAAATGTAAAATTGGTTGGATAGGACATTTATTAATGGGCATCAAATTAAAAGTTAATCAGTCAATAAAAAATTACCTGTACTACAGATAACGCAGTTCAGAAAATCACTATTTTCTAATAAATGACCTTTAGAAACATAAATACTATCAAAATCTTCAAAATGTGTTAAAATACAACGGTCACCATTTTTTATTGGTTTTTTTACACTAGGTAATAGTTTCAATATTTCATCGTTTACTGATTTCCCAGATTCCAAATATTTTAAAGTGACATTTTCTAATAAACCATTTGTACTTTTCTCATTGAATTCCTATGAAAAAAATGTATTAGTTTAAAAAATAATATTTAAAAATTAAATACTTACAATAGTTAAAACTATGACATCATCTATTAAGTGTTTAAAGAATTGATCTATTTTTGTAGTTTCTTTTGAATTTGAAGGAACTTTAATTGATACTCGAACCGGTAATTTAGTCTGAGATTAAATTATAAAAATTTAAACTGAAGTTGAATAACACAAATATATAATAAATATACCTCTTTAGCTATTAATTCATTTGAAAGTTCAAATATATCTCTAGATTGAACAATTTCAGTGTTTCCGAAATCAATATAAGAAACCAAAAAAAAATCTTCTTTCTCAATACTTAATATTTCTGCTCTGAACATATCACCAAATTCAGTAGAATATGCTTTGACAATATCTCCGACGACTGGATTTTTTTTGATTTTTTTATCTAAATAATGAAAAGAAGTTTATATTTATAAAATATGTATTATATTTATTAAATAAATACAATTCACATTCTAATAAACATATGCTTCAAAACTAACCTGTACTTGACATAGTCTTAAGAACAATATGTGTATTATGTGGATCATAATTTTGACCATTTTTAACAGCTTTACAAATATGAATATTATTAAAATTTTTAAAAAAAGAAATTATACAAAGATCACCATTTGTTAAAGCAACATATTCAAAATCATCAACTAAACGTTTTTTTGTCTTATTGGTCAAATTATTTTCAATATTTTTAGAATTTCCTGATTAAAAAAATAAAAATAAATTTTTAAATATAGTAGATTAATTATAATACATTCTTACCAATGGAATATTCATCACAAATGTTTTTAGAATTACATTCTGTACTTGATATTAACTCTTGATGTCTATCGGTAATATGTTTAATATTCTATAACATAAATTAAAATAAACCTAGTAGATTTCTCCTAGTAACCTCAATCTACTAATTATAAGTAGTTTTTAGCTCCGTAAAAAACAAATAATGA
This sequence comes from Therioaphis trifolii, assembly GCA_027580255.1. Taxonomy (NCBI): domain Eukaryota; kingdom Metazoa; phylum Arthropoda; class Insecta; order Hemiptera; family Aphididae; genus Therioaphis; species Therioaphis trifolii. The sequence goes on along the minus strand of CM050409.1, from coordinate 7,108,460 downwards.
CCAAAAGATAAAAATCCCTCATTCTGTTTAAATTTCAAGATATACCTATGTTAGAAAAAGGATACAAAAATAGCTATGTTCTTTATTATAAGATACTTTTCACCAACTGTGTGAAAATACAAAATCCATACATCTAGTATAGACATCACATTCAAAAAATGTCCACCTTGTTTTTCAAATATCAAACAAAACATGAAAGAAACAAATATGAAAATGATCACCACATTTCAATGAAATTATCTAAGAATAATTGACTAACTATGAAAAAATGTATACTGATCAAAATCCAAACATGAAGTAGGCTTTACATTTATAAAAGAAAAAATATCTGTTCAGCATTAACTACCTTCTGAACATAATAATTCTCCTGCGAAAAAAATATGCCATCTACAAAGCAATCTTAAAATTGAACACTCTCTAAAATAATGAAATAATACTAAGCAATTTACTCAGTGGTATCCAATCACTACACAATACTCCTAACAAAATAACACAACACATTCAAACAAATTAAATGAATTAAAACAAAAATATTGAATTTATGTGGGTACTATCACATATTAATATAATTGGCAACAAGATGGTAAAAAGTCAACTGACGTTGTGACCAAAACAATACTTTATCGATCATTAATATACAATTAAACTTGCTATCAAACAAAATATAAACACTGCATGGCAAAATTAATGGGATTTTATATCACTATTGAAGAAGTTAAAAAATATATACAAAAATTTGAGAATTCACATACAATGTAACAAACAGAATCGGCCATCCATTTTCAAATCATGAATTTCTCATAAGAAAAGATACACCTATATGATAAACAAATTAGGCATTTAGGCACACCTTACAAATATCAATCTGCAAGAAGCCCTCAACAAAAAAGAGAACAGTATTGTACTTAATGTATGCAAGGCCAATGACCATAGATGTTATTTTATTGTCACCAAATCAAATAATAAATAAACAAAAAGTTCATGTACCAAAATTAAAATCATTTTAATTTCTAAATGGTCTCAACCAGTGTATTAAAAAATGAATTTTTTTTTTTACTTACCAAACTAATTGGAATATGTTGAGTACGTTGAACACGATTTAATTCTTGGGTCTTCTTAGAGGAAGAGTTTTCCATTGATAAGCAGTTATTTAGATAATTTAAATTTAAATATGAACCATTTCTATCTTTCAATTTTACGTGTTCCAAACAATTTCTTGTTTTTTCATCAAATTCCTTCAAGATATTAAGACATTAAATTACATAACTAATATATTCTGATATAAAAAATGTATTAAATTTATTTAGATTACATACACATATCAAATACTAACATTTGTTTTTACCTTCAACTAATTTACTTTTTTTTTAATAGAATTTATTTAATAATAATATAAAGTAATAATTAAATTTAAATAATAGAATATAACAACCCTTCAGCTTTAAAACTAACTAACAAGGATATTTATCTTAAAGAATTATATTTTTACTTATGCTAGATTAGAAATATAGATAGTGTTATGTACCATTACAAAAACTTTTTTTTCTTCAATGAATTTTTTAAATAACTCTGTAATTTCTTTACTGCATTCACTTTGTAGTAAATCATCAATTCCTATTTTCACTGCTAATCCAGGCTAAAATTAAATAATTAAATACCATTTTAATATATATAAATGCATAATAATATACAAAAAAAAAAAATTATTATATTTATTATATAGACATCACATTCTTGGGATTAAAAGATTAAAAACCTATGAAATTAGTTTTATGTTTTTAACCTATGTGTTGTCTTTTTTTTCATTTAATACAACTGCCGTTGCACATAAGTCTAACTATCACAAATTATCACTAATATCATGGCTCTTAAGTATATGCACTAAAAAACATAAATATACAAGCGATTATGCTTTTTACATATTATATGAATATACACAGAAATTCAATCCAATAAAAACTTTAAAGTATATAATTTAAACATTAATTTATGAAAATGTCTTTTAATAATAGAATATAATATTATCATAAATATAAATAAAATAGTGCATTCATTTGATTAATGGAAATCTAGTACCAACATTTTAAGTACACACAAACTAAATGACAGCTAGCTATAAATTTTAATGATTTATTTTCATTTTAAACAATTTAAACAAAACTTTAAATCTAAAAAATAAAAAATGCTTAAATATTATTTATTCATAAAAATATTTTTGAAAAATGCACATCAAAATTGTATCCTGCATAAAAAATATGTAAATAACACATTTAAAAAAAAAATCATCATTTACTATTTCAAATAATGGTCAGAACCTCAAAATATGCAAAAATGTGTAATATAAAATTTTAAGAAACAGTTATATTGAAATAAATAATGTTACTTAGCATTAAAAAAACTCTGAGAGATCAATATAAAAAAAATGCATGAACTTATGAGCCCTGCTATGATCATATCGACACCTCCTACGAAGAAGGACGTAACTCAATTTTTTCATTTTTCGGTTAATTTCATAATCTGATAGCCGTTTTTTTTCTTTAACTCTGACGAAATCGGCATTAACTCAACTCTGCCAAAAAGGTTATAAATATAATAAAATATAAACTCCTATTATTTGACTTATCAGCGAAAAAGAACGTAACTTTAGTTACGTCTATTTTAAATATCAATTTCCGTCGAATAAAGATGTAACTCAGGAAAATATTACTAGTATTGTTGGTATGATCGTTCTAAAATTATAAATACTACTTTATGTCTTCATTAAAATAGTTCTTTCCTAAAATTAATCGACTTATCATTATTTAAGTCGAGATACGTCTTCATGAAAATTAAATATTTCCCACGAAAAAAAACTTAACTTGAGTTACGTCCTCGTTAAAACGAAATATTTCCCACGAAAAAAGACTTAACTTGAGTTACGTCTTCATAGTCTCAAAAAAAAAAAAAAAGAAAAAGACGTAACTCAAAGACTTAGGTCAACAAAAGGTAATTAAACAAAAACAATACATTTCCAGCAAGCTACAAAAGAAATAAAAACTAACTAGAAAAAATTTTTTTTAAAACAATCACCATGGGAATAAGAATTTAATTCCAAAAACATTTTAACACTGTCCTGAAAAGTAGTGAATATTGAGTTACGTCCTTCTTCATAGGGGGTGTCGATATAATCATCTCGAGAACTCTTGGCACAGTAATAGTAATAATTAAATACTAACTATTTGCCATACGGTAAATATACAATCACTAGACACAATATACCATAAAGACTAGCATTTAATAAAAATCAAATGATAACACAAATTTTAGTACTATTATATCTAACAAAACATTAGTGTTAACTAAAACGTAAAACAAAACCTTTATCTTTAAATCGTCGGCCAGTTCATAAATGCAATGAGATGAAACTTTTTCTATACTTCCGAGGTCAATGTTTATAACTTTACACCATTCATTATGATGATTTTTCAATATTTTTGCTCTATAATACTTATTCTTTGGTGATGAAAATACTTTTACTAAGTCACCCACAACAAGTGGAGACTTGGAATTTTTATCTAAAAAAAAAAAAAATTAAATATATTTAAAAATAGTGTGAATAATAAAAAATCACAATTAATAATAATAATAATAAAACTCATATATATTCAATTTTGAAATACTCTTAACATGTAATTGTTAACTTATTTATTATTGTACCTTTACTTCTCTTAAAAACCATTGAAATATGTGGCACAAAATATACATTCATACTCACATATAAAATTTGCCCATTATCACAATTTTAAACTCTGAAAGAATTTTACAGGAAAAACATTGTATTTTCATACATAATCCTACATTTATTAGATACAATTGTCAAGTACCTACATTCATAACTATATATATAAAACAACTATATGCAAATAATAAACCTTACCATATGTCACTCTTTTAAAATAATGAACATAATCATAACTACAATATGAGATGATAAAAAATAGAAAGAAATAAAATTTAAAATTTTTGAAACTTGAACAAGTTTAACAGTATTTTTGTGTTTATAAAACGGCAATTTTTTTATAGGACAAAAAGAGATTTTATGAAAAAAACAAGTACCTTTTATAAATAGTTTCATACTGGCACCAAATGATAAAAAATATACATTAGAATTATTATATTATTTGAAGAACATCACTCATTAGATTTTACCATTTAGTTTACAAATAATATTAAATAATTTAATCTCAACAAAAAACAGAAAAAACTATGAGTGTAAAGAGGACCTAAAAATAAAAATTATTTTATCTAACCTGTACTTTCAGCAGTTTTTGACATAATGTAGGAGTCCTGAATTTCAAAACTATTATCTGTATTACTCTTTACAACTTTAACGACATACACAGAAGTAAAATCATCAAATAATGTAATAAAACAACTATCTCCATTTTTAAAAGGTACATCATAATATGTTTCTTTTCGACTGTGAGAGTTACTATCTCTATAACTCATAGATATATAGGAGCTGAAATTAAAAACATTATTCTTAAAATATACCTATTAAAAAAATTAATACATTACAGAATGATTTTACATAAAATAACATTACCTCGATATATTAGCATGGCCATTGGTCATATTTTGAATACTACTTGAATGACAGTCATCTTTAATGCTGTAGGAAATTAAAATAGTATATCAACTTAAATTATTATACCTACATACTCATAACAAAAGAAAAATTTAGTAGTTTATAAAACCATTTACTACATGGTTTTCTTTTAAAAATTAATATTAATCAGTATAAGATCAACAGTAGATTCCCTTGACAAAATCTATGAATAAAACCATGACACAACTATGATACATATAAAAATAATTTCAATTTTAATTCAAAATATAATTATCATTATTTACAATTTAAACATATAAGCTTATCAAAAATAAACTCAAATGCCAACTTCAATAAAATTATTCAGAAACGACATAGCATTAATTTTAAAATTATTAAGTGTAGGATTAAAAAAAATCGGTGAGATTTAACTGATGAATCAAAGAATTACAATTTATTAATACACAAAGCATTTAATGCATAAATAAAATAATGCGTCTATATACTAAAATATGTTTAAAAAGGTTGTATGTTGAGACAAAAAATATAATTTTGTATATGTATGAAAAAAATAAAAAACAATAAAATTAATAACATACTTCTTTTTTATATCCTCATGTTGTCCATTTTGCATGTTATTTAATCCAAAATGATTTGAATCAACATCAACAGTAACTACACCAATATGCAGCATCTGTGAAAATGTAATAATAATTTAAACAATGAAATCATTGGTTGGCACTTATAGATAATATTATGACTATATTTACACTTTCAGACAAGAGTGGTCGAATTTTCAACTTTTGAGTCTTAGGAATGAAATCCTTAAACTTAATCGGTAAAGCCTAAAATATAATAATCATGTATATAAATTTGATTATAAAAAAATTACCAATAATTTAACTTACTAATGGATCATACAAAAAATAATATGGGAGGACAAATGCATTTTTTAATTTAGTTTGATAAACAGAGCCAATATCAATCAATTCCATTCTTGTATCATCAACTTGGAACTCATTAAAGGATATCAATTTTCCGCGATGCCTAAATTAACAAAAAATTTTTTTATAAAAATATGTTATCACAATGAATTTAAAAATAATAAACATTGCATTTCTAAAAAGTGTAAAACATTCCAACTTTATACTGTATATAATATACATGTAAGGCTTAAAAAGCATCAACTTAACTTCTTAACTCAACTTAACTTAACTAAACTCATAAAATAAATTTCTAAATTTTACAATATAACTAAGTTAAAATTATCAAAAATATACAATATTATATTCCATTCCACTTAGCCCCCCCCCCTCCAAACAAAACTTACAATAAACCTACTTATTATAATTTTTTTAACGTATTTTATAACCTAACATTGACTTTTAATACAACTATATTCAATAGGTGGGCAATACAAATACCAACTTCACTTGTCACCACGCACATGGGTTTCATTATACAAATTAAGCGCATGAGGTAATTTTTTACCAGTTATATTTTTATGAATACAATTTTTATTGATTGAACTAATTTTTGAATAAAAGTTATCATTTCTTTAGTGAAAAATAATGATCAACACTCTTTGATTGATTTAAATAAAAAATATTAAAGTCTGGTATATTGCAAACTTTTTAAAGGAAATGGTTCTTGAAATGATGTAGAAAGAATTCAATAAAAATAAAGTGTAATAGGTGTTAGAACTATTTAAATAGCAAAAAATTTTAAGTGATGACTGTAGAACATACAAATATATAACTAACAAGATACTTTTTCTTAATTTTCAACTAATTTTACCATTTGCCATTTATCTCAACAGCAACTATTTCTAAAACTTTAAACTCTTTCATTTTTTCAAATGAACTACTTTGCAGTGATATTTTCTCTGCATCTTCTTCACGCTTTTTCTCTTTTTCTTCGGTTGTCGCAATATATACACCACTATCAGAAAGATTCGAGATCAACTTAACCTAAACAAAAAAATAAAAAATAGAATAATTTTAGAAACAATAAGTAAATTTAAAACAATATATATTAATGTTCAGTATTAGAAGAGACTAGGATATAATTGAGAATTTGTAAAAACTAACTCCCTTATCATACTGCTACGAAAACACTAATTCATATTTCATACAAAAATTAGATATTAACATAAATATACTTTATACAATATTTACCCATTATTGCTTTAATGTTAGATAAAAGTTAGGTATTTAAATCTGTTATTACCCAAATTTTATTTTAAAATGGAAGAGTACTATTAAATAATGTACCTATGACACATTAAGCAAACATTTTGAAAATATCCATTAAATTTAAGTAAAAATCTAGAAATAGGTACTTATTAAAAGCTTCAGTATTCTAAAGTTAGTAACTACAAATTTTAAACAATGCGTACCTCAGTCCACGTGTTTAAAGGCAAGAATTCCTTAACTTGATTAGATGTAAGAGGGCTGAAATTCATTATTAATACGTATCTATTCAATTATTAAGTTAAAAATGTTAAGTACATAAAGAACACTTTAAAACTTAAAATAATAGTTAATTGCCAAAAATAATTGTTAGGTTATTATAATGAAATTTAAAACACAGCTAGAAAGCATATATGAAATGAGTAATGACGTTAAATCGCATTCGCACGTGATGAAATGTATCGGTGGTGGTGGTATAGACTATAGGTACAGGGATTGGTAAATTGACAAAACGCAATACAACATGACAAAGCAATTTGCAGTAGGCCAGTCACCAAAATAAAGTTCAAAATGGAGAATAACGGAAACCATTAACCAAGTTTGGTGTCAACTTGTTCCACTTAAAAGTAAAATTTGAAGAATCCAATGTGATCGAAAGAAGCATACACGGTGTACCGCAAAAAACAATTTGAACAGCGTTATCACTATTAGAAAAGCGGCCACCCGCAGCCTACTGATAATATTTATTATTTAGATAATAGCTACATATTCTGTGGCGCGAATATGGACATATTTGTATTTCTAACTCAAGTAATAATAAATTTCTAACAAGTCATTGACATATTGGAACGTCCAAAATATTGAAAATCCTAAATTGTATTCAATTGTTATGCTCCATAACATTACAACCCCGCACTTGACTCCCCGATGCAAGCGCAACTAGTGGTGACGCTATTAAGTACCAGTTATTTGCAGTTTTTTTTTCAAATATTCATTGTTTATCATATTTATTATATTTTATTTCATTTATTTTGTCATCAATTTATCCTACGCATATAAATGTTTATTGTATAATACATATTTTCTCACATATTATTATAGTTTTATGTACTTATTTATGTCACATACCAGTCCATACTCCATAGTCCACAAAAGTTCACCAAATTATTTGTATGAAGCGACGACAGTTAAATGTTAAGTCCCAAATAAATAATTATATAATGTAAATTTTTTAGCCTGTTAGAAGAATTATTTAAATTTAATAACACTTAGAATATTTTCAAACACAAATTATTAAAAGTCCTAATTAATTAATTGTCTGTGTCGACTGGTGTGAAGATGTTCACTTTGATTTGACGGGTGAGAGGTGTCTAAGTTTGTGCCTTCGGGTCTGTATGTGTAGCCATTGACGTCATAGTCTTTAAATTGTTCGGCAGGCTTTGCATCAAGTTATTAGTGGTTCGATTTTGGCTTTCTGGGTAACTTATGTTTATGTATATATTCATATATTGTAAATTACTATTTCGATATGGTTATGACTTAGAACAGGGGTGGCGAAGCTCTTCCGGGTGGAGTGTAAACATTTTTCAAACAAGGTTTTCTAAAACTGTTAGCGTGCCCCCCTTACCCCCAGACAAAAACAGCAAGTTTAATGAATTCAATTTATGTATTTATTTTCCAAATTATAATCAGATGTCAATATTGAATAATGCGTATTAAATGTAAATATATTTTAATGTGAAATTTTGTTACTCTTTTTAGTAGATACAATTTTAATATCAGGATAGGTATCTAAATTTACCTATCGGTATTTATTATATATTTGTCTATCGGTCGATGTATTTTTTTTGCTTTAACTTGAAAAAATCCGTTACCTACACAGAATAAACTTTCAAGATGAGTTGAATAAAAATATAAGTATTGAATGAATTGCTTTTTTCAACGTACTATACATTTATATTTTAACTGACTGCGAATTCCAGACTTCCTACATTTCGATGTCAGTATTTTTCACTTGTAAACGATTTATTTATATTTGTGGCATTAGATAAACATAAATTTCCGAAGGAATATAATTAAAATCTAAAAAAATTGTTTCATTGTATTTATTTTAACTACAATTTCATATATAATACGATTCAATTTTTTATTTATTATTGAAATTTTGATAAATTCAATTTTTTTTACGTACCATTGAAATTTTCCCAACGTTCCACTTTTGGCATGCGAGTCATAGGTTTGCCACCTCTGTCTTAGAACATTAACTAGATACCTCAGCTGTAATTTTCAGGAGTTTTTGAGTTGATAAATTTTTTAACGGCATCATCTGCTTGTTGAGTAAATTAGGATTCATATTCTTCAATTTGATTTTTTAATTTATTTAACTGTATTTCATATCTTATATTTGACTCCAATTATTTTACTAAGGTTACGAAGTAATTTATGTTACTGGTTTTACTTTGTGTAGTAGGTAATTAAATACACTCATGTAATTTTGTTAACATGTGTCATATGTATAGTTGTCTTTTTACATTGTTTTATTTTCCTTTACACATTTTACATTTCTTTGTACTAACATATTCATCATCAACAATTGTAGAAAAATATAAATTCCTATGTTGACGATTATAATTTATATAAATAGTGCCAGTTTTATATTTTTAACAATCTTTTGTTGTATTAATACCCAAACCATAGAGTAATGAATATAAATGACCCAAACACATTACTTTTCTACTAAAATCAAAAATGGCTCATTGCAAACATTGAATGTCATTTATAGGGTTTTTATTGAAGTGGAGGTTGTCAAGGTTCATGATTTGATTCACATAAGTAAACAAAAGATTGTTCATTAATGCTTATACACCGTTCAAAATATGGTATTAAGTCATTCTTCAATAAATTTTACAAAACAATTTTTTTTAGGCTGAAATTATTCTACACTACTATACTATTCATAAAATATGAATGGAATAATTAGCATTATAGTAAATTGTATTATAAATTTAATTATATATTTATTTCAACAAAAATAAAATAAATACTTTTAATAGGATACTGTTTCTATGAAAATAAAGAAAATAAAACATTTTTAAACAATTTGGAAATTAAATGATTAAACAGTTCTTTGATTTAATTACCATGCCGAAAAGGCCATGTTAGACGTGTAATGAAATTGGTGAAAATGGTGTGGCTAGGTCATTACATTTGTCAGTCATTTTTATAATTTACACGGGATATTGAGGTTTTAATATTTAAGTTAGCAGTACACAAAATTGATTCATCATCTTGTTAACTTAAGCTATTGTCTAATGTTTCAGGTAGTGTTTCAGAAATGGCTTCATTTTAAATTGCCTAGGTATATTATTAATTGCAACAAAATTTTGGAATATTTAAGAAAACTATGTTAATATTGTTTAAAGATCTGACAATTATTTTTTAAATATTGAAAAAACAAATTTAATTTACTTAAGTGATGAGAAATCTTAAATAAATGAAAATCAAAGATTTAAATGCTGATGTAAACTTATAGTTATACATCTATAAAATTAGGACATAAATGTATTGTAATTAAGTAAAATAATGAAAGAAAAAAGAAAAAAATTTGTTTTAAGATCATTTAAAAATTTAATTACTATTTCAAATTTATTTTACCAAAAAATATTAGTTTAGAAAAGTATAGAATATTGTTTATAATCTTACTCTAGTTTTTTCATGGTGAATATGTTTTACAAAAATGTACGTATTTAGCATATTATTCTGTCTCCAATATTCAATTTTTTAGGAATTTTCCAACTTTCAATTCTGTTTTAGTAACTTGTTATGTTAGAATTCCTAATGAATATTAAAATCAAAACGAACATTTCTTAGGCATATTTATGGTATAATTGTAGTGAAAAAATTAACCAGGATAGGAGGGAACTTAGATTTTCAAGACACAAAATACAAATACAGAATGTACACACATATTTTACTCCTTCCCTTTCTTCAAAAATGAATCACTTTTACATTTTTATGTACTAAGCCTATCATACACACACAAAAAAAAAAAAAAAAAATGCAATATCAAAAATTATAATAGTCATCAGTGTGGTAATTTAAAGAATACTTTTTTTTTTTTTTACTGAAAACTTTTAATTTTAGATAAAATGATACAAAGAACTGTGGTCAGAAAAAAAAAGTGCGTTTTCAAATATTAATTTTTTTCATTATATCATCATAGACATTATGTATTGTGGTGCATTTATATCCCACTGTGACCAACAAATTTCTGGCGCTACGTGAATCATAGATGTCACACCCCAGAACAATAAACACCATAGCAAGGTCTGACAGTAAGAGCCATGGTCTTAGAAGAGTTTCTAAGATCGTGGTTAAAGGAAAGTTGTAGGACCTTATCTTCTAAAACCATGGGCTAGATAGCTGATACCTAGATTAGTGTGCTTTATTGTCGTTTAAGAATTTTTTACATTCTTGTTAATTACCTATTGATTTTGGGATACAGCGATTTTACATTTAAAAATTAATATAATTTTGTGAGGATACTAAAAAATAAAAATTACGCGTAATTACTTAGTAGTCCACGCGTAATTTATTAATTTCTCATTCGGAAAATTAGTAGTTGAAAATTAGAATGCGCATGAGCCCGTGAGCAACTCAGTTGCGTAAAGGGTGAGCTGAGTGGCTTGGTTTAAATTATTTAGCTCACGAGCCATCAAAAATGTGCGCCACTGATTGTCGGTCTCGTAGTCGAGCTCAATGGATTTAATTGATTTTCGAGCAGAACTTGTACGTACTATTGGAACTGCTCAATCTAGAATCTGAGCCAGATACAATGCTTTTTGAATTTCATTTTTTAACTTAATTATTGTTATACCTAATTGTAGACAAATAAAGACCTTTATATGTAACCATAGACACAAATATGGAGGGCTATTAAAAATACATTAATAAATAGTTGATAAAGTTAAATCTGATGGACTCAAAATAGTTCCAGTCCTAGTCATAAAAGAATAAAAATAATCAATAATTCTTCTTCTTTATTATTCAAATGTAATAGATACATTATATTTATATAATAAATTGAAACAAGAGATACATTGGAAACTAAAAAAATTAATTCACAATATTAATAAAATCTTTTAAAAAAATATAAATAATTAATTATTGATAAATTATTAAATATACAGACTAAAATGATAATTTAATAAATAATACCAATATTTTATCTTTAAGGAGTACAAATTAAAATTAAAGTCTTCAATAACCAAATCATAGTCAAATTATTCCATTTACACAAAATTAATCACCAATTTTACCTAAAACAATCAATTTCATATTCACATAAAAATATGTAAAATCTGGCATTAAATTTAAAAGAGAACATAACTTTTTTTTTTTAATCATTAATTTTCTATATCATTGTTGATCATTTCCAATGAACTTTCTAAGATATTATGAATTTTAATACAATACAATCATTATAGCTTTTAGTCAGTTTATGCAAGACAATGTATAAATAATAAATATGAACAAAATAAAAACATACACATACTTGCATTATTCAAATTTTCAATATAATGACATGCTTCATGATTAGTTACTCCTTCTATAAACTTATCAAATGAATCATCTATTGGATATATATCATATTTAAGCTCATTAAGTTCTTTTGCAGTTCCTACTTTTGTAGTTATTTTTGTAGTTTCATTGGTAATACTTTCACTACAAAATATAATTTTCTAAATCTTCGTAATAATAATCAATCAATTTTGAATATCATGTAATAAAAAATATATACTAACTTTGAAGTTGTTAAAATAAATTCCGGGTTAATAGAAAGAGTCCAATGTATAGTAGAATGTGTTCTAGATTTAACAGATTTAACTTGATGAGTATTTAAATTGAGTGCAGTTGATGTATAACCAATAGAATCTCTGAAAATTATTTATATATCATATTTAAAGAGTATTGGCTATTAACAAAATGCAATATTATAGATAATTTCCTAAAATGTACGGTCTTCATTGAAAATTATTTTTATATTTGAGAAATCAAAAGAATAAAAATATCAACATTTAGTAATGAAATCAACAAATGGTGCTTATTAAATTATCAGTTTCAAAGAAACCTTATAATATATTTTATTTGATCCTCAACAACTTTGAAAAATTAACTACAGTAGAGCCTCGATAGTTCGGACCCCCGATAATCCGGTGAACGCGGTAATCCGGACGGCCCATAAATCTATTTAAACATAGGCAGTTTATTCGAAACTCCCGGAATCCAATATTAATCAATGAAATATTTTTTCGACAATAACAATTTCATCAATTTTAGTACCTACTGTCCCTATTAATGACTAGCAATTATAAATTGGTCGTCAATTTGTTTTCTTCTTTCTAGTCGAGTGAATAGTCTTTTTTTTTTCTTTTTTTTTTTTATTAAAAAAGAATATACAATCTGTAAATATTTTTACAATAAGTAATTGTGATGGCTTTTTTTTTTATGTACAAGGCTTGATGACGTGAGTGAAGAGGGTGTCCAGTGACACTACTTAAACTTGATTAGATTGGAGGATTTAGTTAAAATGATTTTTTTTTCAGTGAATGGTCTTATCAATTTTATTACCTATTACTGTTACAATAAGGACGAAACTGTCTCTACTGACAGTACAAGTAAAGTTTCTCCTACAGAAGCTGTGAATGCTTTAAACACGATTTTGCAATGGGCAGAAAATCAGAACATGTATACCTCTGAAATATTGTTGCTGCGTCGACTAAGAGAACACGCTTTTGAAATTAAAATTGAGAGTATTATTCAGAAAAAAATAACTGACTACTACACTTAAGTTCTAATAATATGAAGTTTTTTTTTATAATTTATTATGTATAAGAATGTATGCATGTACCAATTTATGTATGTAGTATTTAAAATATTTGTAATTTTCAATTAATAAAGTCGGAGGAAAGAAAAATTTCTCAGTCAATTGAGTAGGAAAAACCTCCGGTAATCCGGACGAATCGCTAATCCGGACGAGGCTTGGTCTGAATTCATCCGGACTATCAAGGCTCTACTGTAATTCTTTTCGGCTAGTAGCCATCAATATAATCATATAAATTAAAATTAAAATTGTATTGTATATCTTACATAGCAACAGCTGACGTAGATTGAAGGTAGTCATTAAAATATGCAAGACTATTTTTAGAACATTTTATAGATTTAGTTTCTTCAAGTCTCTCATTATAATAATAATAATAAGGTGAATCTAAATAAAATAAAAATATAATTGATTTAAATTGAATTATTTTTTATTAAATCTTCAAAACATCTACCTTTTCCATGATTTTCAATTGTCATAGAATTATGTGACAACACTTTACTGACAAATGCCAATCCTTTTTCACTAAAAATATCAACTATATGAAGTAAACTATTTATAATAAGTTTGGATAAGCTCCACGTAGAGTTTTGAAAATGTACTGAATAATGAATAACTCTAAATACAAGAATCGCTAAAAATTTAATTTAAAAACTTTTGCAAATTATTGAACATAAATACATACTTTATTATGAAAGCATAAGCTAAATCTGCAACTAAAATATAAGGCAAGGTAAATAATTTAATTAATTGGATTCCCTTCAATTTCAAAATTCCACTGAATATTCCATGTGATTCAATAAATCTGTCTAGAGTGTATGTAATAGAATATGGCATTCCTTGTACTTTGGCATACTAAAATTATATCAATATCAAACATATCAGTATAGTAAAATATAATTGTAATTTTGAGTACAAAAAAAAATTACAGCGTTATTCCATTTGCAATCAATACACGATGGGTCAAATCCATAATCTGCCACACCATCAATATTATTGTTGGATAGTGTTGAAATTTGTTGTAATAAACAAGTTTCGCAATTAATTAAATTATTTTTTTGTAAAAAATTAAGAGCATCATTAAAACCTTGGTTGCATAATTTAGCAAGCACCTGAAAAATTACTTATATTATACATTAAGTTATAAGATAAATATGTTTCATTAAATTTAGAAATAAAAATACAAAACAAAAAAATGTACCTGTGGTTCAGGTGGAAACATTATTCTAGCTACTCGGAAACAATTTGATTTTGTCAATTCAATACTATTATTTGATATATTTACCTAAAATCAAGAGACATAACAATAAATTTGTATTCCAAAAGATGATTGTTTAATCTTTAATGAAGTGGAAATTGGAAATAAAATTGAAGTATAAAGTATGCTTAAAGAAATATAATGTGTCTAAGTGCTAGTCTAATACATGCTTACTAATAATATCTAATAACATAAGTGTCAGTAGCAAATAGTTTAAGTGCTAAATAGCATAATAGCATAATAGATAACAAAAGGTAAAAGCTGCTACCCTACATGTTTTAATGAGATAACAAAACATTTTTTTTTATTAGCTTAAAAATAGTAATTTTTATAAAAGCAGTATTCATAGTAAATAAATTATTAATTATTACTTGTTATAAGTTGGTTATTATAATTAAATATAGCAACTAATAATTTAATATTACAGCATAAATAATGTTTCATTAGATTAGGTTTAAATAAAGTTATGACTTTAATTTTCTTTTAATTAAAAAGATGTTACATTTTTTTTTCTTTAGATTTTTTTTTCTGTACCTATTATTCGACTTCAAGTAAATTAAAGTTTTCTATGATATTTTCTTTGTTCTAACTATTGTATAGGTATACTTTTTTAACAAATATCTTAAAATATAAACAATTAACCTCTGAATAAACTTACTAGAAGATTCATAATTTTTATACCTTTTAAAAATACATAGAAACAAAAGAAAAGTTTAAACTACAGCTTAAAAATAATTTTACTAACCAGATATTTTTGAATATGGTTATCACGAGGACAAATATCAGTAAGACCACTAAATGGTGATATAGTAATGGTATTCTCATCAAGTATTGGTAAATTATCAGTAAATCCACCATCTATATACCTGTATTTACCAATTAAAGGTGGTTTAAATCCTGAGAATACTGGAATAAAAGCACTTGCTAATAATATCTATAAAAATATTTTATAAATATACCCAATTAATACATTTATATTATAAAATAAACTTGTTTAAATTTTCAAACTATAATATCATTATACATATTATAAAGGTATAATACAATGAACATGAATATTCCCACTTATTTTTTAAAAGATATTTATTGAAAATAAAGTATTTAAGCACCATCTAAAGCCAGTTTCTTAAAATAATTTATTTAAAACAAACTGTTTACTAATGATATATTTTTTTAATTTTTCATATGTGTCAGTGCAAAATACTTTGGATTCTGAAAAAAATGAGGCTTATTTACAATGTATTTAAATTTTTGAAAACCAATAAGATATTGGTAGTAGAATTTGGTCCTTTATCGCTTCCCTCCCTGAACAAAATAATGGTGATGAGAGTAAAGCACAGAGTGAGAACAATTTTTAAAATTGGCTCATTTAGGGCAAGATAAATTATTAGTTTTGAAAAATGATACTGATCAAAACTTAGTATATCGTTTGTTAACTTAAATCTTTGATTGTTTTTAGTGAGTGAAAATTCTAAAATAAGTCGTACATTTTACTGAATATTTCACAATAAAGATAATAAGTCATTTTTATAAGTATTTATACTACAAAATTAATATATTATATACTTTCAAATGTATATAACTATTAAAACTATGAAGTATGAACATAATACATATCATAATATTGTCTTACTTGTAAAATATCTTCTTTACTAGAAAATTCAGACATTACTACATTTTTTCCATCTGGTACTCTGGTTAAGGACACAAATAATTTACCACTTACTCGCTTATGTACATCATCAGGTAGATCCTAGATAAAATAAAAATAATCTCACTATTTTCAAAATAGGAAAAAACATATCATTTACTTTATTAAGACGACTGTACAAATGTTCTGAAATATTCATGGAAGGGCTAAATGGACCTAATGTTTTTGATCTGGCTTCTTTCACTATGTCCACCATATGACTCGCCATCGACTCTGAAAATATAAATTCTAATTTATTAAGTATTAACAAATAAACAATACAATCAAGGTAACTTTTTTTTTATAGCACTATAATTATACATGGGTACTTGAATACTTAAAATATATTTTTTTAAATAATTCTACCCTTATTTAAAATCATTGTTAAAAAATGTGTAATAGGTATATAATATACAACAGAATTTCGTAATACACAAGTGATTTTTTTTTTTTGCTTCAAAGTTATTTTTTAATGATTAGTGAAATGAAAAATAATTAAGAATATTATTATAACTTGTAACAAATGTTTATCATTAAAGAACATGAAAACAGTGAAAAATATTAAGTTTAGGAATTTACTTTATGCACAAACCATTCTACAAAAGCCCAGAACCAGTACGTTTTATTTATTTCCTACTAAATTGAAATAAAAATTACGTCAACAAATAAAGGTTGTTTTCAAATAAAATGGAAAATCTTTGAAAAAAAGTAATTGTTTATAATATTAACTTCTATAACATTCTATTCTACTCAACACAAATCGCACAAATGTAGGTAGGTACCTATAACTCCTATAAGTAAATTATGCTATAATAGATAAACAATAAGTATATTTTTAACTATCTGAATAATTATGATTTAAATTTAGTTATCAATGAATTTAATAATTTAAGTAATAATTATACGTCATTATAATTTGAATTTGTGGTATTATATTTTATAGGTAGGTATAAAAATGTACCGATAAAAAAAAATTAAGAAATAAACATTAATATTTATAGGTACATAACAATTTTTGAAATAACTCATGAAGTTAAGAGACGCTAAGGGGTCCCAAAATACCAGCGCTATCTAAAATCCATGTCTGCGAATGCATATTATGTAGAAATGTAATAGGATGATAGATATTAAGCAAAAAACTTACCCAGAGGTATATCACAGAGCAAACAGCATGCAGTAATCGCGCCAGCGGACGAGCCACAGAGTTTGTTTTCCAAAAGGTACGGTGCATACGTTTTTAAACAAGACGCCACTCCTATATGATATATACCCAAAAATCCACATCCAGAAAATGATACATTCCTATAGCGTTTTATTGCAGGAGAATTCATACTTAGAAAAACAGAGAAAACCACGAATTGGAAAAAATAGTACTGGACTTTTTTTTTATTAATTTTTATGTAATAACGAATTATTAATTGTTATTGAGCTATTATACTAATAAAATTTAAATTAATTTAATGAAGATGAGGAGTAAAAGTTCAATCAATTAGATTTGTGGATATATAAGTAGGCGTAACGGATAACACGCAAGTCGCAATAAAAATCTAACTATAACTAATTAACCAAAGAAATATTCCCTGTTCTTTTTGAAGACCTCATACATCACAACAATAATAACTAATAAATACCTACGCCCCACTACTACCAAACGGCCATCTACCATTATTCTATTTTCTGATACGATTACGTAAACAAACAACAAACAATATTTAATTTGTATATGTATTCATTAGTCATTACCTTACCTTCCGTTATAATTCATAAGGTGTATGTGCTTATATCGATATAAATTAGATGTAGCACGCACGTAAATTTCGAATGTTGATAGAATACTTCATAACAGACTCTTAAGTAGGTAGTTAAGTGACCGCAACAAATACTGAAATACCTATAAAAATCAACCATAAAAACAGTGACATTCTACTACATTGTAACGGTTATTGATTAGAATGATCGTAATTCGTTGATATTTAATTTTAGTAGGTATGTTTTTAAAGAATAGAATAATTTTTGTTTTTCAGGATATTTTTTCTTTAAAAAATCTGGAACATTGTTATAAATAATTGAAGAGATTGCAATTTTATAATTTTTAGTGTAATAAAAATAGTCAATTCCGTAAAAATCGTCCAATAATTTACTTAAACGCTTATTAAAAAAAAATACAAATTAATTCTAAGTCACGATTTTTGATATTTTCTTAATACCGTTGGTTAAGTAAATATGTATGATCACTTTAAATTTTCAGAGCTTCTAGTCAAGTATTAAAAATTTGATTAGAAATAAACTTTGAAAACCCAAGATATTTTTAAGTCCTATTTTTGGGGGCAAAAATGTTCAAATTGTTTTGAAACATTTATAAAGTATGTAGCAATATGTCATTAACATAATATGATGAAAATTTCAGGTTTTCAGCAACATTACTTTCTCAGTTATAACTAATTAACTAAAATCGATTTAGTGAGTGTCGTTTACAGGAAATTTTACAATTTTTCTTCGGTTTTTTAGGCATTTTTGCTCACGCCTGGAAAAACTGTCGAGGGGAGAGACAAATGATATCTCTAAAGTACAATGTATATACGATTTCCGAACTCCATTGTAGCTGGATGAAGCTTTGAAACATTATTACTACCCGAAAAAGTGTTTTTAGGACAAATAAATAAATATCATTGTAAAACCAATAGAGCCTTAGCTTCGCTCAAAATCTAAAACCATAACTTCACATTACAAAAGCGTGTTTTGAGATTGTTTTCTGTAGGTGTTTGTCGAGATCACACAAACCCGAAGGGGGTTCCGTGGACCGTGTGGTTTTTCTGCGATATCATGCATTAAACAATATTGAATATTGTTAATAAGTATATATTTATATACTTATTGAGTACTAATATATATATATATGTATTTATATATATTGTGTGCATTCTGATTATGGGTTTCCAAAAAAAGATTAAAATATCTTTGAAAAATAGCTTTTTAACCTGAGTAGGTATGCAAGGACAGACCATTATAGACCTACGAAACGCCATATTGCGTTTATTCACATAAGCTTGTCGTGTAGTTTAACATAGTAACCTATAGAAAACATCTATTAAATATTTCATAACATCAATTATTGTAGTTTTAATAGTTATTATTAAATCTTATCTATATCATATATTGTAACTGTCGAACTGTAATAGTTTTAAGCAGAAAGTTCTAAAAAAAAAAAAAATTAGTTATTAATTATGTAATATTTTAACCTTTTAAATAATTGTTGCACTATTGGGAACATTTATACAAATCGATTTTGTCATCAAACAAACAATGTAATCATATGATAAATAGGAATGTTAAACCTATTATATGGTTATACATGACTCATCCACAAGTTATTAATTAAATTTGTAGGAATATGACACAAATACACAATCTTCAACAAAATGTGTGAATAAATAGTTTTAATAAGTTTTGATGATAAGTGAAAATAAAAATGTAAAATTGGGTAAAAATTAAAAAATAATCATTCAAAAATTTAACATAACATTAGTCTTAACTGATAGATAATACATTGTGTGGTAATAACACAGATTATATGAATATAATCTATGGTAATAACATGTCACAACGACAATAAAATAATTATAAAGGTAATAAAGCAGTGTAGCAGGTACGCGTGTAAAAACATATTATGCGTCACTTGTTAAACAAGAATATGATATTTGTTATTTGTTTATTATAAAATACTTTAAACAATGGACATCAAAATTAGCACAAAACAATAGTAATTAGTGGACGTGTTTAATGCAAAAGTACTAAGAATAGCATTTCAACTCAATAATTGTAGGCCGTTAGGTAAGATTTTTACAAAAAAACACTAAGTACTTAATAATGACAGTATATATTGCACTTAAGTTTTGCTTCGAATTTTTTTATTAAATATATAATTTATCAATTTTTTTAAATTCTATACATCAGTATTATCTTGTCAGAGGTTCGAAGAGACAAAGGACGAACTTCCATCACCAGTCAACGCTATCTTACCGTGTTTTTTTTTATATGTTTCCCTATTTTTCTCGTTATTAATATAACTATTATCTGAGTATAGAATTATTTTCGATGCTTATTATACTTTTATTTGTGTTTCAAAGTCTAGTACATTCCTACTAGACAAATAAAATTTAGCATAGATAAGGGTTAAAGCACGTGTTAAAAATCACCTTGTTCGTTTTAATCCAAATAAATTTATTTTTTCTATATATTATGCTTTAAAACAACCGTCAATATGACGTTTATAAACTATTAACGATAATATATAGAAATCTAATCATATTTGTTTTGTCTGTTTACAATGTTTACAGTGGCAATATCAATAATGATTAGCCATAAAATCACACAGTAGAAATAATATATTTTTGTCCTAAAATCATTAGTGAATCATTAATAAAATTATGTAAATTTGATTTTGTTTGATATATCATTTGATTCTACACTTCCACAATATTTAATCTATTGAATGTCAAATGTGCTGTTAATATTGCCCAACTAAATATTATTTAAATATTTTAAAATATTTTAAATATATGTGATGTTATTATTGCAGACAACTAGAAATATAAATTACAACTAACAACTAATATTTTGATTTTGTAATTTTATACCTCTGATGTTTATTGAAACGGGCACTGACCAAAAATATTAAATCATACCCATGATACAGATTACATTTTTTTTTATTACATCGTTTTGTATTTACATATCATGTATCATACATTTTTTAATATAATTAAATAATTCATACCAATTATTATTATTATTATTTTAATAAAAGTTTTTTTACAGACAGTGGCGCAACCAGGGGGTAGGGGGTTATAACCCCCCCTGAAATTTTTCGGTAGTTTCAAGTAGCCTTGTTAATATTAGTTAAAGTATTTGCAATAAGTGCTCCTTTGAGCAAATTTCTTCAAACTGAAAACTTAGATTTAGAATCTGCTTTACAATTTGCTGATACAACTCAATGTGCTATTAAAAAAATCCGTAAAAATTCTAATGCTGCGTTTAATGATATATTTAAAAAAATTGAGGATATCTGTTCCAGTTATAGTATAGCTGTAAGTCTTCCAAGAACAACAAGTCGTTAACAAAATCAAAATAATGTTACAACAAATAGTCCAGAAGAATATTATAGAATTTCAACGTTTATCCCATTTCTCGATAATTTTATTGAACAAGATGAACGATTTCTTGAACATGGGGTCAAATTAAAAAGTTTTAAGTGTTTATTACCAAAACCTGAAATGCAAATATCTGAAGAAACTTTTGGGGACTTTAAAGTTATGTTCGACTTTTATACTGACATATTAAATGACAGCAATAATTTGATATCAAGATTAGAAGTATGCTATGGAGAACTGAAATTATGGTACAACAGCTGTGCATTCAAATCATCAAAAACAACAATAACAGAATTATTTTTTCTTTGCAATCCTGATTTTATCCCTATAATCTCAAAGTTGTTGCAAATACTTATTACACTACCAGTCAAAACAGCTACTGGAGAGAGACTTTTTCCACTTTGCGCCGACTTAAGACGTACCTGTGAATTACCACTAACCAAGTGAGACTAAATGGTTTGACAATGCTTAATATTCACCGAGATATTAATATTGATATAGAGATTATAATCGATGAAATGGCAAAAACTACAAAAAAAAAAAAAAACTCAATATTAATTTTTAAGTTGTTCTATTTGTTGTTTTATAATTATAAAAAAAAAATAGAGGTCTGACATTTATTATTTTATCTGTTATAATAATTTTAAATAATATCTATTAATTTGTGAAGAATAAAGTTTAAATTTTTCAAACATCCTCTCATTTTTTGGTGAGGGGTTATGCCTTAAAAAATATTTAACTACTCATTAAATTTAAAAGAATATGTTATATGTGTATCTATACAAGTAAAATTATAATAGGTTAGTCATATAACTGGGCCTGTCCTAAAAGTAAATTTTGATACTGGGCACGCCTCTATGATACGCTAAAAAAAAAAACAAAAAAAAAATAAAATAAAATAATTTTCAATATTTTTTCATCCACCGCCAAAAATATTTAAGCAATTTTATCAATTCATTTTTCGTAAACAAATATAACAAGCATTCAGTACGCGTTCATCATACGCTTTGTTGATGATGCATTCCCGTAATTTAAACGCTCCTGTAAGATTTTGCTATTATCTGGAATTTTTGATTTCATACCAGGGTGTATCAAATATCAATAGTCAATACACATTATTTCATATCAAATCTTCTATAGGTACCAACTGCCTCAAATATCAATAATAAACTAGATTGCTAACTGTTCTTACTACAAAAAGTAATAAGTACCTACCTAAGTACCATGGTAATGCATTATATAGACAAATTTGAAGCAACTATGCCAGTGTCTGCCATCTCAAAAAGTACAGTCCTAACGCTTACAACGGTCTTATTAATATATATTTTTAATTTTTATAACTAATTATATTATACTGTATGCATCATCATTACTGAAAAATAATTTGAAAATTTTAAGTATTTAAATACACAGAATTGATAAATAATAAATTAATACAGTCAAATTCCAATTAATAATAATACAATTATAATCAAGATCAACATCAAATAAGATTTTATCAAATATGATACAATGACGCATAGCAGTGGCGCCGATCCCTATATATCTAGGTATTGCAGTTGAAATACCTGTTAAGGGTAGGTGGGTGGGTATGGTAAGGCTGCAAAACACACTAGATGAAATTTTTCGATGGGAGGAAAAAAAATGAGGCGCAGTTTCTCAACCTATTGTGGTTAAGTAGATGGGTACTTGCTTTGAAGATATGCTTATAATGCTTTTCAATACCTCTAAAAGCTGACTTCAGAGCCACTGAATAATAGTAAAATTAAATAAGTTGTAATGATGATTTATTATAAAATATATAGGTAAGTTTACATATTATAAATTATTGAATAGGTACAATTGTTTTGTTTAATTTTTGTCTCTTATTTACAGCTTCTTTTATTATTGAACTGGTCAATATTTCACTAAATTAATTAAGTTAGGTACCTATATATTTAAATATAACTGCCTAATCAATGCAATTATTTAATTTGTATGTGTTGTGTATTTGCTTAAATAAAAATGTAATATTATTTATCTTTTATAATGAATATGCCGAAAGAATATAATGATTAACGAACATAATTGCATGCCTTAGGGTTCAGCAGGTTTAGGTAAATAAAAGTAATGTTGTGACGTTTTTTTTTCTACTTTATCATGATATCATGGAAATGTTCCAAATGTCTTTTTCCCGTTCAAGAACGAAATTAATTAATGACTATCGTCTCTTTGATAATCAAGTTGAGGAAATTAGTACCGTTATAGATCTTGGGAAAGTACTTAATACAAATTTACCTTTCCAGCCACATGTCGATTATATCTGTGCGAAGTCCCTAAGAACTCTTGGGTTCTTAATTAGAAATACCAAAGAATTCAGAAATGAACAGTGCCTAAAAACCTTATACATTTCTTTAGTTAGACCTACGTTGGAATATTGTTCAATTATTTGGAACCCCTCACAAGTTGGACTGATGGAATCGCTTGAGCGTGTACAAAGAAGATTTTTACGTTTAATTGCATATAAAAAACATATCAATTCCAATGTTCACCCATCCGAGCCACTAGCCAGTATCACTTAATTCTATACAGGCTTCCCTTAACTTAGATTCCCTATAGACGATAATATAAAGACATGTGTTTTCTATTTAAACTAGTAAATGGTGTTATATCTTGTGCAGAACTATTACAGTCTAGAAACTTCCATGTCCCTAAATTTCATTCTCGATCTTGTTCCACATTTGAAATCCATTTTCACCGAACATCTTACGGCTTTAACAATCCAATTGATCGAAGAGCCAGAGAGTGCAATAAATTGGAAAAAAATTGATTTGTTTAATATGAATAACTTGTATTCCTTAAAACACTGCTTATAATACCCGATGCATATCACTAAAATTTATCTCTCTATTTCGTAAAATTAACTAATATTATGTACTTAATCATACCTTTATTATCTGTATCTTATTCTATAAATGTCATTATTATATATCCAATATTACTGTAGGTACCTACTTGATCCCCTTGGGCGTTTATAGTGTTTATACCAAATAAATAAATAAATAAAATCTTCTACCTTTTGGTTTTACGTTTTCAGTTTTAATCATATAGCTTAAAGAAGTTTTAAATACATTTTTCTCAATGACAATCGTTGTTTCTAAGTCTGTTGAAGATCCAATTATTTGTATAAGATCATATTATGAACAAAATATAAATCTCATGTTTAAAATATGTAACTTTTATAATATAAATATAAATAGTACGATTAAAGATTAGACATTGAACGGAATTCTCATAGCACTGACCCATACAAATAGATTATTTTGATGATTTTTTTAAACATAACTTTTTAGATGATAAAAATACTTATAATAGAAATTAAAGTATGTATTATAGTACCTACATTGCTTTCTTATTCGTGGCTTTTTTGTCCTATTACCATTAATTTTGATATTTGCTAATATTGAAAATATGGTTCATGCCCTTTTTAAAGGTGGCGGTTTGTTTAGCCTCTGGAATCACTTCGTTATCACTCCAGTATAAAAAAACAAGATTATTTTTTTATAATCTAGTTTATTATTGATATCTGTGGATACACCTGATGATTATAATTTATATTTTGTTATCAATCACATGTTCGCAACATATTCATTTTAAATTTAAAAATTAATGTAAAATTTTATAACTCTTAAATATTTTAAGTTCGAATTTTAAAATTACCAATATCTATACAAAATAATTTCAAAGAAAAAAATCCAAAATTTCATTAAAATGTGTTAATTTGATAAAAATCTACAGAAATTTATTTTGTAAATACAAAAATTTTAGTTATTTACTCTAGATAATGTTTAAAAAGTAAGTGTTTTCATTTAACAAATGTATAGTTATGTATCCATTTTATTTTCACATTATTTTGAGTATTATACAGATAATAGATGTATATTTAAAATCAAAGATGACAATATTTTTATTTGTAGTATTGAAATCAATTTTTAGAAGTTATTAATTATTAAGTATAAAGTACAAAATATAATTCATATTATAAAACTTTTAAACATCATATTATATGCATTAGTTACTTTTGTTAGTTTATGTTATAGTTCTAACAATCTAATGTTTTTGAATAGAATACTTATGACTGATAATAGAGTCTTATGATTCTTGTTCTATACAATTTTAAACTAAGATCTTAAATGTTCATGATCTACGACATATATGTATTTTAGTAAATTTTATAATGATTTTTATTTTACTTAATTTTCATAAAGAAATTTATTCAAATTGTTTTTTTTAATATTTAAAAACTAAATTCTTAGAAATTAATTTTATGTTAATGCTTATATTTTCTCATTAAACTTTTATCAACATAATTTTTATTTTTTACATTCTTACAGGTAAAATGACATTTTTAAAACAATATGGTATGTGTTTAAAATATTCAACCAAAATCATTAGTTTGATAACACGATATAAAACTACAAAGTCCAATGTAAATTGTTTTAAATTGTGTGGATCAATTCCTTCAAAATTAGTTTTTTCACATCAACATTTGTACAGAAGTTGTCATTCTTTTAAAGGAGATGACTCTGATAGTGATAATGAAGATATTGAATTTAGACGTGATATTAAAAATATTATACTACCAAATTATGATGATATATTGGCTACAAAAATTCATGAAAGTAAATCTCTGCAAGAAATTTTTGATTTAATTCAAAATAACAATAATCAATTGAATTGGAAAAATATTTCTATGGCTATAGCAATGATTAGAGAACTTCAAATAATATATTATCGGGTGTGCTTGTATGAAAAGAATTTAGATAATTACTGTTCCATTACAGAGGATTGTTTCAAACATATTTTAACAAATCATGATTTTTTAAATTTATTGAATTTAACAGAAAAACACTATGAATTTATGGACATTCAATGTTTGTCTTACAGTTTATTATGTTTACAAAAAATTGGAGTTGATATTAATAGTGCATTTAATCAAAAACTATCTTTGAGACTGAAGAAATTACTACTGTCTACTCCCGTGGAAGAAATACAAACTTGCGTATTATCAAGATATATTGTAGCTATTGTTAGTCGTAAAAACCTGTCAGGCTTATTAATCCTAAAAGACATTTTGCCAATCATTTTGAAAAAAATTGGTAAATAGTAAAGTTATTTTTGATAATTTAATCAGATTTTGTTAATATTGAATTAAACTTATTTTTTCCTTAGATTTATGTGAAACATATGAGGACTTAAAACATGTTTCGATTTGTTTGTACAATTTACCATGGTTCTTAAACAAACGTGTCATGGATAATTTTGATAAATTAGTGACAAATAGTTTGTTAAACAAACCCCAACATGATGATAAAGTAAAATGTACTGTAAAAGTATTGAAACTACTTAATAGCCCTTACTATACTAATCAAAACATCAACCTCATTAGGTCCTTGTTATTAGAATTGCAAGGTACTTTTCAGCAAATGGCACTCTATGATATGATACAGATACAAATGGTATGTAGTTAAATATTTTGCATATTATTTCAATATTTTATTAAAATTTGATGAATGTATAAAAATATTTAGCTTTTATTTAGTTAAATTTTTCAATAATTGACAATTTTTAAATTATTGTAGATTATCATGAAGCAATCTGAACCATATCAGTTATTTGAAGAAATATACAGTGTAACATCTAAGTGGCTATCCAAAACTGAAATTGATACCGATATAACTGTTTTACAATTATTATCTTGTATAGTACACTCTTCATCAATATCGCGAAGAAAACGTGTTGAGCTGCTTTTAAAAAAACAGATTTTACCAAATAATAATTTTTATCACTTATTTGGACCTTTATTTAATATTTTGAAAAATCTTAAAACTTCTGATCGACATATTTGTAATTTTTATTGGTCAAGTGTACTAGATGTGCTAAATTCTGATAAACTTCTTCTTAAAGAACATCATAAACTTTTGCGAATATGTAACAGGTAAATAGTAGAGTCTTTTACTTCATCTTTATTCATAACATCATAGAATGAGCATTTTTTTGTTCATAATTTTGAAAAATGTGTTCATTTTCAATTATATTTGTGTAAATGTGTAAATATTTACACAAATGTCATATTCTTGCTTAATATCACTGTATAAATATATTTTATTGTTTTAGTTGTCTTTAATTATTTTACAGATACACAAATTTTAACAACAACTTGGCTGGTTCATATAGACATCATAAATTTGAAAGTCAAATGATAAAATGGCTTAATGAAGAATTAGAACAAGGAGTATCAGGTTTCATTCCATCCAAATTTAGCAAAATGTTTTCTTTTATTTTAAGTTTTCCTAATGACCAAACTGGGTATGAAATACCTGAAAGAATGGTAAAAAAAGTGATAGATAATATTGGACAGTATAATGTTTATGACTGTTACATTATCAGTAAAGGTCTTAATACTGCTTTTATACATCGAAAAAACAAGACTTCATTGCCAATTTTTTTGGATCAGTATGTAAGTAATATTTATTTTTTTAAAATTATATTCTGAAATCTTTCAACATAGGTACTGATTGTTGTTATAAGTTAGTTAGAATATACGTGTATCGTGTATGGTAACAGATATTGAGTAATGTGATATCACTGATGACATTATAAAATAACAATACATTTCATAGATACGAAAGAAAGTATAGTGATTTATGTTGTGATGAGTAAAATCAAGCTATTTAAAACTGAAGTGAAAAAAGAGTTCAAAGAATCAAAGTTAAATCTGAAAGACATTTGGATAGTTATGTTTCTATGTTCTAAGATGTTTTGGAAATTAATTTGACTGATGTATGAGATGAGTTAAAACTTGATTTGAGAATTTAAGACAGATTATATTTCTTAAGGTAATGTAACAAACTTTTTAGTTGCTTCTTTTATAAAGAATACTTTTGAAAAACATTTAGATTATTAAATTATTTTAAATATTTTTTTTCTTTCATATTGCCTAGGTTTATTGGTGAAAACTAAACATTACATTAACTTATTTTGCATTAATTCTTAGGTTAGACTTTGTACTGCACTAAACAAAAGAAATTTAGAAATACTAAATCAAGAACCTAACTTAAATATGAATCAAATCAATTCTATGTTTCGAGGATACAATCATCGATTTAATGTTAATGAACCTGAACTCTTTTATAAGATACTGGATAGGTAAAATAAATTTATTTGTAATAGTTCATGAAGATATTTACTAAATATTATTTTCAGGTATAAAAATTTTACTATTGATGATTTGTCATCAAGAATGATAAAAGAACTGACTTATAACTTATCTATATCTGATTGGTATGATGCTGAAATTTTAGACAAGTGCTTGCAATATTACACAAAAAATTATAAATATTTATTAGCAGATAACATAGAAAAAATATTAACATTTTTTTTTTCGTATGGAGTCAATAGTGAAAAATTTATGCAATTTCTGCCTTATGCATCTGAAATCATTAATAGGTTGGTGAGCTTAAAATAATACTAGGTCATATTTTTTATTGAATTAATACTTATTTTGTTTTAGAGATAAGTTTGACATGTCTGGTTTAAATTTAATGAGAGCTTCAATTGCATTATGTTATTTTTATAGTATACCAAAATCCATAACTGATTATTTATTTAGCGTTGAATTTTTAGAGAAGTTGGAAGATGAATTGAATAACTGTTATGCAAAGGTAAATATTTAAATATTTATACGTAATACAATCATGCATAAATCTTCCTACCAAAATTTATAATGATTTTGTATTTATATTTTTTTTAGGATTCATATCCATCAAAAGTAAGGCAACTATTAATGATTTTAAATAGAGCTGTGTGTATTGATTATCCAGAACTTGATGTGCCTTGGTTTCATACAAAGTATTGTGAAGAAATGCAATCGTTGGGTATTGTTTTACACAAAACATATTATTTTAATTAAATAATTTATCTAATTACTTTTAGTTTTCAAGCAAAGAAATTCATTTTACTTGGATGTGGAAAGAAAATTGAAACAATTAATCGAAAATAAAAATTATCTGAAAACAAACTCTTTTTCTCCGTATGGCTATAAATTAGATTTTGAAATAAATCTTAAGACATCAGAATACTATGATAATGGAATCAAACATGAAAAGTAAAAAAAAAGTTAAAAATAAAAAAAAAAAAAAACTAAATGTTTTTCTTCTAGGATAACTTTGCTATTATTGAATGAAAAAGATCTACGAAAAACTGATAATGAAATGAGAGGATATTCCAAATTAAAACAGCGACATTTAGAAATACTTGGATATAGAGTGATATGGATAAAAAAATCTATATGGAATTCCATGTTTATGGCCGAGCCAGAAGCTAAATTATCATATTTAAAAAGTTTAATCTGGGATAACCCTTGAAAATTAAAATATTATTTTTAACTGTTACATATGGTTTTTGTTTTAAGTATTTTCTATGTATAATAAACAATGTGTTCACTGTTCCTATTCAAATGTATTTAATGAAGAATATATTAAATATAGTAAAACATATTTTTTTGAAAAAAAAAAAATTATTCTTGAATCAATTGTTTGAAAATCTGTTGCTTTCATTTCAGGTAGCTTTAAACCTTAAACGTTATACTCCATTCAGATGAAATTGAACTATTTTATCCTAATAATGAAATACTTTTTCTACAAATTATTTGAACTGTAACTTTATATCAGATATATTTTTAGGTTCTGAGTGAAGTGAATGATCTTTTAGTTTTACATTGATGTTTATTTAAACAAAATTTTTTCTGAAGATCGTTTTCCCTCACCTCAACTCTGTCTAAAAGTATTATCTAACCACACTATAGATCAGAAAATGTATATATATATATATATAGTACTTTGAGTATTTATTAAGCTCTCATCTCAATAGTTCCAATAATAATACATACAATTATGTTTTATAACCATGTAAGTTAGTAAAATAAATATATCATTCAATCATTGTAAAATATATCATGTACCTATATTTCTACAACGATATATTTTGTTAATCAATTAAATTGAAACATATGCAGTAGAAAACCAGATAAGTTTTTGACATATATCTTTGCAGATTAAAAAAAATAATTATGCTTTATGATAATGTGTTTATTTCATTCAATAATTTAAATTTATTGATTACATAAATATATTAAACGAAATACCGATGTTTTTTATAGCCACAGAACCATTGTATATTTGTATCTATCTTTTCATCGCACTAATGTCTTCAATTTACATAGACATAAAATACAACAAACATTAGGTCTATGATTCTTGTTTTGAATTTTTAATTATTTGTATATGACTTGTTCATTAGTATTAATACATTTAATGTAAAGACGAGTAAGTTGATACATATATATATATATATTTATATCATTTAATGTGCAATAAAATTTGGGAATATTTTTAACTTTTTAGGTATTAGGTTCTTATGATTTTTTATTATTTAATAGTTGAAAAATTGTATGTTCACCAATGCAATTGTTTGTATTGAGATTGCTAGTGTAACATAAGAACAAAAAATTATATTTTTAATTGTTTTACATTATGATTAAATAAGGCTCCTTATATTTTTCCTATAGGCATCACAATATACATAATCGTATTATTTTTCTTATCACAAGCTGTTATAAATCTTCACGGACGTTTGGATTACACCATTTTCTCAACACAATACACCATTTCTGTTATCACAAAAATATGTACAGCAGCAAGGTTTATAGATAATAAGTATTATTACCACAGAATAAATTAAATTTCATTTATTCTGTGTTATTACCTTGCATCAGGTCTAGTCTATGATACTGATAAAATGATAATACTCATTGAAATATATGATGACATCACCATAGTAAACGTCATCTCCATTCTCTGGTCATACTGAGAATAAAGTTTCAATTTGTCTTATCAATTATCTTGTGTTATACAATTTCTACATATTTCAAGCTATTCACTACATTCACTCATTATTTTTATTTTAATAATTTATAAAATATCATCATTTTTGTACAGTAATTATTATTTTAATTTCTGTTTTACTTGTAAATATATCTAACATTAATTCATATATAAATAATTATTCTCATTTGTATTCACTAATATAATCAAAGGTAGGTAATATTACAGTGTATCTCTTCAATTGTTATTCTAAAGTGTTTAATTAAACAAAGTTGTGGTTTTTTTACTATTTTAATTTTGATTCATTTAAATTTTCAAGATTTAAGATTACAATGTCTGAAGCCAAAGTTAAAAGTGAAGATATAGAATTGGTATTCCAAAGACTCAGATCATTACCAGGCAATAAGGTAAATATATTTTCTCAAAATTATATATTTAGTGTCTATGCAACACCTATTGACTTTTTTTATTTATTGAATCTAAGACATTAATTTAGTTACCTACTATGGAATATAATTAATTATCATTTCAGATGTTAATTTGTTATGTTATTATATATATATATATATATATATATATATATATATATATATATATATACCTACTTATTTATTTATTTGTTATATGGTGCTGACATTTTACTAGTTATTAAATGATAAATAAGCCAATAAATAAATAAATACCTATTAGTTCTAGTAGAGTATCAAATAATTATGATGTATAATTTATATCTGATTCAAAATTTGTTCTCAGAAATAAAATATAAAGTAAAACCCATTGATTATTTCAGACATGTTTTGACTGTGATTCTAAAAATCCAACGTGGTCAAGTATTACATATGGAGTATTTATTTGCCTGGATTGTTCTGCAGTTCACAGAAGCATGGGAGTGCATTTAACGTTTGTTAGATCTACTCAGTTAGATACAAATTGGACATGGCTGCAAATGCGACAAATGCAGTTGGGTGGAAATGCAAATGCTGTAAGAATATTTTTAATTTCTATACATTCTTATAAATTGATTTAAAATATTTATATTTACTATAGACAGCTTTCTTCAGGCAGCATAATTGCTTGTCAAAAGATGCACAGCAGAAATATAATTCTAGAGCTTCTCAATTATATAGAGATAAACTTTTACAAAGTGCTAAACAAGCAATGAAAACTTACGGAACACAGGTATATTTTCATATAATACCAAAATATTGTTAGATACAACATTTAGGTGTATTATATAAGTTTACTATTACCTAAAACTAATGTGATTAGTATGTATATAAAAATTTGAACCTGTAAAAATGAATGTTAAGAAACTTAAATAAAGTATTGTAACATCGGTACACTAATCTAGCATGGGTTTTTAAATGTTTATTTGTACATTTAGTTAAAATATAATTATTAATTCTTATCTTTCAAAATTATGTGTAAGTTACAAATGTTTATCCTAGTGTGAATAATATTGGAAATATATAAAATAATACAAACTTTTGTTCGTATTAGTTATCAATTTTTTTTTTATTGAGTAATCTCAAGCAATTTTAGCCATTGGCTTGAATTATATTTAAGAGTTTATAGAGATCATAGTATTATTAAAACTAAATTATTTTTTATAAGTCATAAAAATATTAAAAATACATTACTATTGTTATCTTTACAGTTATTCTTGGACCAACATTTACATGACACTGTCGAAGTAAAGCCAATAGACTTTTTTGAGCAACACACATCTAATATTGTTCCAACTACTGACAACTTTTTAAGTAACAATTTTGTATCGTTAACTTCTCCAAAACAAGTATGTGTAATCATGGTTTTATAAATTTAATAATAATATCATCAACTGTTTTGGTAATGTAAAAATTATTTTGGTTTAGGATAGCGGCGATACACCACTTTTAAGCACTAAAATAAATGATGCAGATCAAAAGTCATTAGATCATAAAACATTATTAGGGGGTCGTCAAGCACATAGTAAACGCTCAGGAGTAAGAATAAAATTTCAATAACTAATTATTCTGGATTTTTCATGTCATATCTAAATCATTATTTAATAATTATTTAACTTGTTATTTTTTTATTTGAATTGCATCTCCTCGTTTTTATTTTTATCGAAATTCAATAATTTGTCTAAATTTTTAGAAAAATTGAAATTAATGTATAAATACATTATAATTTTAATTGAGAATCTAAAATTGAAAACTTATTATTTATGTTTCTAATGATAATTTATAATGTAATCAAGTAATATTATAAACATTTTATTCAATAACATAAATGTGTAGAATATTTTGATTTAATTGTCTCCAAAAATGTTTTTTTTAAAATTAATTTAACTAAAACTATTAATATGTTTTTAGTTAGGAGGCAAGAGGTTAGGTTTGGGTGCTCAGAAAGTTCGTGCTAATTTTGCTGATATTGAAAAAGAAGCAGAATTAGCAGATAAATTGAAATTTAATGAACCAGAAAAAAAAGAAAATGTAGAAAAATGTAAAGAAGATGAAGAAACTCAGGTATTATCAAATTAAATGATATAAATTTGAGATTTCTGTTATTAGTTATTATTGTTATTGTATACTTTATTTCAAAATTCTGAATAAATTTAGATGTCATCGATGAGGTTAGCTTATCAAGATTTGAGTATTAAGAAAAATAAAGAAGAAGAAAAATTAAAACAGATTGATCCAAAAAAAGCTGCTCAATTAGAAAGACTGGGTATGGGATTTACTTCAAAAAAGTAAGTTTGATTTTTAAAGTATAGGTAAATCTAGGTATGTGAATTTTTATATTGTTATTTTCTTGTAAGTATTGTAAGTCACTCGGCAATAAGTGACATGATGACATTGGATAAAGAAATTAAAAAGCAAACTCCAATAGATCATAATGAAGATAAATTTTATGATTGTTTTGACGAAGCTAAAACTGCTGAAGTGCTACAAATCATGAGCAAGTAAGATCAATTAAAATATTTATTTTTATGTTAATTTTTTGTAAATTATAATAAAAACCAACCAAAGTTTTTTTTGCTATTCCTTAATTTATTTTATTTGCAATATTATTTTAATATTTAATGCGGAGTTAATTTTTTGTTAGTCAATGGGATCTGACAGCGGATTTATCTTTTTAGATTTTTTTATCAACTTAGATTGTTTTTCATTTTACCATTACTACTAATACAGTATATATTGAAAAAACTACCAAAATATTTAGTATTAGTGGTAAAATATGCTATAAACTAGATTTCATAAAATATTAGTATTCAAGTCATGACTTAGTTAGTAAGTTAAAATATTTGATTTAAATTTTATTAAACAAATTGTCAAAATCTTAACTATTATTTGGTCATTTATTATTAAATGTTTTGTATTATTTATTTGTTTAAATTATAATAAAACCTTTATTTAGAGATTGATTTTCCAGTATATTTCTTAATTTACATTACTAGCATTAAATGTTAATTTGTTTGAATTTATTGATTAGAGTTTAAAATGGTATGAAGTTTTTAAATAAAATGATTAGAATTATGCATACATAATTAATAAAACAAATTCAATTATTATATATACAAACCTATAAAACTTGAAAACTTGCTTTTTTTTTACAGAAACTTTCAAATTTCTAGTGATGATTTTTTCGATTTTGATGATTCTATGAGGAGTTCTAAAGCATCTTGTACACCATCTAAAATTGATGTTATTAAAAATGATTGGGATAATATAAAACCAGCAAAGAAAATAAACAAAGTGGATGATAGTTGGGACAATCATGAATATTCTAATAAAAAGCAAAGTAGAAATAACAGGACAAAAAATGTAGAACCTTTACCTTCAGAAAATAATGAAGCTCTCAAAAAGTTTGGTGGAGCAAAATCAATATCATCTTCTCAATATTTTGGTGACAGTCAAACTTTAGTAAGTTATTTTTGTGTATCATATAAAGTGGCAGTTTAATGAATCAATGAACTAATACAGTTAATGAATGTAATACTTATTATTTAATTTTATATTGAAGAGCTTAAAACTGGGTTTCGTAACTGATGTGTTCAGTGACATTTATAGGAGAGGATATACATTTCTTAATGAGATAAAATTCAATGTTTAAAAAGTTTACATAATCAATTTCAATTAAAGTTGATAACAAATTAAAATATGTTTTCATTTCTTATTGCATAAATAGTCTTATTGTTATGATGGACAAAAGAACAAAAGATAGGTATGTTTTCTTAAAAAAAAATAAAACTGGTATAAAATTCCCTTTATGCTTTTTATCATCTTGTCAGGTTGATAAATTATAAATTTGATCATTTAAAATAAAATAAATAATTTTCTTAATTTTAAATTAACCAAAAAGAGGTCAATCACATTCAATATGTTCTGATGTTGTAATTTCAAAATCTGGCAACTTAAGACTATATTTCAGAGTATACATAGTGTCATCATGTTAATATAGC
Organism: Therioaphis trifolii; assembly: GCA_027580255.1. Taxonomy (NCBI): domain Eukaryota; kingdom Metazoa; phylum Arthropoda; class Insecta; order Hemiptera; family Aphididae; genus Therioaphis; species Therioaphis trifolii. The sequence goes on along the minus strand of CM050409.1, from coordinate 7,072,332 downwards.
TGTCTAAAACTAAAACACTGTAACTATTATATTTTCAAAATCTAGTTTTTTATACCCTCATAGATATTTCAAAACACTGAATAAAATCATTATATTTCCTTTGGATTTGTATTGTCATTTAATGATTTACCGATATGTCAATACACAATTTATCATCAGACATCAACCTATTAATATTTTAATGTAGTAAACTGACTTTCCAGTACAATTTTCTGAATAGTAGTTACTGTGTTTTAGTTTTGGAAATCCTTATAGTATCATATGTTTGCAGAGATCGGTTTAGATTTTTCTATCTAAAAACAAACACTCCAAAAAATGTACAGAACCTTCTATTTTTATATCCAAGTTGCATTTATTTCACTATAATAATTTGTATTATTACGAAAAGCGATGGCAATATTCGAACGAAAGGTACTTAGAAACATTTTTGGCCCAATATATAATACAGAGTTAAGAATTTTTGAGAGAAAAAAGAATGAAGATCTATACAGACTATTTTCAAAACCCAATATTACGACGTATATAAAAATTAAGAGAATGGAATGGTTTGGACATGTATGGAGAGCTGATGGCGACATAATCAAAAAAGTACTAACAGAGACCATACAAAAAAAGAAGACCAATAGGCAGACCACGAACGAGGTGGAAAGATGTGGCAGAGAAAGATATCAAGATGCTGGGAAGAAATATGACAGTTGACCTGACATTGGACAGGGAAAGATGGAGAGAATTGCTTGTGGCAGCTCAGGTCCTACAGGAACCGTTAAGCTAAAGAAGAAGAAGATAATAATTTGTATTATTCTAAGTTATCAACTATTAAAAGTATAATTAGTTATGTTATTTGTATATTCATTATTATCAAATTGTTATCTTATAAATTTAAAAAAAAATCATGAAAACTAAAGTCTGCTTGTTCTATCTTTATTTTTTTTTAAATGAAAGGTATTTAGACACAGATATATCATCAATCATTGAAATTTACTCAACTCCCACCTTACTCAAGTTATACTTAAACGCGATTCTTCTCTATACATTTCTTATTGGACCCATTCACCCAAGCAATTCGAATTCTCATAGCTCCTCTTTTAATGAACGGATCTTGATCGTTTCACTCTCAGAATACTCAGTGGATCAAACTCTTTTTTTTGAGCTATTAATTGCCTAAATTCGTTGAGTTTGAGGAAATGTATGCGTGCACAATCAACTTTACATTCAATTTTTTCAAGATTTTCCTTCACTCAAACCTCAATAATCACAGTTTTAACTAAAGTAGGCTGTTGACACAAGTCTAAAAACACTCAGTGGATGAAGCTCTTTTTTTAGCTATTAACTGCTTAAATTCGTTGAGTTTAGGAAAGTTTGTGGAACACATATTTTAATAAACACTCTATTATTTCGATATGTCTTTTAATTTTCATATTGATTTGTTAAAATGTGTTTATGTATTGATTCGATTGCATCTATACTTTTTGTTATATAAATAAATTATTGGGTATACTAGTTTAATACAATATGTGTAGAGTTAGAACATTATATCATCACAAGTGTAAGAATAAACCAAAAAACTGCTGACTTATAAGTTTACAAAAAAAAAATATCTATAAATGACATAATACTTTATTTATATTTAAATTTGATTGGTTTATTTTACCTGTTTAATTATAGTCTGAAAAATCAAATCTCTCCCGTTTTGAAGGAAGTAATAGTATTTCATCAGCTGAACTATTTGGTAGAGAAGAAATAACAGGTTTAAATTCAACTTACCAACCACCAGATTTAGATGATGTAAAGGAGAGTGTTAAACAAGGTGTGACAAAAGTAGCTGGCAAATTATCATCTCTAGCTAATGGAATGATGTCTTCATTTCAGGTAATAATGAAAATATTTAATTTGAGATAATATTTTTATAAACAATTTAATTCAACAAAAATAATAATATTTTAACTTTTTAAATATGCTTGATCATTTTGTAGAAAATAATATTATTTTATTTTTATGGATTGTAGGACTGTAATATTATTATTATTATTATATTAAATAATTCTATTTCAGGAAAAGTATGGAGGATATTAAATTTGTGGATTCAGTTCATCAATAATAAAAAAATTTCCAATTAATAATACATAGGATAAGTGTTATATAGATATATTTTGTATGTGTATATAAACATTTCATTATATATTGTAAGTTATTCATTCAAATTATTACATTGTTACAATAAATATAGTTTTCAGCTGAAAAGTTACTTTATTTATAAAATGAACTATATTCCAAATGTAGCAAATAGTTTTTTTAGTACTTTTTTTTTAATGTTTTGTCTCAAGGTAAATTGCTTACTCATTTCTTCATACATAATTTTACAATATTATTTATCAAATAAATAAAACTTGAATATTTCGGATGAATTATGATTTTTAATATTTTTTTTATCATTGAATACTTGAATATCTACCATAGATATTCTTAGCAAACATATAGCTTATATTGTAGACATTCCATTGAAAAGCAGTACAATACATTCAATATATTGACGGCGACAATCTATAAATGCTAAAATCCCTATTATACTCAGCTTTCAATTCATATAAATTATTAATCAAAAATATTGTTATGATCATTTAAAATAGATTAAAGCCCAACTTATTTGATAATGGCATATTTTTTTAAATTAAAAATATTCAATAATAAGTTAAGTAATTGGTAAAAAAATCTTTTTTAGCCCTCCTGAATAATTTTGTAATGTAGCTTATCCCTTTTTGGATTGTTGCCGTCAATATATATTACAGAGAAGCAAAAATAAAATATAATTGCATACATTTTTTTATTGGAATACTAAAAATTTTCCTTAGTATAATTATAATAAAAACTTAAATAAAAACACATGATGGTCTTGATAAATTCTAAAAATTTACTCATAATACTATAAAAATAAATTTTTATTTGGATAAATAATAATAATAATAGTAATAACTTTTAAATGTGGTAAAATAATCAGTACGGTGGTGGTGAAGGAAGTTCATTCTTCATCCCTTTGGTTCTCGGACGAAATAATGAAGATGAGTGTATTTAATTTAAAAGTATGTATCAACATTAGTATGTATTAATATAAATTTTAAAAAAATTCAAGTTTCTAGTTAATTTACTTTCAGTTATATAAAAACTAAATTCATGTAAGGTGAATTTTACCATTTATATTTGATTTATTTGTATTTTTCCTCACCCTTGGAAAATTGTTCAAGATTGAAGTAAAAAACTTGTTCAAAATACCATTTACTTGAAATTTTTGATTTATGGAGTTGTTGAATGAAAAAACTACTAGTTACTCAAAAAAGTGACAACTAAAAAAAAATATATATATACCTATATATTTTTATCAAACCAATAGATATTTTATTTTATTATATACAAAATCGAAAACAATGGTAAGAAAATGTTAGAATAAGTTTATTCTTTATCAATTGTCTACTATGCTCACTGGACAAGATAATGGTGGTAACATAAAGCACCTATGATTTACCAATTTAACTAGTAGGTCATTTGACGTTCGATAGTATTGTATGATATTATTTTAAATTTTAAACCAATCATAAATCATTACTTTCAAAAAATTATTCTGTTTTCTGAGCAAAACTCAGTGAACAATAATATAATATTCAACTAGTTTAGTTTCATAAAGAACAAAAACATTATCTCCATGATAAATTATTGGTGCAATTTTTTAGTAATTAGAAAAATGGTTTTGGAATAATCCATATTTGTTGAATTAGGTAGGTATTGTGTAAACCTATTTTGTAATGTTTAAAACTTAAAGTGCATATACAATCAAATAAAATGATTGTTTTGTAAATGTAAAATATTCCTAATAGGCCTACATTTAACGACAATTATACAGTTTGTTTCCTTTTAAAGATAACACAAAATATTTGTATCTAGTATCTGGTAAACTCGGACTTATACTGAGTGTTTGAAAAGAACTATGCAATATTAGACACATTTTTTAAGGAGTTTTAAATTTTCATCCCTTTTGTAGTGTGTATGTGTACTACAACTTGAAATTTTTAATTGCACATTAAATTTTCAACATGTGATATCATTTTGAACTTTTAATCATGGTTCTAAAACCGAAATTGGTTTAATTACGAGTTAAAGTTTGAATTTAAACACTTGATTTTCCAATAATCGTCTTATGATTTCAAAATTTCCATTTAATTTCACATATTAGTTTGAACTTGTAGATTTTAAGATATAATTACGTGATTTTTAAATTTATTATTTTAAAGTATTTATTAACTATTTAAAAATATACTATAAAAATTGAAAAATAATAATTACAAAAATTGTGTCGATTTTATTGAAATTGTTTAAAGTAAAATGAATGATATTTGTATATATAGAATTAATAAAAACTTAAAAATAATTAAAAATCGCGTAATTATGTCTACAATCCTAGGAGAGAAAAAAAAACACGAAAAATCGCATAAAAATTTTGAAAAATCATATTGTCGATAAAAATCAATTTAAATAAAAAAGTAAAATCGATGTAGTTCAGTCAATTTTGGTTTCAGAACCATGATTAAGGATTCAAAATGATTTGAAAAAATTTGATCTTTCCAAATCATTTATGAAGTGCCATTAACCAAATTTAAATTTATACAATAAAAGGGCTATTTAAAACTTGTCAAAAAATATGTTTCAATACTCCATGCTTTTTCCAAAAATATTATATCAATCCAAGGTCACTGAACAGAAATATTTTGTGTTAGTGTATTAGGTACCTTTAAAAGGGAACACGCATATAACTTTAAGATTTTATAATCAAAAATTAAAAACCAGAAAGAAATCCAATATTTACGATAAAAATAATCATTGTTAAAATTCTAATTTAAAATATGTGTAAATAATAATGATGAACAAGTTTTTTTGTGATAATGATTTTATTAAATATTCAAGTCTTAAGATTCTTTTGATATAAAATTATAGAACTTAAAATGTTAATAAATACAAATGTTCATATAGATATCTTCATATAGATTTTCTTTATTTTAAGTGATCAAATTTATTTGTAATTTTTCTCAAGTTTAGAAAAGAATATAGCTGATGTTAGTTATGAAATGCAGAGTATGTAGATTTCTAGCCCATGTGTGGTTTGTGCTAGTCCTTATGTTATGTGATCTACCTAATAATTTGACTTAATTATCCATCAGGAAATCAAATACGTATCACTGATTAGGTCGGTATTTAGTAGATTTAATGTATTAACCTACAACCAATTAAAATAATAAAATATATTATATATAAATATATATAATATATTATATTTATACTTAAATATAATATATATATATATATATATATATATATATATATATATATATATATATATATATATATATATATATATATATGAATAAATATATTATATATTAATATAATATTATAATAATATTCGTAAGTATATAAAGAATTCATTTAGAAGTAAAACAATAGTACAAGTGGCTAGGTACCTACAGAAAATTATAAATTGTATAACTATAGTTTAGTTATGAAGCGAGATGATAAGATAGGATGATGTTTATGTGTTGCATTTTGGTAAGTGGTCGGAAATAAAATAAGGAAGCTACATATTTGTTATGGTTTTACTTTTAGATTCCTGGAAACGATTTGGTGCTTTGGTAGTGAGTGGTGACTATTAGCAAACCAAGGAATGGCAGCGTAACTGAATCGTAAAAAAAACGATTAAAAATGCTTAGATTTTTCTGGCGTTTGAGAATTTGACAGTAGGTACCTACCTACTTCATACTCCAATAGGCAATAGCATATAATTATAATATGATCACACTGGTTGTTTAAGTGTTTAATATTGTAGTTACCTACAAGTTAATGACTTGAATTATGCAATACAGATTAAAATAGGGGTAATTTAAATATTATGTACAAACAACTGTTGAGTTGCTTACGTTTAATTTTGTAACTCTAGGTAGTTAATTGCAATTTTAGGTACCTACTCTATCGAATAGAAGAACAAGTTATTTTACTTCATTTTTGATAATATTCATAAATTATAATTTATAACTTTAATACACATACAAACGTTTAGAGTTCGTACAATTCACAAAGAATTTAGTTGAAATATCAATACTCAATAGAGTGAATAGACAATAGTAAATAGATATAACATTAAAAGGTTGCTCGTGGTAACGGCTGTGGTAAAAAATTTTAATATAATATTAGTCAGGTAAAAGTGTGTGGTAAATGTTATAATATTTAATGTAGGTACGTTTATGAACTTTAAATATTCTTACTAGTTACTTCGCCATAATTATAATATAATTTAAGTCAAAAATAATTATTAAAATATATTTTAATACATAGGTATCTATGAAATTGAAATACTAACTTTAAAAGTCGCATCATGTTCAGTATTCGAGAATTATCACCAAAGATTTTAAGTATGTATTAAGATAATTTACAAAATAACATTTGTATTTGTAAATTTAGATATAGCACGCAAATCGTAAATTTAAAAAAAAATGTAGATGGTTGGTGTAGAGTGTAACCGTATTGGTATATAGCACTGTAGCCTGTAGGTACACCGATTCACCTTTTTAACATATAACCTATAGGTAACCCATTGTACCTATGTACCTAAGTATTACACGTCGTATATTAATTTGAATATGACAGAAATTATCTCGTATTCTAAAAACAATTTTAAGTAGAACTTCTGAGATATTTTTTTAGATAGGTAGGTACTTACCTAAGGTGAAATCTTTAAATAAATGTAAGTTAAATACAAGCAATATTTGTTTGTAATAGCTAATATACCTATATAATAGTACATTTGAATCGATTTAATTTATTGTTGAAATACTTAGTAAATGTTACTGTATTTTTGATATTTAAAGGGCTTATAAAATATAGAAATGTACTCAACCTAACCAACTTTTATAAAAATTTAAATACAAATACAAAGTAGCCAATAAGTATATTATATAAACAGTTGGTAGGTATGTCCCATTCAAGATTCAACAAACTACAGTTTACTTTTAATCTCACAATTAATTTTGAAGTTTTTTTTTAAATTTAAATTTTAAAAGTTATTCATGTTTTATTAATTCTCTATTTTGTTTTATTAAAAAAAGATTTCCGCCTATGCATTAAGTACCAACTCATCATTGATAAACCAATTCAATCTATACTGCATCGCTTTATGAAATAAAAATACGTAAGTTACAGGTACTTAGCATTATTAATAGTGTCTTTAATTAATGAGTTTAGAGCATAGATAACTTTTTAATTTTTATGTGGAATTTTAATGAATTCGTGGAATTCGCTTTATTAATTTAATGTTGCTTTATTGATTACTAAACAATAAAAAGTACACCATGCAACCAATATTTCTGAACATGCATTTAAATTAAAACGTATAAAATGCTTAATATCATTTGATACAACATTCGTGTTTATCATAATCATAATGGGTATAATGTGTTACATCTTAGGTATATATTAAAAAAAAAAAAACCACGGGCCATGAGAGAGTCGAAGAGAGGTTTAACTTTTAAAATTCCTAGGTCTACGTCACTGGTAGTAATTCACATTGATCAATGTGTAAGTACTGGCAGTATAGCGTTCATTAAATACGTACAAATATGTTTTTTTCACTTATCGACACCTACCTTTATGAAAGAGTTGGGAGACCTACAGCCAATGTTGTTTTATCCACTCGTGAAGCCTTACAATTGTAATAAACCTTAATCTTGAGCGTTATAAAATAAAGAAACACATTAAAAACTACCCATGTTAATTATTGTAATTTGTAGGTGTAATGAACTATTCTTATAATACATATAATATAGGTCCCAACTCTTACTAAATATATATATCAAGATTCAAGTCAATGGACTGTAGTAAAATTGTCCATTTCAATACGCGTTTAAAGTTAAAATGTTGACAAAAGTTATAAATTACATTAAAGTAGCGATATTTTTCAATAAAAACCAAAAAAAATTTTAAATTATTAATCCGGTAAACATTTTCTTTGATCACATATATTTTATCTATGGTCCGAGACTTCGAGTTTCATAAAGATTAACTTAATAATTTATTTTTCACACGTGATTAAAATAAAAATTTCGGTTAAAATAACTTTTTATGTGAAATGTGAAATGTATTTTTGTTTTTATTCCATGAAATTTGTAATTTTTGGTCATAACCATAATCATAACCATAATAACCATAATATAAATAAGATCTAAAAATTTTCAAATAGCATTGCGATGTAAAATTTCTAAAAATCTAATAATAACTTTCAAACTACAATAAAACGTATGTTTTACACTGAAGCTTTACTCAGAATCATTTAAATAATATAATGATTTATTGTTTTTTTTTTTTAATTCAAAACACCCCCCATATTCATTAAATCATGTCCGAAGAGCGAAGACTATCTCATGATGCGAAGTACGTCCTTTTTTTATTTACATATTATAAAATATGATTGGTTGTTTTAAAAATTATTTCTGCACATTTAAACTTTGCGGGGCTTTAAATTTGCCAATTTTTCTCGTTTTAAAATAACTTTAATTATTAGTGTATTCCAGTCGAAAAAATTAATCAAATGCTGACTGCCGATTGAAAATAAGTCTAATATTGCCGAGTGAGAGTCACGGGCCGGCTTAGGTTCTTTTGGCGCCCAGTAAAAGAATTATTTTAGCGTCTTCGGCTTTATAAACAAACAGAATCAGAGGATCTGAAGTACTTAAGTCCCATTCATAACCAAAAACGGCTCCAATCATTCTTTAAATATGTGCATGTTTTACCAAAAGAGTCACTAATTATAAAATAATTTTGGCTTTAACTCTGTCTCATAACTTGATTAATTTTACAGCACTGCTACATGTCATAGAAAATAAATTTTAATATTTAGGTAGCTATAATTTTTACAAAATTTCAAAACTTAACAACTAACAAGTATTTTATATAATGGGTTATACATATAAATCATACAGAGAGCATTTTATAATAATAAGTCTGAATAGTATGTAGAAACATGTATTTTATTTACTAATGAATTTTACAAAAACGGCCTTAACACTTAGTTTTGTATTAAATTTTTATACAAATAATTAATATGCAATATACTTCTTTATCTGTAAAATGTTATTCGTTTAGCGGTATGTATTGAATTTAATAACAAAAGCACATAAATGTTTAATTTTCTCGTATTTGTCCGGAAATACCTACCTATTGTAGTTAAGAATGTCAATATTTTTTGTATGATATAGTTGACCTAAGATACATTTATATTATTTATTTTATTCCAATACATTTAAAAACAATACTTCGTACATCCAAACATGATCCATAAGATCATAACGTTACTGAATACTGAGTCTATTTATGTATGATATATCGTCAAAAAGTAATGACACATTACGCATAAATGAAAAGATCAGGAGTGTAGTCACTAGTCGCACCTATAGGCATGACCAGAGCCTGATTTACAAATTTCGGGGCCAGGGACTTAAATAAAGAGGTCCCATATAAATTTATTATCTTATTCAAAAATGTATATTTTATTTAATATAATTACATGTCACATTAAACCAGTGGCGGCTATCTCGTGTCTAAAAAGGTGCTTAAGCACCTCTTTCATAAATGGGGTAGGTGGGTGAAGCCGTTGGGTCCTCAGTACCAACTCATAAGACCTTTGGTTTTTAACAAATTATGAAATGTGGTGTAATAACTACACAGGTACTATAAATTATAGGTATACTCTATTATAAATACCTAGGTGTTTACTGTTTACTTAAATAAGAGGGTACTCGTTTTATTATGTTATCACTAATCTCAGAAAGTGAGAACAGACTGTAATAATAATAATATTATTAAATGTAGTTGAGGACCATGTACGCGCGAGCTAGTGCTTGTTGCTTGACCTGGTGAGAAATCTAGTAAACATTGTTAGCGGTGCGTGAATACAATTTACGGGGAGACTTAACTTTTGGGTAACTAATGGTTATTATTAAATATTTTACAGAAAATTATTCTACTTGAATACTTCATACTAAGCTATTAATTTAAACTAGGTACTGAAGTATAGATTTTTCATAGTTTCTTGTATATAATATGATTTTAGGTTTATATATTATATTTATAGGTATATATTTTAGGTACAAAAATATACGCAAACGCAACGAATAACGAGTTGCCGGATGACAGAGGCCAGAGACTTGTCTCCCTGACTCCGTAACTTTACTATTATCATTTATCACAGATTATATGAAAAATATTTTCATATAATATGTGCTATTATCTGTTAAAAATATGCCATTTATAATAAGTTATATGTTAAAATTTGTTTTGAGTAAAAATTAAAAATATTTTGATATTTAATAACTATTTATTTAAAAAAATACAAACTATACTGAGTAAGTGTATTATCTGTTGAAAATATGCCATTTGTAGGAAGTTAACTACAATCTACATTGTAACTAATTTCATTTAGAGGTCAATAATTAAAGTTCTATGTGTGTGATTATGTTTTAAGAACCAAATTGTGGGTACTAAAATAAAGACGAGGGGTAGGTACTAGTTGTTGAAGTGAGCACCTGTTGTATTTTTAAAGATAGCCGCCACTGCATTAAACATTGATATTTTTCTATGGTTTTTCGAAAACTCATCAATAATGTCATCATATGATAATTATTTTGTTATTTCATATTCTATTGTTAACAGAGTCAGATTATTAAGCCTATCTCAAGATAAACATGATCTCAATCGAGTTTTTTAACGTTTTAATGCTGAGAATGATCGTTCGCTGCTACAATTTGTACAAGGCATGGTCAAATAAATTTGTTACACAGTTTTAATATTAGGAAAAGTATGCATCATCGATTTTAGGTATTTAAGTTGGTTTGAGGATCATCTATAGTCTTATCATCGATAAACAATGACATTTTTAATTCTTGGAATTTTAGCACTTCATCAACAAAGATTTCTTTATCCAAGTCATCAGGGAAATGATCCAATAAATTGTATGTATCCTTGATAATATCTGACTTTTTCATATTTTTTTTGAATAAAAAACTAAACTTTTTTTCTATTTCTAAGTAAGCACTATTTCTTTTTTTAAGTTCAAAAATTAATTCATCATAAATAACATAATATGTATTAACAATAATTTTCTCTGGACGTTAAGTTGATACATTGACTGTTTGTATCATCCAAATGTTTGCTTTTAGGTGCATTCACTTTTCTTTTTAGTTAATTATCTGAAGTTATGTTTAAACTGGATGCCTCCTCTTCATATAATATTGTAAAATCGTCCCGGACACCTTGAATAAAATTAATTAATGAAGTATAAAGAGGAACTATAGCTGAGACATTAATTTTAGATGATTGTAAGTCCTTGTTAACACTATTAGTTCTTTGTAAAATTGAATTTTATACTACAGTCAAAACACCAGTTGCTTTTTTTTAAGCTTCGAATCAAGTTTCCTAGCTTAATTTTGAGTTGTTGGATTTTGATACAGATCTTGACTGATATCGTCCAATGCTACCAATACTTCATTATACCAAAGCCTTAATGCTTTTACGGCGTTTGCATCAGCTGACCATCGTGTTTGTGATGTCGACTTTAACGTTAAACAACATTTGTTTGGTTTTAATCTTTCACACAAAATTCTCCACCTTCGAGAGGAAGAAGAAAAAATGCCTATAATGCATGGACAATATCAACTATTTAGTTGACTGTTGTAGTGCTTGTCGCTTGATGAAACAGCATTTACTCCTACTAAATTTATTGAATGTGCAGCACATGGAGGTTGAAAGAGTCTAATCAACATTTTTGAATTTGTTTAGGAGGAAGGAAATAGTGTTTTTAAAAATGATAATGTTGAAATCGGTCGATCTCGAATATAACTTACAGTTGACATAATGATAATTTGATAAAAGTTATAACATAAATGTCGATATAATAGATAATATTTAATATTATTTAATATTATGACAATATGAATCATTCTTTTTTTTTTAAATTTTATGATTCTACAAAAAAAAATATTCAATGCTGCATTGAATTATTGAAATGATTACAAAATTTTAATATTCAAAAAAATTACAAATTAGCAAAAATTATGAGGGCCACTCCAAAATTGGGGCCGGGTGACTAGTCAGTAGTCACCCAGGTACCCCCCTAAATCAGGCCCTGGGCATGACCATTCCATGCATGTCGTACTGATTAGCGAAATAAATGAATGTGCTATGAGTCTATATTATTTTCGAATTTCAAAGAAAATCAAATGGATTTAAAAGTCACGCCGACGATCCATCGTTAATCGTAATACATCGTAAATTCGTAATACGCGTAATGATGCTCAATATAATGCATAAAAATTAATAAATTTGTCGATCGAGTCGGTAATCAACAGAACGCATTTATACACGCGTATAAATATAGGTATATATATATTATATTCGAGTAACGGACGTAAGACGCGGTAAATCGGCGTGACGCGTGAATTCCGGGCCGTGTCCTCTTTTTACCCCCGCGCACGAGACGTGTAAACCGCACGTAGGACGCCGTATAACCCAGGCCCATAGGCATGCCGTGAATTTACAGAGCGAACGATTCGGCGGCGACGGGCGTACGGCGTGTAGACACGTCTCGACGGTGGTGTCCGTAGTCGTCACACGAGTGACCACGTCGTAACGTCATACGCACGCGACACATACGCACAGACACACAAACACACACGCTTGTGTGTGACATGTGTCGTGTACGTCTGTGTCCGCCTCTCGCGCTGCGAGCCAATAACATTTGATATTATCGGTTTCCGAAGACGACGGCCTATAGTGCGGGTTTAAAACATTGCGGAGTCAATTTGTTGTTAAGACGGTTCAGGACGGTTCATGATTACATCATATAATAAATTAAAATATTTCGCATAGGTACTACATATAATTTATATATATATATTGAGAACGTGTCCTATCGAATGTGCAGTAGCGATCAATAACTGTAGTTTTTCGAATCCATTTTTCACGATTTTTTTTTCATATACCTACTGCAATTTTAAACAAAATAAAAACTTATTTTGGAGGAAAAAATAATTTTCACAATTTTTATCAACGCGATTTGTAAGTTTTTGACTACTCTTTAGCGATATCTTATTTTTACTTAAAATCATGAAAAATACCGCGGTAATTGTAATTTTGAAAATTATATTATTTTATATGTTTCTACGACCGATAGTGAGGTTGAATTATAAACATTTAAGTTTTTTCAATCATATATATATATATATATATATATATAACCAATCAATGATATAACCTAACCAAAATAACTCGCATGCAGTTTTTCATTTACGCGTACCTATATGTAGTTAATTACATTTAGGTAAACATACTGAACAGACGTCCCATCAGAAGCGGATTTGGAGAAATTACGCTCCAGGGAAACATAATTTTGTCACCCCACCTCCACCTTTCCTACAAAAAATACAATTTATTTAAATTTATTGAACATCAAATTAAAATTATACAATAAATAATAAAATATTTAGAATTATCGATGAGCTTATTCTACAGCAGTAAAAATATTGATAGTAAAATTATATTCAAGTTTTGTTGTTAAACTATTTTCAATAGAATTGCTAATGTATTTACTCTTTTTTCTTTCAAGCCCGATCTTGGCTTGACCTAAGGTTTCACTTTTTTAATATTGAAAAAGATAATTTGATGAAACAATTACAACATTGGTGTACATATAGGAATTTATAGCTAAAGTCGGATTAAAGGGAACAGAGGGGGCATCAAGGTTTAAAATGCGCATATTTTTGAAAGAATGAAGAGAAAAAAACTATTATTGATTATTATATTCGATTATATTCGACATATTTAAAACAAATTAAACCATGACGAAAAAACTTGGTGGTCCAGCGTTTGAAAAATTAAAAATCAAAGAAGAAAAGCACGAGAGTAAAATTGCTATAAAATATCTCAAAAACTATATAATTTTTTTGAGTCAACCACCATTGAAGTCTAACAAAAACCCATCATTAGTGAATAAAATCAGTGGCGCCAAATTATTTTACAGGATGTGGTGCAAATCATTAGTCCTATGTATTGTTGTAAGTCCTATGTATGTGTAGGAGGGATTAAATTATTAAACACCTCTCAAAATAATTTTATTTGGGCTGTAGACTGTATTATTTGTAATTCTAGTTGGTAGTGTTTATAATTATAATTATAATTATTCCATTGACTCAATAACAATTTTAGGTGGTGCGATTACATTAGTTTTAGTTAATGTACGAATTCGGCGCCACAATTGCCCACTAAATAAAATAATAAATATTTAGCAATAGTAAAACAATTTCATGTTTTCAAAAAAATGTCATGAATCTTAAGGCGATTTGAATGTTTCCACCACTCCTATTTACACCTATAGTTATAATACAATCAGTGGCGCCGGTCAGTTTTTTAGATGTATTGCAAAGCATTATAATTATATCTTCAAAGCAAGTACCCATCCACCTAACCACAATAGGTTGAGAAACTGCCTCTCATTTTTTTCCTCCCATCAAAAAATGTAACCCAGTGTGTTTCGTAGCCTTTCCACACACACTTACCCTTAACAGCCAACAGGTAATTCAGCTGCAGTACCTATATATAGGAATCGGCGCCAATAAACACAATATACATAATATACCTATGCCCCGGGGCGCAATGTGTCTTAACCCAGCCCTGCTGTTAAACATTATAAATGCTATGACAATGTAAGGACTGAGAAAACATTATTTTTGATAAAAACAAGCTTTTTCTGGATATTTTTTTGACTTACCTACCATTAAATTTTGGGTTTTTTTAATTGAACTTAAAGTGAATACCTACATTCATCGAGAAAAGAGCTCTCTATAAATATTCCACATATTTCTTGAAGAAATTTCGCCTGTTCTCGAAATATCATATTGATCTGTGTTTCTAATTGAAAGATGTTATCATAATTTTTTGATTATTATTATTATTGCCAACCAATTTTTATTTTGTATGGTTGAGATTTAATTCTATATTTCTATTTATAAGGCAACAAACTATTTAGGTTGTTAACATTTATATCGTTGTTATAGGCTTTATATTTTACATATACATGAGTGAATTTAAAAATTTTTTTTATACGTTTACACCTCGGTTTACTCACAATGCCCATATAGTTTGTAAAAGAAATTTATATAGCAATTTTTGAATAATAAACGTCTATCTTCATCTATATGAACTTCGAAGGTCATACCAATAAGTGTTGTTAATGAAATATTTCTATGACTGTACGTCTGTACCCAAATTAATGTCAACAGGCTGTACTTTTTACTGTTTATATATTTTATTGACTAAGAACGTCACTCTAAAATAATACTTTCAAATAAAAATATACAACCATACATTTTATATCTTTCTACAGATTATTTTATATATTAACGAGTATCAAAAATGAATTGTGCAGTCGTCCCCATAGCCTGCCCATTAAATATTGCACTGAGTTTCACTCAAAGGTCTATTGGTCGAGAATCTCGACAGTCCATCTTTTACGGGCGATCGAAAATAACTGCTTAATACTCAAAACAGATTACGCCATTACGGACGCAGTATTATTAAAATAATATTTTGATTTTACATAGAAACGGGAAATCGGAGGGCAAATTGTATGATAGTCAGTAACATGTGTCACATAACACAAACGAACACCTAAATAGCGTACACTTGAAAGTCAATGAAATAAATACATAGTCATGAAAAAAAACAAAAATAAGCATTGCCCCTGTCAGCACACCACGTCCCACGGGACGGCGGCGAATCTTGGAGGTAGACGCCCCACGACCTCAGGGTCAAAGCGATTAACGATAAACGATAATCGTCACTACGTCAGACGTCTACGAGGAACTGTCGACGTGACGATCGGTTTCTACTCGGAGCGGCCGGAGCGTTTCGGTTTAGCGAACGCAGTTGCATGCATGTTTTTTGTTTATTATCTTCGAAAAACAGTGGGTCGGCCGGCCGCGCAGCGCGCACGCGCGCCCGAGATTACGCCCCCTTCCTCGGCCGCGAATTATACCAGCGTCCTGCATTCCATTTTGTTTACATTCCATTCCGCCGTACTCGAGTGTTACTGTGCGTACGTGATCCGTTTTTTTCCACTCGTAATTTCTCATTGTCGTCGTCGACGTCGCCGTTGATCTCGTCGCAATTTTTCATTAGTGCATCGTCGTCCGTCGTGTTTTATGACCGTGCGCCCGAAAGTGTAGTGCATGCATGTTTTCTGACGGTCCGTCGAAACGATCGCCATCGAAGCCAACCGCTGTCCCCATCTGGTGATCCGTGAGGTGAGTAGGTACCGTTGTGTGTGTACCCGCTTGTGCGGCGACGCAGGCCGCGTTTCTTCGCCGTACCCGCCTGCTGGTCGTGCAACACGACCTAGTGTCGTGATGTCGCGTGGGCCTCGGACGCAGGGATCGCGGGCCCACCGCTCGCACTCGCGACGACGCGCCTCCCCTGTCCGTTCGCGTCTTCGTCCCTCGTTTTCGTCTCGTCCTATTCCTCGTGTGTTTTCGTTTTTCTTCGACTCTAGATTTCCCGTGCGTTCCTATTGCTCTTTAAGTTCTGGCCCCGCTCTCCTGATGTCGGTGAGGTTCATCTAGCAAAGTATTCAGCCGTATGGCACTATGAATAAATTCGCGTCGTCCTTACAATTTGTGTCGGTAGCAAAGTTGGCAAAAAGTGAGCGTCCATTGGGTTTTGGTACACTCGTTCTATGAGCTGTATGCTTCTGAATTAAGTTGAACAAGAATTAGCTAGGTCTAATCAACAATTTGTTAAATTTGTTCGGGTTGGTCAAAAATCATGGGAAGTGTTGATTAAAACACATGAACCACACATCTTATTTACAGTTTTCAAAATAGGAAATAATAACATTACTTTCCTAAAAACTTCTAAAATATTCAATGTGTGTATGCATGTTGAGTATATTGCTTGCCTGATATTTTACAACAGCTGTACCTATTACTTGGAGCTTATCAAAAGTTGACCGGATCTCTATCTATAACACAGACAACTTCTTTTATCAGCAGCTTATAATATTGCCAATTTAGAAGAAGTAAAATAAAAAAAATGTGAGAAGTTATATTTAATTTTCAACTGTGTCACTATTATTTTTTGTAATGGTAGAAAATGCATGAACATTCTGCTTGTATGGTAGTTTTGGAATCTACTTCCAAAAATATAAAGGAATTGAGTTGTAAATTATCATTAGAATACAAACACAAAAGGCAATTTAAAATCACATCAGTTCTATATTGTTTCTGGAAGTCAAATCATCAAAGATAAATAATTTAGAAAATAGTTTTCAAAAAAACCATCTTGTTTAGTTTTATTTTCATTTGTTTAAAACCTAGGTACATTATACACATATATTCACCCAAAAAAGAAATAAAATGTCTATAATTCATTTTAAAAGATTTTTATCCTAGTTTCTTTATAAATTACAAAATTTTATACCGAACTGTTAGTAAATATATTTTATGAATTATAAGTACCTACCTTTAAAAAAAAAATATTTGTATTTTCATAGAAAATATATTTTACACAATTTTGAAAAAAAAATTGTTTAATTAAGACCAATACAAAATAAAGAACATACTAAGATTTGATAAATGAAAATAAAACAGAAAATATTAAAGAAAAAGAGAACAAAACAATATGTTTCATTTTCAGTATTACTGATATGTAGGTATATTGGGTGACATTATTTATTATTTATAATCATTTATCAAATTCATACCTGTATATCCTATCAAGATAGATGTATTCTTACTTTTATGCTTTTACATTTCCAACATATTGTTTTAGAAAATGAAAAAATGCATGTGTATTGTGTAGTAACACTGCATATGATATATTCGGTTTAAATTTGTAGGTATGCGCAGTAACTTTTTAAAGAATAATTTATATATTCATATACTTGATATGTATGATTGTTAATGTGACAAAAGACACTTTCCATGACAAAAAATTTAAATGCATTTCTATCTTTTTTTTTGTAATGTCTCACATGATACTTTCCAAACTAAAAATGTGTTTCAAGTACTCCATACTGTAGCTATAAAATTATTTTGGGCAATTTTGAAAATTTTCAATGTATTTTCAATTTGTTAAGATCTGTTTTTCTCTTATTAGAACAATTTTGTTGAGATGTGAACATAGTACTATGTAATATAAATCATTTTCATTTTGAACTATTTAACAATAGTTGATCTAACTTTTAATTGGACTAAGTTCAACATTTATATTAATGTCACACCAGTCAATTTTTGTTAAAAAAAAAAATAATAAAAATAAGAACACAATGAATTACCCAATGTTATATTAGTAGAATTTTTAGGTTATAAATGCATTTTTTGATAGGAGCATTTAAATCTGAGCCTTACTATTGAGTATCTTAATAGCAGGTTTTTAAATAAAGTGAGCTAAGCTGTTTAGCAACTCGGTTTGAAAATGTTTGCTCTCAAGTCATTAACTACGTAACTAGTCTAAGTAAAGTTAAGCTGGCCTGAGAGCTTCACCATGTTGTTGACATGTGCAAGCTAATAAGTTGCATTATTTGACATGATGCTCATGTCTAATCATACCTTAAAATTGGTGAAATAAATATACCTTTTAACATTTTAGTAATGTTCTCAAAGAAAAAGAAAAAACCTCAAATATCTTCGCCAACAAATTTTGAACACAGAGTGCACACTGGCTTTGATAAACGAGAAGGAAAATTTATAGGTTTGCCTCTACAATGGGCAAGCATAGTTGGCAACAACCAAATATTGAAGAGTACAAATAGGCCATTACCTCTTGTGGACCCATCAGAAATCACTCCTACAGAAATATTGGATTTAAAGGTTATTTCTTCAGTTAATTATAAAATTAAATATATAGGTACTTGTTATTATATTATTTTTATTGAGTGTTGCAATCAATTATTTGCTTGATATGTTTAATAAATTGTATTTAACTTGTTAAATAATTTAACCATACTTATATTTTATTTATATCCACTCATAGACTATCGTACGCGGAGAAAATAACCCTAAATTTAGTAATAATCCTATAAACAATCGAAACAATGAACCAGCTGGACTTCCAAAAACTTCTAATGTGGCACGTTCAAATTCATTACGCTCATCCAGTCCACCTCGTATTCGTAGACAACATCCTAATGTACCACCGCCATTGCCAGAAAATGAAGTTTTAGTGATGAACCAGAGTTTAGTACCACAACATTTACCTCAATATCCAACTCCTAATAATACTCAAACAAAACTTGATTATAGTAACAAATATGTAAGATATATTTAATATAATTTTTTTTTTTTTTTTGTTCTGGCCATATTCATTTTCATTTTTATTTCAGATAAAACCGGGAGGTCCAGAATGGTCTGGTCAAGAAGTTCCAGCATCTCGTATGAATCAGAATAACACTCCCACTAGCCAAACAGTAATCTCTGATCAAAGTGGATCACATTCATATCATTCCATGCAAAATGGAAATATTCCATCTATGTTTACTAATGGTTCAGCAGTTGACTCACCTTCTGGAAGTCAAACATCACAAGCTAATACTCCTATACCCCCAAATCGTACCCATCCTATTATTAACAATGCTCAGATTGTTAGTACTAACAAGGTAAATCTAAAATGGTGTTTTATTTATTGAAATATTAATCATTTTATTTAATTCTAGGGCATTGCTCAAAGCCTCACTAGAAATCAAGATCAAAACCAAAATAATAAACCAACTACTAATGGTATATCAACAGCTAGTACTACGTCAATTCCAAGCGTAGCTACAAAACAACATCATGAACAACAACGTATTACACATGAACAAGTATATATATATATATATATTTGGTTATAAATGAATCTAAATTTCAATAGTAATTAAATGTAATTTGTTTTTAGTTCAGAGCTGCTCTTCAGCTTGTGGTAAGTCCAGGAGATCCCCGTGAAAATTTGGATAGTTTCAAAAAAATTGGCGAGGGATCGACTGGAACAGTTTGCATAGCTACAGATCGTATGACCGGTCGTAAAGTGGCAGTGAAAAAAATGGATTTGAGAAAACAACAACGAAGAGAATTATTGTTCAATGAAGTAGTTATAATGCGTGATTATCATCACGCAAACATTGTAGATATGTATGATAGTTTTTTGGTTGGTGACGAATTGTGGGTTGTTATGGAGTATTTAGAAGGTGGTGCTCTAACTGACATGGTAACACATACTAGAATGGATGAAGAACAGATAGCTACTGTTTGTAAACAGTGTTTGAAAGCTTTGGCATACTTACATTCACAAGGAGTAATACATAGAGATATTAAAAGTGATTCCATACTTTTGACTACTGATGGAAGGGTAAATGATAATAATAGTTTTTAATATGTATACTTAAATATATGGTAAATACTAAACAATGAGTTATACATTCTTCAGGTAAAAATTTCCGATTTTGGTTTTTGTGCTCAAGTATCTCAAGAGTTGCCTAAAAGGAAATCTTTGGTTGGAACACCATATTGGATGTCTCCTGAAGTGATTTCACGTTTACCATATGGTCCAGAAGTTGATATATGGTCATTAGGTAATTATTTAGGTTTATTTATGTGTATATATATATTTTCATGTTATTTTATTTTAGGTATTATGGTCATTGAAATGGTTGATGGTGAACCACCTTTCTTTAATGAACCACCTCTTCAAGCTATGAGAAGAATACGTGATATGCCTCCGCCTAAACTTAAAAATTCCCATAAAGTACAGTTTTTTTCAGTATTACATTTTTTTTTTTTTTTTTTTTTAGGGTTATTATTAATATTATTTTATAAATTTTTATTTTATAGATTTCTCCCAGACTACAGGGTTTCTTAGAAAGATTATTAGTTAGAGATCCGGCGCAAAGAGCAACGGCAGCTGAACTTCTACAACATCCTTTCTTAAGATTAGCTGGTCCTCCTTCACTTTTAGTGCCATTAATACGAGGATCCAGGCATAGTAACTGTTAAAAGGTTAACAACTTGTTTGTTTGTGCAATTTTTGTTATTTATTATTAAATTTCTTTTAATTATAAACAATTTGTTTTGTGTATTATTCGTAAAGTTACTTTTAGAATTTAACTTAAATTTGAAATTGATAACGACAAATCATTGTATTTTTATTAACGTTATATTTGTATTTGAATTACATGATTGTTAGACTTCAAAATGTTCTCAAGTTTTTTTTTTTTTTTTTTTTTTACTGTCACAAGCTCAATAAGATGTACTTAAATGTTGAAAAATTAGTGCCTTAATTATAATATTTGTATACTGAACTTCATCAATTGTTATCTCCATTATTGCAAGTTAATAATAAACCGAAAATGGAGAAATAAAAGTTATACTTAACTTAAAAAGTATATTTTCATTTGTAACTCGGTGCCTTTTTTATTATGTTATTTTTTTAAAATTTATGTATGAAATTAATATTCTAATACATAATAGTTACTTTATGTGAACAATCAATACTTAATTCTACAATATCTATTTTTTAGAAAACAATTATGGGATTAAATTTATAATGTTGAAATTTGTACGCATCATTAAATATTTAATTTCATGGTTACTGACATGAGGAGTATTATAAAAGCACCACACCTATTTTTATTGTGTGTCATGCACTTGTATTTTTAAATGTATTATTAAATTATTCATTGTTTAAATAACTTGTAATATAGTATAAGTAATAAGTATAATGTTATAAATTGTTTTAAGTAAGGCTGTTTAAAAATTGAAATAGGAAGTTTACTGAATTAATGTTAACAAACACAAGGTACAATATAATGCTTGAAACTTGGAACATTCCAATTATTGTTTAAACGTTTAGTTAATTGTTTTAGCACTTATTTTTTTATCAATGTCAGTATTAAAATGTTTTTTATTTTTATCTTCTAGTCAATAATTGATGTAACAGTTCTAAATTTTCATTGATATTAACCAAAATTATTGTTTATAATGAACTTATGATTAAACAGTATTCATCATCTAAAAGCAACTTATTGGATCTCTGTGTGTACTTTTTAAAATCTATTTTGACTATCGATAAAAATTATTTTAGTTTTAAGTAGGTATGATATTTTACAATTTTTTTTTTTTTTATTATTATTACTATTATTACTTTTGTATACAATTTATAATACCATTAACAATTCGTTAAATTACCTGATCAAAAACTTATTTATTGAAATAAATACTTATTATTTAGCATAAAATATTTTTACTTAACTTGTATACTATTACAACCAGTATTTTTTAAAAATTTTTTTTTTGTGTATTATTTATTTGTTTATTATAATTCATTGGTTCTATATTATAATTGTTTTTTTTAGAATTATATTTATTAATCAACAAAATAATAAATAAATAATTGTTTCTTTAGTGCAACCTTAAACAAATAATGTCTTTAGTTAAAATGTTGTTATGTAGTATTAAAATGAAAATCAATATTAAATTTTAATATACATCATTATTATTATTTAACAATATTATATTGTTTTTATATTCATTAACCTGGAGAAATGTGTATTTGCATCAATTTTATTCAACTATAAACATTGTATTGCTAATACCATTATTATAAGTAACAAAACACTACAAGGAATGCATTGAAAAAAAAAAATACTAAATTAATATTATTTAATATAATTTGTTCAAATATGTATGTTAACAACAAATATTTGCATCACAAAATGATCATTTAAACAAGGAACATATTCATCTAAAGTTTACAATTTACATCATTTTCATCTATTATTTACAAAACAAAATATATTAAAAAAACAATAAAAATAAAAAATTTGCATGGAGTAGTTATACTACTACAGCATATAAAATGTGCCAACATTTTATTCTATATGTACACTTTTACAGAAAACAAAAAGATAGAATACTTTTTTTATAGTATTGAGGAAGACTAATGCTATTATCAAGCACTGGTAGCACTTGTAATATTTGTTTTACTATAACCTCCAAAATAAATCTGTTACACAATGTTATGAATGAAGATTTCATACCTCCGCTCCTAAATCTAATACACCAGATTCAGCTATAGGCACATATCGTTCGTCAATCTTGATTAATAATATAGTTTTGTCAACATGAGATCTTTTTGACAGTTCGCGATGATTTGGAACCCATTGGTGTACAACCTAAAATAAAAAAAAGTTTTTATATAGCAATAATTTAATATAATTAACCACAATGCATACCAGTCCTTCCATTCCCTTTTCAGGTAACCAGTCTTTCCAGTGACTACGGCCACCCCTAATTCGCATCTTTTCGTCAGGCCATGTCACATCTATTCTGCGGCCCAAATTTATAGCATCATACACTTGTAATGGATCAAGAATCTATTAACACAAATAAGTTTTCAATAATAAACAAAAAATAGTGTATATACAGTAAAAACATATGACATTAGTGGAAAAACTCACTAAAACTCTATGTTGAAGTGGAGAGTTATCATTAGGGTTGCTATCAACAGATGCTTGTGGTGAGCTAGTAATGGGCGATTGCGATGACGACAATAGTCCCGCTAAGTTGGCTAAGCCAGCAGAACTTGGTTTACCAGCCACATTAGCCGTGCTGCCTCTAGTACCACCACTTCTGCTACTAATGCTACCACCAACTCCACTCCCACTACCACTCATTTCTATTGACTGACTTCCTGGCGTTCTAGTACCATATCCGGAATGCCTATTAAATTGTGTCATGGCATACACACCCTCATGCCCAAATCCGCCTTCGTCATGGGATTGTAATGAACTACCACTTGAACAACCCTCAACACATCTACTCTTTAATCTGGATGAAAAAAAAAATGTCATTAAAATTAAATTTAAAAAATGGTACAAAACTTACCTAGACCAAATTCTGACAATTGCTTTTTTCACTTTGCCCAAGCTAATTGATCCTCCCACAAGTGATGACAACTGTTCATTCGTCTCAGCATAGGAAGTAGTCAATGGAGAAACAAAAATTGGATATCCAATAGGCTGATCACACGATGAATTTATTATGTTTCGTAAAGCTTGTTTGGCATTTTGTATACTACCACGTTCAGGGTTACGATTTCTTAGGTATACTAGTTCCTGTTGTTGGCCTGCCCAAAGACCTCGTACGCATTCACGGTTAATTTTTATGACACGGAAGCTTAAAAACCTTTTGTTCAACATTATGACTTTATACTCATCTGAACCTTCATCCATAATATGTCTATTGAATAAATAAATAATTACATTTTTTATTTACACGCCAGTAAATAATATGAAATTTTTTTTTAAATGTCCTATCTTTTTATATTAAAGTAAAGTAATGAACTTTTTAAAAAAACTAAAATTAAAAGAATTGCCATTGAGCCAAGTGATGTTTAGTGAAATCCATTTTACGAGGAAAAAATAAGTACCTACTTTAACTAGAAAATTTAGTGAGACCTAACAAAATTTAAGCAAAATATATTAAGTTTATCTAACTTATACTCTCATAAATATAGAGTTTAAAAATAGTCGACTTTAAAATTCTAAATTATGAAATAGTATATTTTATTACAATACCAATTAAAATTAGTAATATTTGTAAAATATTCAAAAATTCTGTAGAATTATTTTAATGATGCTAAATTTTTTACCTCAAAGCAAGTAATGATGGCATTCCAGATAGAACAGCGTTTCTCCAAACTGGATCACCTTCATGAGAAATAACTAAGTTTCTTTGGTGATAATTTATAGCGTTGTATAAAGCAGCTGAATCTTCATACTCATCAGGAACCATAAAATGATTCTAAACAAAAACAATAATGTTTAGTAATTGTTTTTCCAAAAAACATCCATATTGAGGATAACCAACTTGATGAAGTTTCAATGACATTCTTATTGCTGGAGCTAATACTTTACGCATCAAATCCATATCAGCAAATATCCATTCATCTCTTGCTGATGTAATACGAAAGTCTCCTTTAAAAAGAGCGTGGAGACCATATAGGAAGAACTCAACACTGGTAACGAAAAACAATATTTATTAAAGCAATTTAATATAATTGAGTGATAACTGACAAATATTATTTAGATTTAGATAAATACCTGGACATAGTAGTATGAGATGCTAAACCAAGTGATCGTCTTCCTAACAAGCTAAGCGCAAAGCATAATGATACCAATAGAGAATCTTTTCCTTTGTCAATTACAATTTTTCTTATCTAAAAATATAACCAAGTATAAGAATAAAAATTAAATTAAATTAAAATAAATACAGATATCCATAATCATTCCATTAAACATTAAGCTCAAGACTTATAAACAAATTAATCTGTTTTGTGAAAATAAAAATGAGTTTAAATTTCTTAAATAGTAGTATATTAAATGGTCTGTGCTGCTGGCTCACAATTGAAGAGCATTTTTGAAATCTTTAAGTCAATGTTAAACATAGAGAATATTAAAAAAAAATGTATAAATCACAAAAAATCATTTGAAAATATATCTTCCCCATGTTTGCAAAAACATTAGAGGTTTCCCATTTGATTTTCAAAACTACCTTTAAAAGATAGTTAAAAAAATACAAAATTTATAAATTAGTTTAGATAATCCTAAATAAAAAAAATTGTTCTTAGTATATATTTATTCCCGCTTTGAATATCAATATGATAAAATTGCTGACCTTATATAATTTTTTGGGTTACCTTATAATGATAACTAAAATAGTAATTAGTAATTACAAATAAGAAATATACAATTAATTTTAACTTGCATTTTCTGTTTGGAAAGCACAAAACCGAATCCATTCCAAATAAAATGAGCAAAAACTATTGCGTGTAATACCACATGAGAGCAAATCATAATCTTCATCAATATTTATATTAAAAACAGGGTCGAGATCCACAAAACTTTTGCTTAAAGTTGGTTTTAGTCCTTCTTTGACCTCATCTGATGCCAACCATTGTTGTAATTTTGGTGAGCGTATTGTATAATATATAATACTCTAAAATGAAATATTAAAATTATAAGTGCATATATAATACAATAAATTAATTTAAAACATATGATATTACCTTTATGTAATAGCTGACCAACACTTTCCGAAAATCAAATACTTGTAACATTGATGAAGCATTTATGTCTGATATACTATACCCTTGAACAACGTATTTAGCTGCAACGACTTGCCAGGCAAGCCATCGTTGCCCAAGAGCAGCATTTAAAGACAAAATGTGAGGAAAATGACCAGGTTCACAGCAACAACACCCTGAAAAAAATTGGATGTGTAATTTCTAATATTTTTTAGTTATTTCTATAGCTATAGTTAATTATAATCTAAATAATAGACAAATTTACGATTAGGAATTTATGTTAAATTATTATTATCTACTGAATAAGGTAGGTAATAACTGTGAGTATGAAACATTTATCCTATTAACTTACTGCGCATAATAGACAAAATATATACAATAATATATATATTTGTGTACATAATGTAAAGAGATAATAAAAGTGATGATCAATAAATTAAAAATTTTTGCATTATTGATTCCACAAGGAAAAGTTCAAATAATAGAAGTGAATCACCTACTCAAAATCTTATTTTTTTTTTTTTATAATTTAGGATAACAACCAAAAATTTAAGATTACTAGAATAATAAACACTAAATATAGCAATATAACACTATACAGGTAATATACAATATAATATAAAAATACTTATATCAGAAATATTTTAAATTAGCTATTACTTATTAGTATAAATTCAAAGCAGATTTTCGACCATACCTTCATTATCTTCAACACCCTCTGAGATGGCTTCTACTTCTCTTTGCTGACAGTAAGTGCCACGAAATTCAAGTCCACGCATTTGAAAAGTAACTAAATTGTTTCCCATTTCAACAATGTGAACTAGACAGTTCAAATAATCAGATGCTAGGACAAAACAGTCACCTTGTGACACATTACCCCAACGACCTAATATGAGATCACCACAAAGAGTATGTTGTAATAATCGAGTAAGGTGTTCATAAAATATTGAATTTAAATTATTGTCATCTGCACCAAGATTCCGTTCTAGATGTGATGACAATTTAGTGTTTGTATGATCAACTCGTCTAGTGTTGTAATCTCGTTCCCAAAATTTAACTGGTCGTGGATAGGATGTTAAAAAAATAGCACTTCCTAAATCAAAAAATACATTTTTTACATATCTTAATGAATTAATGAATAATTAAATACATGCCTAAGAATGGGTATAATGGTGAGGAAACTACTGCAGACAGAAAAGCTTGAAGAAACATCATTGCAGAATGAGGAACGGAAAACGGCTGAGCAAAAGCATGAAATGCAGATCCCCAAGTAATTTGCCATGGAGCTATGTATGTAATGACAAACTGCAACTGTAAGAAAAAAAAATACATTAAACAAACTTGTTCAAATTTTATTTTAATAAGTTACCTTTAGTAAAAACTCATAAACTTTATCATAAGCAATTGCAGTAAGGTAGTAATCAATTATGAAAGTTTCAGAACAACATCCATAGTCTGGATGGAAAAACAATACTGCAAATGCAAGTATATTGTACTGGTTGGATTGTTGGGAGAATGAGCACCGTAAACATTTAAGTGAACATACTGACAATATTAAAGAACCTAATAACACTCCATATTTGCTAGTAACTTTACCACTGTCAGACGTTAAACAACCAATAAACATTAGAGGATAAAGAACATTTCTTTCAAAGAAACATAAGTATACATAAACCTGTAATAACATTTTAACAAAAGTAATTATATATATATATTGTTTTCACTAATGAATTTATTACACTTTTTCAAAAATAATTTTATTATGTGTAGTCTTACTTTTTCAAACCACATAATTTTAGCTAATTCCTTAACTTCATATTGATGATACTCAGATGGTTTTAATACTGGATGAGCCACACACAACCAAGGCAACTGTTTTCGTAATTGTGGTATTACATAGTGCAGAATAAATCCAGTACTAAAAGTTGTGTACCACATTACCTGTAAATCATACATTGTTTAAACACATAATATTTAAAAAATGTATCAATATTAACTTTATCAAAAAAGTATATCTAATATTTATCTACACTTTATTCGCCTATTTACTTACTAGATTTAATTCTGGTTCTAAAGCAGTAAAAATATTGCTAGAATGAATTGCAAAAACAATAAGGCCAATAATTGGGCAAAAAATTAAATCCGTTTTCAGTCTTGCATTTATAGTGTCTTGCAACTGTTTCGGCCAATTATCTTGAATTTCAATTTCATCATCTAATTCTAAGTATGGTAAAATATATAAAAATTTGAATTCATTACAGGATTTAATATGATTTAATTTAAATTTAAATTTTATTTACCAGACTTGGTTTGTTCTTCGCATTCACCTTCTTTTGGTTCGGAACTTTTTTTTTTTGATGTTTCTGTTTCTTTTTTTGGTCTAGGACATTCCACATCAGGTTTGGAAAATATATCTTCATTGGGCCATAAATAGGTTTTCAAAACATTTATTATAGGAGCTGGATCACTAGAACTGCGACTCAGATGATAAGCTATAGCAGTGAGAAGTGCACAAAATAGGGAAAAAAACACATTCCTTGATGATTTTGACCACTGATTTAATGCTACATATGCGAAACCATATAAAAGAGACACTGCCAAACAACTTCTTAGCACACAATATGCAGATGCTTTAAGTGAACTGGTTGCATTACCACCAAATAAATGTATGTCAATTTGTTCTAAGGTGTACATAAAAAAAGTATTAACTTGAGGCAATAAACCTAAACTAAAAACAATTGGCAAAAATAGTAAGAAGTTTGATAAAAAATCACGAATACATTCTAATATATATACAATATGTAAGGTGAACCCATAGAATTTGATTGGGTAAAATATACGGCCAGAATTTAGTTGAATGTGTGTCAAAAGAAGTATGGATGAAAATAAAATGAAATAGACTGGACGACTATAAACTACAATTTTGTTAAAACCATGTATGGGAGATGCCACATCTGGTTGTACAGATTTCACTAAGGAATATTGACAACCAGCCATTACAAAGCAGAAAACAAATGCATGAATATCTTTGTAAAACTGATAATACAACACAGAAGCACCTAAAACTGCCACTAATGAAGTAAGAATTATAGTAACAAACAACTCAAGTAATGTTAAATTACGATCAATGGCAGTTAACAAAGCTAAACGGTCAAAGCGAACTTTAAAACAAATTTTCTTGATTGGCTTGTATGGATAATATCGTTTAGGTTTTGGCATCCCAACATTAGGATCAAGAAGATCAAATCGTTGCTGTCGTGGTATTACTGGAAATTCATCTTGATAATCTGATCTGATATTATCATGTTCATGTTCTAAACTCTCTTCAACAGGTGGAATAGTAGGTGAAATATTGAAATGACGGTATCGCTGTGGTTGGTTTGGCAGCCAGTATGCATCATCATGTTCTAACTGGTGTTCATAATTGCGATTAGGACGGGGAAACAGTCTTACAGGTGAATGATTAAAGACGAGATCATCAGTGGAATCATCCCGTCGAGATGTCGTTGGGAATGGTTTAATAATTGAAGAATTGTTGTTTAAAACATCACGAAAAGTATAAGTCAACCAATGGCCATTTTCATCACGGAAAAAATGTACAGATCTGTAAACACAGTAAAATGTAATGTTATTTTAAAATACTTGGCAACTCAAAATATTGAGAACTAACTTCCTCACATTTAGCGGTTATTGTGCTACTAAGTAATGTTTTTTAAAGATTTATTATTTACTTTTTAGCTTTTTTAAGTAATAAATATCAAATTTATAAATATCTAAATTTCAATCATATATTTTTTTTCAAAATTTTCATAAATCATAATATTGAAAAGATATCTCATAAAAAAAAAAAAATCTGATTAAATAAGAGTAGTAGAAGTTAGTTCTCCAATTTGAAATCTTTTAAGTATCATTAGTAAAATATATGAGTAAGGTAATATTAAAGTTTCAGAAATTTGTATCAAATATTAAAAATATACCGTTCATATACTTCATCAATTTTTGATTAATTTTCGGAAAATTAAAAAAAAATTATAGTAAGTTTTATACGTTTGAAAAAAAGACAATTTTTTTATAAAAAATATTCAAAACATCTTGTTCTATCTGTATTCAAATTTTCATATTGTTTGGATCGACCAATTCCTTCCAATAAATTGTTTAAGTAGAAAATTGACAAAAAACAGATTATTACTTAAAAATCGTATCACAATTTACTTAAACGCTTATAAAAAAAATCTGGAGTCACGATTTTTGAAATTTTCTCAGAATCGTTAAAGACGTTTAATAATAAAGTTGTATTAAAATTTCAAAAGTTTTTGTCAAATATTTAAAACTTTATTAGTGATATACTTTTAAAAAACAAGGTATTTTCAAAGGTCTATTTTTAATCCAAAAGTTGTAGAAATTTTTTGAAACTATATCAAAAACATGTAGTGATACGTTAATAGTATATGGTGAAAGTTTCTAGTTTCCAGTAACATTACTTTTGGAATAATGACAAAATTACTTAAGTCGATATAATGAAAGTGTCGTTTACAGCGAATTTCGCCATTTTGGTCCATTTTAGGCTGTTTTATTGGTCACTTAGAAAAACTACTGAGATGATAGCTTAATAAACTCTCAAAGTACCATCTACATTGAACTTCCAATTTATAGAGTAACTGGATGAAACTTTTGGACAAAGTTAAGTAGAGAAAAAATTTCTCCGGAAAAAAAAATAATCAATAAAATAAACATTTTTGTAAACCATAAAATCCTTCGCTTCACTCAGAATCTAAAATGAAAACTCTATGATAAACAATAGGGTACAATTTCCGAGTTTCAAGTAAAAATAGTTCTAGAGTAATAAAAAGACTAATTGATTTAATAATATTCATAAGAATGATACATTTCACTGATTGATATGAAAGCCAGTGTTACACATAAAGTTTGTGTGAAAATATCAGATCTAAAGAGCAAAAATTATAAATTTTAAGAAATAAAAATAACCTGACATATTATGTAGTCATTTAAGCCATAATTTTAACATGAAACACGTATATAAAAAATAAAGTTAACCTATATACGATTTGAACCATCAATACAAAAATATGAGACAAGACATAAGTGAGAGAAACTTTCTACCAAATTAATAATTTAAAATTGTATTGAGAATTTTTTGAAAATATGATTTATTGACATTTAAATAATGAATTTTGTTAAAATAAAAAGAACCTTGATTGGATTTTTGAAATGTTTTCATCATGGTTAGTTATGCAATTGAGTTATATTTAAATACATTTTCACCTTTTTTTTTTTTTTTTACAAATTTAAGGTTTTACTAGATAAAAAGGAGGTATTTGCTCTAAAAGTTCTATATTTAGCCAGAAAGTGGCAAAATTTGTTTAAACTAATTGTCACTTGTATAAGAGTATTGTTCATATTTTATGAAAATGTTGAGTATCTAACACCAATATTTTTGACTAAATATTAAAATGGAATTAATTAAAAATTTAGGAATAGTAAATTTTACTGTTTTTACTCAATTTTCAGGTAATTTTTTTGTATGCTAGACAAAACTATTGAAAATGAATAAAAAAACCTTTTTAACAAACTACCTAGATGACATTTCTGATCTACACAGTTTCAAGACATAAATGTTGAACAAATTATACTACCTAACAATGTAATTACATAAAAAAAAAAAAAATAAAAAAAAATAAATAAATAAACATCATTGTAAAATCAATACATTTTTCTTTTCTATTCTGAATCTAAAAGTATACATGATGAAAATGATTCTAATTCAAAAACTTATTTCTGGGATCATAGAGATTGGTGATTATTTTTGATATTTTTTATCACAAAAGTTATTTTTTATACATACCCTTCTGAAGTATCTTCAGGACAAGCAGCAAAATTAACACCATCCGCAGCTTGTAAGAATGGAGAACTATACACATCGCGAGATCTAATTCGACGACTAGTTCTATTACTAGAAAATAAGATTTATTTTTTTTTTAACTTTTGATAAATATTATATCAAAATGCATTTACCTGACATGACGATGTCTCATTCTACTTCTGCTTTCAACTCGACCATGAAAAACATCACTAATATGATCTAATACAACTTCGTTTTTCACAGTTGATGAAGCTTGATTTTGTTGTTGTG
Organism: Therioaphis trifolii; assembly: GCA_027580255.1. Classification (NCBI taxonomy): domain Eukaryota; kingdom Metazoa; phylum Arthropoda; class Insecta; order Hemiptera; family Aphididae; genus Therioaphis; species Therioaphis trifolii. The sequence goes on along the minus strand of CM050409.1, from coordinate 7,039,988 downwards.
TTTCTACTGTTGGATTGATAGCTGGTTCTGAACTAGTGGGTAAAAGAGAACTAAGTTCATTATGAGATCCAGCAGATGAAGAAGCGCCTTCATTCACATTTAATGTAGTCATTCTGTAATAAATAAAAAATAACTAAATTTAATAATTTTTAGTTATGCTTCGAATTTATTTGATTAGCTTGTACACCAAATTAAATACTTAAGATACTTGATTATTAAAAGAACTATCAAAATAGTAATATTAATTATATTTTCAAAGTTTTAAATTATTGATGCTTTTGTAATTAAGCTAAAATAGTTCTATATTTTTAAATTAACTATTAAAATAATGTATTCAAATGATTATTAACCACAATAAATTATTAATATTGACATTTTAATACAATAATTATCTACTTTAGTTTCAGAAGAGCAGTTAAAACTATTATTGATAAAGAGAACAAACAAATGATTTTATTTGTAATTTTTGATTTAGTTATTGAAATAATACATACGCATCAGGTCTACTAAGAGTATTGTTATCAATCCATTCATCAGTAACAGTAGGATAACTTTTAGATTCTGTACCACAATCCATATCACTTTTGACCTTGTCACACATACATCTTCTAGACTCTGTACAAAAAAATAAAATAATAAAAAATTATTTATATTCAAACAATAACAAACATTTAAAAACATGTAAGTAGCATTTTAAAATCTCATAAAATAAATGTTTAATAAATTAATTTGTCATCGTAAGTTTTAAAATATACTATAATACAATTTTTTTTACGGATTTGTAAATAATTCCGAACCAAAAATGAAAATGCTTTCCTTCGTTTAATGCATCTAGAACCAACATACTTGAGATAATATATTTTTAAACAAATAGTTTAATGATATAATTCATGTTATCAATAATTTTACTCTTAAGTCCATAAAATAAGTTTTGGAAAAATTAATTTCAATATTATTGTAAATGACAAATACTAAATATTTTCACAAATAAAAATAAGTTGATTTAATTAAAATTTCTACTACATAAAAGTATAATAATAATAAATAATTTATACTTGGAAAAAAAAATTATAACCGAAAAATTATTGTATGTCAATTACTTGCTTAAAAATGTTTGATAATTTATACCATTATTGAGATATAGATAATATCTTAATCTAATTTAATTAACACATACAAATTGCATTACCATTAGATTTATTTTTATTAGTCCTACGATGTCTTTTTCTATCTGAATCATTTTTAACACTTAGGTGAGGAGTTGATGTTGCTTTTCTTTTTTTATTTGATTTTTTTACTAAAATTAAAAAAAAAATATATTAATAGAATATACATACAAACATACATACATACACACATACATATACACATATATTTAAATGTTTAAGTAGTCATATTAAAAATAAAAATTGAGTGAAATAGTAAAATGTATTAATTATTTTGTATAAAATAGGTCTCACCATCTTTAACAGATTTAATTTTAGGTATAGCACCAGTATTTTGAAATTTAATTGATGGCAGAACTTGAATTTCTTCTTTACTTCCATCTTTTGATTCAGATTTATTTCCTATGAGAATAAAAGAAAAAGTAAGATGTAATTGTCAAGTGAAAAATAAGGACTAATGTATTAATTATAATAATCAGTAGACTTATGAAAATTTGTTGTGTGTGCCAAGTACACTCACTAGAGTTGTTTTCTTCGGAAGTAGTTGTATAGTCATCATCAGATAAAGTAAAATGCCATGGTATTGATCTATTTTTTTCCATTTTTTTTACTTTACGCAGCGTGTTAAAATTATTATATTTAAATGTATGTTAAATAAATAAATTTTAAAACTAAAAATTAAATGTAAAAATTTGTAATTACCTTTAATATCACTAGATTCTGATTCACTTTCTGTATGCTCAAATAACCAATCAATACCTAATGTTTCTGGCGATTCTAAGGAAGGTTTACGTTCAATTTCTAAATAAAATAAAACAGAAAATTATTATTGCATATCAGATGTATTAATATAATCATATATATATATATATATATATATATATATATATATATATATATATATATATATATATATGTGTGTAATGAAAAATCATAAGATAACTCAATCAATAAATATATTACCACAAAAATACTTTAAAACTGAAAATTGTTTTTATAGAATTAATTTTAATGTTTTTATAAATTGACTTCCCAACAATCAAGGATAAGTTAAGTTTCAGAAACATGATCAAAAAATAACCAAGATAAAAGTATGGGTGGGAAACTTCTGTGTTGGATAACTTAAATGATTAGCTTATACGGCACACAATACTGCAATAGTATTGTATATTATTTTAAATTTGAAAGTAATAAATAATTGTTGATTTTGGAAAACTATTCAGAATAAAAGTATTTGTATAAATAGTTTACAATTTCAGAAAATGCAAAATTTTATAGTAAATTAATAATTATTGGAAGGAGCAATTTTTAAATCAACGATTTTTGGAATAATAACAAAATAATCCTTATAAATTAAATTATAAATGATCCATTTGCTGTATTAAGAAACCTTTAACATTGAGGGGAGGGGGAGAATTTTGTATTGATTGTATGACATGCAAGTATAGATATTACAATGTATACACATGAAAATGCTTATATGAAAACGACAGATCTTACAAACCAAACACTTATTCATTGGTGAGGTAAAATTAATTTGATTAATTTAATAAATAAGTTAACCTAAAATTAATTCTGAAATTATATATATATATATATATATATATATATATATATATATATGTATATATATTTTTGCAGCATTATAGACCATTTAGGCCCTTTGCTGACAATATAACATTCTTCCACTCCTCTCTATTATATGCAGGTATTAGATCTTCATGCCAATCTGGCTTTAACTCCTAAATCTCTCTTTTGACTATGTCCCACCAACGCTGCTTTGGTCTACAACAAGGGCTTTTTCTGTTCAAGTTGTTTACAAGTACCGTCTTGACAATACTGTTATCTGCTCTCCAAACATGACCTACCCACTCCAGTCTTGTGCCTTTTACTAATTATACTATATTTTCTTTTCCATTTTGTACCTGTTTGTTTGACCTTCTCTCCCACACTTGGGTATCAAGGTTATAAACAGGACCATAGATTTTCCTTACAAAATCCTTACAATACAAAACGTGATTATTATTACAGACATTTCACAATTTTTTTTTTTCTACCAATGCAATGTTGATTTTTAAAATTGTCTTGCGCCCCCCTCCCTATAAAGCTTTTGCACCCCCCTGGAGGGTCGCGCCCTACACTTTGAGAACCTCTGTACTAGATAATAATTTTGACCAAAACGGTGATAAAGCGTCATCCTATCTTAGACCATTACCAACTTCAAAGGGATTTGATAGCTCTCCTTGTACCCTGACCATACATTTTGTGTTACTGTTGCATAATTTTACTAAGTTTACTATTTTAGTTGGGATACCTAAAATTGTGAGGTTTTTTCATAGTCATTAAAAATCGTTAAATTTTTTTAAATGAACAATAAGTATTAATATAAAATACAGTGACATATTTAGAGAAGTTTTGGGACTTCAATCTTTCTCCAAAATTTATTTCTTTTAATGAATAACAATATTCTTAAATTAAAATAAAGCTAAATAAATGTATTCTGATTCTTAAATCCTCATTGAAATTAAATTCTATACATGTCATTGATTAATTATAAACTATACCAAACCTTTAGGTTTATTTTCTTCTATAAATGCAACTTCAACATCACTATCAGCTTTTAAAACTCCTTTAACCTCGGCACAAATTTTTTTCCAACTATCCTCATGACTATTTAACAAAGGTGACCTGCTACCAGCTTCTTCGTCATCATCACTATCAATTGTTGTATGTATTATTCCATGACTTGAGCAATGTTCTTCACAATGTTCAACAATTGGATAGTCAATATCACTTGATGTAAATACGAGTTGATAACTGGATGTTCTTCCCACATCTAAAATTTCAAAATAAGGTGATATTTTCGAAATATAATTTTCAGATTTTATAAATATACCTTTATCTTTAGAAAAAACATCACTGGATGTAGAATAGTCTGAGCTAGCACATTTTGGATCTCTTTTGAAAGCCATCGCACTATTTTCATTAGTAAGATAGTCCTATAAATAAGTAAGAAACAAATATTATTTTTCATTGACAATAATAATAAACTATATTATAAACTGACTGTAGAAACTGTTATGAAGTCTTGACCACGCTCATCTTGATATTTCCATATTTCTTCAGAATAACTTTGTAAGTCTCCACGATCATAACGCCTATTACTATTCCCACTTTTAGTATTTTCACCAAAACTTTGACTATCTATATTTAAAATGAGTATTTTTTAAATTAAAATACAAAACATAAGTTACAACAATGACATACTTAAACTTTTAAGTGGCCAATCACCTTTGATTTTCTCTTGGAGATGTAATCCTGAATCAGTACTTGTAGAACTACTTTGCCTTTCAACAACTATAAATTTTAAAAATACACATTAAATTTTCAAAATTATTTTTAGAAACACACAACTTACTGGGTTCATTCCGATGGTATGATAAACCAGATGTTGATGGCTCATTTCTGTCAGGACATTCTCCTCCCCCACCAAGGACTTGCATCTCAATACCTTCTTCGTCCCTAAAATGATAAATGAGTATAACATTTTGTAACTTGTTATACAACAATTATTTAAGAGATAGGACTAATACTTGTTTGGTTCTTTAAGGGGAGGACGACGACATTCAAATTCTGTACTGCTATCCTTTTTGGAATCTTCTTCGACTATGTATTCGGTTGTGTCGAACATATGATGCAAAGACCAATTTATAAGTTTTATAATTGTAATTATCAAACTTACTATACTTGAATACAGTATCCATACAAACATGTCTGATATATACTTTAACACAAATATAGAATATTTGTAATAGACCATTATTAAAGAACCAAATTATAAATAGTATATTAATAAATATGTAATTACCAAGTGTATAAAAAATGGTAAGCAAAGTAAAATAAGCCATAAATATAGATGGAATGTATTGGTAAAAATACTGTGTTTTGGTTCGTAGTACCATCCTCCTGTGAACGATGCCCAAATGCCCTGACGCAATATGTCCCAAAACTGAGAGCCCATCTTCTCTACCAGTCATTTGTGCTTATTGTAACTTCTCAACTTTGAGTCCAAATAAACATTGCCTAAAAAATAAATACAAGGTATCTATAAACTATAAAAAGGTAGTTTAATATTTGATAAAACTACTGAAAATTTAAAAATGAAAAACGTACAGTAAAATTAATAGTTGAATAGTCAAGATCTATTAATGACTTTCATTAAAAGATACTTTATGAGGTTATTAAGGTTATTCATTGTTATAAATATTAATTTAACATTGTTAGAATCTAAAATAAAAGAACCATTTTTAATAAGCATCAAAACTTGACATATGAATGATTACTATATAATTATGATTAGATAAACATATATTAACACATTGATGTAATGACAAAATATAATAATAAGAATAATAATACCTATCACATAAATATTTAATAGAATTATTTTTTAAACCCTATTTCATAGAAAATGTATTTAAATTTTTTTTTTGTTAAATAATATACTTTGATTTTAATGACATGTAAATTTAATAAATTTCAAAATTGAATCAAAATTTTAAAAGTAAAATGTCAACATTAAAAATAAAATATGTCTTACAATAAATTGTATAAATAAATCACTTAATTGATGATAATTACATATTTTTTTGGATTGCTATGAACAGAAATAAAAGTTTTAAGTTATTATATGAAACACATATTTCACATAAAAATGAAAAAAATTGTAAATACATATTTATAAAACATAATTGTCAAGAACTTAATCAAAATTAATTATCGGATACATATTCATACAAAACAAAATTAAATCACTGATAGTTTATAATCAAAATTAAATTTACAGTTAATAAAAATGATTTGAAAAAAAAAATCACTAAATAAATTGTTTGAATATTTAAAAATTACCAAAATCGTAGTTATGTCTTTGTTTATAGTAGATAAATATAGACATATACATATATATTATATCAAATAATATGTTTATAGTTAAGCCACTTTGATCACTTCATACACAAATAGTCCATCAGTCTCAAATTATAACAAATAAAAATGGCGATCAGATAATACTAAATTTATCTGTAACAGTAGATAATTTAGTGAATTTAAGAAAAAAATTGCAATGATATTTTAATAGGTGATTATTCAATTAATGCTGAATATAGTTCATAAACATAGTTTACTTGCATATTTGTTGTAAGCGAAAAAAAAATTTTATCGTACATTACCTTAAATTTATATTATTGGCAGCATACTTGAGAATTGAATGTAGTTATTCACTTAAAATAACTACAAATCTAACATAATATCTTAATAATTATTTAATTCTTCGTGGATGGTGATAAATAACAAAACACCAATGTTGGCTTATCACAAGTCAGTGGATTTTGTTATCAGTATGATTTTAATCAGCAGGATTTTGTCTTTTTTCAGTTTTACAGAACTTCATAACGTGTTGTCCAAATTGACAACCTGCTATGCAAGTGTTATCGGCTATGGTTCTCATTCGTTTCTGAATTTTGATAAAAACAACAAAAACTGTCCTACGTGCTTATATCTATATCAAGCATATATATTTATTTTTTTAATTATTTTAAATCCAAGGCTCAAGCACATGTAACATGTTGCTTTTAAATTATTTCCTATGAACCCTTTTAGTGGTGTTAATTTTATTTTTAGAAAATTAAATTAATTTTAGTTTTCTATAGTAAATTTGTACTTTTGTTGCTCAGAAAATTTTGGACTATTAATTAATACTTAAAAAAAAAAAAAATGGATTTTTGTCAGACAGATGAGGAGAAAATGGAGGAAGAAAAAAAGAGTTTCCAAAGAATTATAACAGCATTCATGTTTTATAGGTAATTATTATAATATACCTTAGATGAATTCTTTGATATTTCATTTTTATAGTTATCAGATATGAATTAATAGTAGGCGTGCACATTGATTGTTTTCATTTTTTACTAGCCTGCTATTATAGCTTTGGTCATGACAGTTTCCAATATTTATTTTTTTTTTTTGCAATGATACAAAATCTTAAATTTTAAAAGGTCAGTTTCTTTACAAATGAAAAAGAAATTAACAAGTTAAATTATTAATCACTTATAGTCAAACACATGTTAAACACATTTGTGTATTAATTACTTTATTTAGAATTATTTATTACACTAATACGAATGAATGCAGATCTTAATTTTTAGTTTTTTGACATCCAATGGAGGTATATATTTGTGATAAACCTAAACTGATATGATATCTTATATAGATGAAAAATTAAAATTGCAATTTTGTAACTGTAGTTAACATTACATTTTTTTATATTATGTATTTTATATCCTACATATGTTTAAAATAATAGCATAATGTTCTGATATACAGTTGCTGAAATTTTTTAGGATGACTACTTCTCAAAAAAGTGATTCCTAACAAAAAACAAATTTTTAAAAATTAACATCATTATAAAAGTAATCAAAAGATTCTTTGTTTCTCTCGAAATTTAAAATGTAAATCTTTTTTTTTCAGAATTCATTCTTTGAGCAGACTCAACAAGACTGTGCACTATTTGAGATCATTACCAGAACAACATCAAAGACTTTTGATAAATTATAGCAACAGTTTGGAAACTATTAGACATTGTATAGATTATAATTATAATCTAATATTAGAAATGGTTAAAGACACTGCATATCTTTTTGAAAACCAGAATACACCTAGTCTTGATGGCGGCTGGGTATTCATAATTTAATATAAATTGTTCTTATATGTAATAGTTTTTCTTATTTATGATTTTATACTACTTGTTTACTGGTTTTAGCATTCAAATGATGAATATAAGCCAATTGAATCTGATTTAGAAAAAGTACAATCAACTTTAAAACAGTTTGTTCGAGATTGGAGCACTGAAGGCATTGAAGAACGTAACACTTGTTATAAACCTATAATTGATGAGATTCTAAAAGAGTTTCCATTAGAATCGTAAGTTTTAATAAAATTCAGAGTTGTGTAACATTACAATAAAAATACTTTTAGTGTTTCAGCATCGGATATAAAAATTTTAGTACCTGGTGCTGGTCTTGGAAGACTTGTTTTTGAAATTGCTAAATTAGGATACACTAGTCAAGGAAATGAGTTTTCTGTGTTCATGTTAATAGCGTCTAATTTTGTATTAAACAAGTAATGATTTAATTTACCAAAAATTTTTAAGGTTTCCTTTTTAAATTTATTACTTTTTAGATGTCGAGGTGTTAATATGTATATTTTTTACCCGTGGATTCATCAGTGTGACAACAATTTAGAAACTGAACATCAAATGCAATGCGTTTCATTTCCTGATATCAATCCAGCCAAAGAGTTGCCACAGAATGCACATATATCAATGGCTGCTGGAGACTTTTTACAGGTATGCAATTTTCTTTAAAATATGTTTCTCAATATTAACTGAGTTTTTACACGTAACAATAGGTATACACAAATAAGGATGAATGGAATTGTATTGCAACTTGTTTTTTCATTGATTGTGCCAACAATATAGTAGCGTTTATTGAAACTATTTATAAAATTCTGAAACCTGGTGGGATATGGATTAATTTAGGACCGTTATTGTATCATTATAGTAATGTATTTGATCAAAACTCTATTGAACCAAGTTATCAAGTTATAAAAGAAGTAATTAAAGGAATTGGTTTTCAATTTGAAGTAAGTTGAGACCTAATACAAAATGTATGTTATGTTGTTAAAATAATAACTTCTTATTACAGAAAGAAATTTTGAATATCCCCACTAACTATGCACAAAATCCTCAGTCTATGTTACAGTATGAATATAAAAGTGTTTATTTTGTGTGTCGCAAACCTAAGTTTCCTTTAGCAATAGCACCATCGACTTCTGAAAATGAAATTCATGAAAATGGTCTCAATTTCTCAGTTGACGAAGAAGAAGATAACACAATAGAATGCAGTAATGATATTGATAATCATGATCCTGATGACACCAATTGAAAACCCAATTAATAAAGACTTGATTTTTAATTTTAAGGTATTTGTGATGTAATAGTAATAATAATATAATTATAATATTGTAAGACAAAATTTATTCACATATTGGAAAATTTGAAGTTGTATACATTTTGATATTTATGACAAACATAATTTGAATCTCATTCAGTAAATATTTTATGAATATATTTAAAATGTAAGTAAAATAATATTATATCGCAAAGTAAACACAATACATTTTGTAATTAAAAAAAAAAAATCATTTAGTCTATAAATGAAGTATTTAATTAAAAAAATATCAATTAATAAATTAATTGTCTTAATAAGTTGCCTATTTGTTAAACATACTTTTAAAATACATTAGTTTATAAAATACAAACTCATTACATTGTAATTGTTACCTATACTAACTAACTTGAAGATTTTTATAGTTAATAAATTCTTTTTTGTGTTAATATAAGTTTTATAATGTAAGAATTATTTTTACAAATATATATTTTTAAAAGCAGTAGGAATTTTAGATTTTTAAGTCTCAAATGTAACAATAGTAAAACTACAAATGCAAGTATAGCATTTTTAGAGAAAAAAGTACATTGTGTTATTTTACATTTTTATGTATGTAAGAAAAATAACAATATAAATTAAATTTTTTGGAAAAACTTTATTATACATTACAATTTGATATATTTATACATAGAGTAAAAAAAAAAAAAAAAAATTGAAGTTATACTAACATTAACTGAAAAATAAAACATCAAAAAATATTATTATAAAATCCAATTATAATTCATAATTACAGAAATTACATACCTAAGTTTTCACCTGGATTCTGCCTTATGTTTAGGCGGTTTAAATATTTTGATTTTTTTGCTTGATTTTTTAGTCGATTCCTGAAATGCTTTCCAACTGTTTACTCTACTTTCCCTTGATTCCTATATTTATATATAGTAAAATTAGAAAAATATAAATTTAGTTAATAAATGTTTTGGTTACTTAGCCAGATTTTTTAGAGTGGATTTGGGGACTTCGTATACATATTTAATAAATTTATATTTATGTTCTATACTTCTATCAAATATAGATACAAAATTAAGCTATTCAAAATTTGACTTTATACTTAAGGCTAGGTTAGATAAAGATTTTGTTTCATAAATTTATGTTGTAAATAATGGTTTTCGAATTGGGGGGTTAGTTTATAATTACAGAAAGATGAAAAATAAAATGTTCGTACATATATGTATAAACAATTACATATTTATCACATACAAATTAAAACTAAAGCCCCTTAGCCTCACCCTGTGATCTTTGTCTGCCATTATAGAAATTAAAATACAAAAAATTACAGATTGGTAAAAAAAATTGTAAAAATTATTTTTCCATAAAAATGTAATTCTATTATTCTTTTTAATTTTACAAAAGAAAAATTCAATTTCATGTATTATCTATAGTTAAATGTGATGTGAGCCTGCTTAAAAATTACACTGAATAAAAAACTATTATTTTTAAAGAATATTGTGGTTACAAATAAAAAGTAAGAGTAGACTAAAATTAAACTAATCTTTAAAATGATACCATTAATTATTCCAATAAAAATCTGTGTAATTTTACAACTAAAATACTTAAAAATTGTAAAAAAAAAAAAAACTAAAAATAGAGAAACTATAAATAATAAGGTATAATTTTTATTTTGTTCAACTATTTAACTATGATTTTTCTTGATAAAATGAAAAATAAGTGGCTATATAATATGAATGGTATTTCTAAGAAATTCTGTCAAATATTGAATAGGCTCTATCAATAGTGTATGTACAAGAGTTGAAAGATCATAACTTATAGTTACAAATTGTACCATTAGAATTTTGTGCTAAAAATAGAATATTTACAGAAAAAATTACAAAATTTATATCATGACAATACCAAAAATGTAAAAAATTCATAAAATACATGTATGGAGTTTCTACATTTTCAAATAACCAATTTTAATCTATGATCTAGCTGAAAAATTGAGTGACCGTTGGTCATGAATTAGGGATATACAACACATCTGCTATGTAAAATGGTAAAAACTGAAAAAATCAACAAAAGTTATATTGTATAAATACAATATAATACAGAATTTTGACAGAATTAATATTACATTAATGAAATAAGGTTTTTGGTCAACTTGATAATACACTTTTATAGTTATCTAATGAACAAAACTAATAGTGCAAACTTATAGAAAAATTATTTCTTCAAAAGAGACCAAATAATGATAAATCATAATTAAATTTTTTAACATTACTGTCCTATACAGTATAACGAAAACAAATCATTAAAATAAATACTATGTAGTTAAATTTTATCAGTTACAGTATGTTATTTTTTTAATTAATTACCTAGTATTAATAAATAAAAACAAAACTTACATCAAAGTTTTTTTGCCATTCTTTTGACATAGTTGCTTTTTGCTCTTCTTCAATTTCTTGTTCTCGCTTCCGTTTTCTTTCTTGTAATTCTCTCGCTTCATGATCTTTTCTTTTGCGTTCAAGATCAGCAAATAATTTACATGTCTGTACGTAAATACTACGTTTCATGATAGCTGGATCATCTTCTTCAACTAGTATTTCTTTGCCCTCTTTTTTTAGTTTTTTACGCTTTTCCTCAACCATAAATTCTGTCATATCTTTAGCTTCTTGTATGATTTCAAGACATTTTTTTCGGGATTCATCATTATCAATTGTCCGCCATGCTCGGTTAACAGTTTCAAAAGCATTATTTGCCCTTTCTAAATCATCTTGATTTTTGTCAGGATGAACCAGAATTGATAACTTAAATAAACAAATTTGTATAATTGATGAATTCAAATTACATCTATGTACACAAGTGTTTACATTTAAAAAATAATTCTTACCCTTTTATACTTTTTTTTCGCTTCATCTAGAGGTGTATCAGGATCTAGCTGGAGGACTTCATATGGATTTAGGTTAAAATATGAAGCGCCAGGACGCAAAAGTCTATCAATTTGCTGTTTTGATGTTAACACAGAATCTCGTTTTTCGATTTCTTTTACCTGTTAATAAAGTCAATTTATCAATAAGAACAAAGTCGTCAAAATAACTTTCTCGAACCCACTTCAGTATAAAATTTGTCAAATTTTTCGTTTTTCTTTGGCGATTCAGGTTCCGTCGACTTGGTAGCCATACTCGCTACCTTTAGAATTCACCTATCTACTATGCAAAACAACGAGATTCAACCTAACGCATTTGGAATCATCTTACAGTAACGAAGAATATTATAGTAAGACAACGACTGACATTTTATAAACGCCTTTCAAATTCCAACTTCCAATACTGAATACGGCATAACATAACTCTTAATCCTACGTACGATAAAACAATCACTGGATGTAAAATTAACCATTTGCAAACAAAAACAACATTATCAATTTGGTTATTATTGTTATCACTTATCAGTTATCACATAGACAAGCACGGTTCGTCAGGCTTCGTCTCTAGAGTTAAGACTTAAGACCGTGGCATGATTTAAGATAATATCTTAAATCGTGGACCGTGGCTTCAGTCTTCCCTAAATCCAGAAATTGTTTATAAAGTCTGCTTATTATGCCCTATCAGATGACAGATGTAAATCCTAAAAGTTCAATATAAATTATAATTTCATAAAGAATTATAAGTAACTACGAACAAGTTATTCCTGTAATGTGTCTGACGATTTTGATTGTAACGGTTATACCTTTGAGTTCGGTTTAATTGACTGAATTGGGGAATTTCAGTTGGAGAAAATACCACAGCCATAAAAAATATCTAAATACGTCTTTGCATTAATCAATAGTCATCACTTTTTATATTTTACAATTAGTTCATTACTACCTACATTAATATATTACTAATTACAAATCATGACCATCGATGATTTTTTTTGTTTTATACAAATTTAATATCTATAGATCTTTTAAGATCTCAATATGTCTATTATTCAAATATTTTTCGTATCTTATTGAACCTAGATTTTCGTTTCCTTGACAATGAACTTCGAAACATAGTTTCACTTCAAAATTATTCCCATGTAGTGCTAAAAAAATAATAAACATCGTACAAGCGTATGATTACGGGTTATGTCAATTAGTATAAAGTAGAACTGTATATAGGACCTAATTGTGTTAAAACGGATAGTAATCGCGTTTCGCTCACGTTCAGTAGGTATGCTATGCATACTGCTTTGTTTGCTTTAGTAGCAAAAATATTGTGAAACAGTACAATGCCTACAGTCCTAATATTTGAGAAACACGTAGGTAGTACATAACATAACAATTTATATACGTATGTCTGAAATGTATATTCCTGTGAAATTGTACGAGTGATTATTTAATTCTTAAATTGATAGACATTTTCAATAATCAAAAGACTCTAAACTTTTTCCACATTCAACTATCAGATTTTTTAAATTATTCGTAGGTATCTAATTTTTTACACTAATTTAAAATTGGGTATTGATGTAAAAATAGAAGATTCTGTTGAAATTCTAACATTCTTATGAAAAAAAATCCAGATTTATATTTGTCAAGATTTTTAATATCATTAGTAATGTTTAGGAATTAAGTTATAAATTGGGGACCGGTCCAATGTGTGATCTACCGATAAACGACTGGTACAATGTGTGATCTACCAATAAATGGTTGGTCCTATGTATGATCTACTAATAATGGCTGGTCAAATTTGTGATTAACTTGCTATAATGTTATAATATTGCTTGTTATATTCATACTGCAAAAGTATTTATTAAATCTCATAAAAAATCATCAAATATTTGAGTTCGTACTGGGTGGCATGACCGCCGCCGTTCTTCTTTAAGTTTTAAATATTTAACACATTTCAATTCATCAATAATTATATTTCTATATATTTCTATTACACAATTGTAGTAGGATTCATTTAAAAATTTAAATTGTTACAAAACTATAGTAAAAAAAAAAAAAAAAAAAAAAAAAAAAATGGAAAAAATTCAGCAACAAACGAAATGACACGAATGAATACTAAATGGTAACTGAATGTTTAAATTATGTATTTTAAAAATATAACACAGTCGTAAAATCCATATCATATGGATAATTATATAGGTTTAGCACTATAGTGTAAAATATAGGTATTTTATCGGTAGATCACACATTCAACCGGTCCTTAAAATTGTAGGACTTAGTAATGTTAGCACTGTTTTTCCGTATTATCGTATTATTTATTAAAAGTATAGTGAGACCACACTGCCGTTGGCAGTGTGATACCCCTCCCGTCCCGCGCCTACAACACAGATAGGACAAGTGCTTTACTGTGCGGTAGGACTGCTGGAAAAGCTCTCTCTCTCGTCTCGGAACGCTCGTCGGGTACGCTCTCGTTCGTGTGCTCGTCGGCACACGCCGCTTAATTTTATATGCTTTGTATTTGTTGGAAATAAATTTATAACATTTCAGAAGTGGGATACGCCGATTTCCGTATTAAATCGCGCGACCGATTTCCAAAACCGCGTGGTCGAACACCGTACTTGTTCACCACCATTATAGTCCCACATATTGTATACGATACGCCGATTTCCGTATTAAACCGCGCGCGACCGATTTCCAAAACCGCGTGGTCGAACACCGTACTTGTTCACCACCATTATAGTCCCACATATTGTATACGATACGCCGATTTCCGTATTAAATCGCGCGCGACCGATTTCGGAAACCTCGTGGCCGAACACCGTTTTTGTTCGCCAGCATTTTAGCACGTGCGTGAGTCGCTCATCGTTTCGTCGTGTTGTGCGAGTGCGTTATTCGATCGCCGTTTGGTCTTGTAGAACACGCGCGTGAGTCGCTCATCGTTTCGTCCGAGGTTTTGTCGCATTGTGCGAGCTCGTGGGTATCGCGTCCACCGTAACTCCCCGCCTATCTACACCGACGTAAAGACATACTTTGTGGTAATACGATATAAATCCGATATGAGTGGAAAAGAAACACAACCCTCTTCGGCCCATCAAGTACCGACCGCCCCGTCGTACAACGACCTCTTCAGTCAAGTGGCGGAATTGCAGCAGAGACTCTCGTCAATGGAGCGAAGTGCCGCCTCCTCACCGTCCGGCGCTGCCACAAATATTATCACGACCGATTATAGAGTGCTTCCTGATTTAAACCAGACCGTGTTGCCTTTCACTGGACACGAAACCAGCTCTGCAGCGGAAGACTGGATAAATACTGTCGACGGATTGGCCCGCCTGAACGAATGGCCGCTGAACTATTGTTTGCAATACATGCGATCCAATCTAACCGGCGCCGCACGCAGTTGGTATATAAGTGAAACGTTTGTAAGCTGGGAAATATTGCTCAGTAAGTTTAGAGCTGCCTTTGTACGAACGATACGGATGACAGATCGATGGCAAGAACTCAATGGCCGCGTACAAAACGCAGAAGAGCACATCATGGACTACTTTTATGATAAACTCCGAATGTGTCGAGGACTTTCACTCCCGTTCGAGGAGGTTCGTGACCATATTATTCTTGGAATACGCTCCGAGGAGATGTCGTTATACGCCATGGGCCGACCTCACGTAAATCCATCAGAATTATTGGCAGACTTACAGGACTGGGAGCGTCTATACTCCCTCAGACTTTCTCGTTTTAAATCAACCCGTATGCACACGAGAGGAAGCCTTCTCCGGGAGAATCGCCCGCCTTCCACGGCCGTCGCCGGAAACAGTCGGAGCGTGGTTACCAAGACTGATAGCGCGCCCATGAACAGGGCAGGCGGTACCGCAACGACGATTCGTCCGCCGCCACGTTGCTACAACTGTGGTATTTTTGGACATCTTGCGAATGCGTGTCCGAAACCGAGAAAACCGTGTTCCATTTGCAGTTCGACAGAACACTCGCGTGGACGATGTCCGAACGATCGATCGCGTCGTGTTACCGGTGAAGCGCTCCAACTAGGAACGGTCGCTGTGGTTCGCGATAATCCGTTTTCAAAACAAGTCAGTCTCAATGGATATGTCGTCAGTGGGTTGATAGATTCTGGAGCATCTTGTGTACTAGTACGCGAATCGGCTGCCCGAAATAGTGGTGTCCTGATACATAAGAACCGTTGTCCGTTGTATACGGTTGGCGACGTCAGTCGGCCGAGTACATCCGCTATCGGCGGAGCAGTGGCAGACATAGCTATCGACGGTGTAATGGCAGCCGATCACGAGGTATTAATAGTTCCGGACCAGACAATCCCGATCGATGTGTTGGTTGGTCGAACGTGGTTGGAATTACCTCACATTAGCTATCACAAGCAAGGTACTGACTTCGTGTTAGAGTTGAACAGCTGTCTAGATCACACCGTGCTATCTGACGATCGACCCATCGATGAGGTCAAAGAACTATATTTAGCCGAGTACAACGAACAATCCAAAAGAGACCCTATAGTCTCATCTGAAGTAAACATCGACAAATCGGTAATGGTACAAGATACGGATCGACTAATGGTTCTCATCAATCAATTCCGTGACGTATTCGCTAAGTCCGTCAGTGAATTAGGACGTACCAAGGTTCTCCAGATGGAAATAACTGAGGTGCCCGGTAGCGTTCCTGTGTGCATGAAACCATACCGAACATCACCAACCGACCGACAGAAAATTGCACGAATTCTACAAGAGTGGAGAGCTGCCGGTATAATTAGCGACTCATCGTCACCTTATGCCAGCCCGGTACTGCTGATAAATAAGGCGTCGGGTGAAAAACGATTATGCGTGGACTACCGTAAGCTTAACCAGCAAACAGTTGAACAACCGTACCCCATGCCAGATATCGATGGACAACTGAGTTCGTTGGCAGGAGGTGAGCTGTTTACCACCCTCGATCTGTCTAATGGGTTTTTACAAATCCCACTCAGTTCCGAAGCAAAAGAGAAGTCGGCGTTCGTAACGGAAGACACGACTGCAAAGTTTGAACGAATGCCATTTGGACTGAAAGGCGCACCTGGAACTTTCCAGAAGTTGATGAACTTGGTATTTAAAGAATTGAAAGCCGCTGGTGTAGTTAACATATACCTAGATGATATAATAATCCCATCCAAAACCTGGGACGACATGCTCTGCGTTCTAAAGCAAGTATTTGAGGTATTGCGATCTGCCGGCCTCACGCTGAAGCCATCCAAATGTACATTCGGAGCACAACAGTTGGAATACCTAGGTTTCCAGATTTCCAAAGGCGTCATCAGACCTGGTAAAAAGGTAGAATCAATCGCACTTTTCCCGCGACCGCAAGACGCTCATGAACTACGCCGGTTCCTGGGCCTCGCTGGATATTTTCGTCGATTCATGGTCGGATATGCTAAGGTGGCTGCCCCACTTACTGCACTCACCGGAAAGAATGTGCCATTTGTTTGGGACACCAAACACCAAGAGGCGTTTGATGATCTTAAGTCACGTCTATGTAGTGAACCAATTGTGCGCATGTACGACCCTGCGGCCCCGTTTACAGAAGTGCACACTGATGCTAGCAGTATAGCGCTATCAGGAATACTGCTACAGGGACCGAGTCGTACTGATATGCATATGATATATGCCGTCAGCAAAAAAACAACGGAGACAGAGTCCCGCTACCATTCGAGCCGCCTGGAGCTGTTTGCCGTTATATGGACGTTGAACCGCCTTCGCCCGTATCTGCTGGGCTTAAAGTTCACCGTGGTAACCGACTGTCAGTCGCTGGTCTACCTGAACATCCACAAAACAACAAAGCCACAGGTCGCTCGATGGTTTGAGGTCTTACAAGAGTTCAACTTTGATATCAAATATCGACCAGGAACGCGGATGCAACACGTCGACGCTTTGAGCCGCGTAACTAGTGAGCAGACCGAAAGAGAGTCGGTAGACACTGAAATCGCTCAGCGCTTGGATGTATTTGTCGCGCTATCAGCCGCCGACAGAATTCGATTTGCACAGCAAGTAGACGAACGTTCCAAACGGATTATCGAGCTGCTGCAGATCAGTCCGAAGAAACTCACTAAACACGACGCTGAACTGATAAAGTGTTATGAAGTAAATAACGGCGTGTTGTATAAGGTAGTGAATAAAAAATCACTGCTGGTGGTCCCGAGGCACATGAGGAAGGGAATCGTGATAGCTGCCCATGATTTTGGTGGTCATTTCGCTGTGGATAGGACAGTAACACGAATCACTAATGATTACTGGTTTCCCAACATGAGAAGATATGTCCGCCAACACATCAACATGTGTCTGGAATGTCTCACACACAAGAAACCCGCAGGGAAGAAGCCAGGACTACTTCATCCAATACCACCCGGTCGAAGACCTTTTCAAATAGTCCACGTCGATCACCTAGGACCATTTGAAACCAGCACGAGCAAAAATAGGTATTTGTTGGTCGTCGCGGACAATTTGACCAAGTATATTCACTTGTATCCATGTCGTACAACCGAGGCTGCTGGAGTGGTGCGGTTGATGGCAAAGTTCTGTGGCGATAGGGGAATTCCAGACCGCATCATCAGCGATCGAGGGTCGTGTTTTACGTCCCGTTTGTTTGTCGAGTTCTGCCGGAACAAGGGTATTAAGCACACACTCAATTCGTCACGCCACCCACAAGCTAATGGGCAGGTTGAGCGAGCCAACCGAACGATTGTGCCGATACTCAGTATGTCCACTAATGACCAAAATCGGTGGGACACGAAGGTCGCGGACGTAGAACGGATGTTGAACACGGCAGTGAATAAAACAACGAGCAAGACGCCGTACGAAACTCTTCACGGCTACCAACCCCGATTTCATGGTGGAGTCCTACTTGAGCACAGTTTGACGCGGAATGATTGGGTAGAACCCACGGAACAACAGCGTCAGGCTCGTGATAATATACTCACCCAGCAACAGCAAATGAAAAAGTTATATGACCGTCGACACTACGAGGGAGTGACGTATCAAGTGGGTGAAGTGGTGGTGATGTTGAAGCCACCTACTATAGGTGAACCGTCCAAGTTACAGAGCAAATATCGCGAACGACCTCTGCAAATACTGCGGGTGTTACCTGGTGACACGTATCATGTCGCTGAGATAACTGCAGACGGACGAGAAGTTTATGCGACAACTGCACATGTGACCCAACTCAAGTCATGGAAGATCTTGAAGGAGGATGAACCTGAACCATATGGAGAAGAGGACGAGTTTGATCCAGCCAGCGAGGCGGTGACCAACGGGAAGGACGAAGGAACACCCATCAGCGGAAACAGTGGATCAAGGCCTACGCGTACCAAGCGGGCCCCCGCTCGTTACAACGACTTCGTCATGGGGGAACAATAAGTGTTGCCCTACAGTTGTTTTTCCTCCTTAAACCAACCATATTGTTCATATATATATATATATCTACATTTATTATTTTGAATTTTTCTGTTTGCTAATTATTTTATTTTATATCCATGTGTCTGGAACTACAACGGACCAAATTTTTCCTCATTCGTTTTTTTTGTATAATTATGTTATGAAGGTATAATGTTTATATATCTCACTGGTAGCATGACCAGCTAATTTGTTATATTATTATATTATATTTCATATATTTGGCTAGATCCGAGCAGAACGAGGGCGTTCTGGTGATGCAGGAGGGCCGAGTGTTAGCACTGTTTTTCCGTATTATCGTATTATTTATTAAAAGTATAGTGAGACCACACTGCCGTTGGCAGTGTGATACCCCTCCCGTCCCGCGCCTACAACACAGATAGGACAAGTGCTTTACTGTGCGGTAGGACTGCTGGAAAAGCTCTCTCTCTCGTCTCGGAACGCTCGTCGGGTACGCTCTCGTTCGTGTGCTCGTCGGCACACGCCGCTTAATTTTATATGCTTTGTATTTGTTGGAAATAAATTTATAACAGTAATAAGAATTAAAAATTTGATTACATTAACATTTTATAACACAAATAATTTCAGTTCTATATTTAGGCCAAAAGTTGTCAAATTATTTTAAAATTTGAAATATATTAAAAAAAATATGTTTTCAATCTTTTAGTAAAAGACCATTTCTGCTGTATACAGAATGCAATTTTCACTATCATTCAATTGAAAAAAAAGACACTAATAACTAAACTAAAAATCATAAATGTCACCCCAAAGTTTAATTCATAGTGATTTCACCAAATAAATGGTTCATATTTTCTTTAAAATTAAATATACCCATCAAATAGACTTAAGGTACTGTGTATGTACCGCAGCAATAATTATTTTTACATATTTATAGTTAAAAATTAATGTAAAAACTGTCTGTTCCAACAGTCTAAAAATTGCATAAGAATTCGCTTATAAAAAAAGGTCCTAAGTCATGAATTTTGAATTATTTTAAATGTCGTAAGTCACCATATTACTTATATTTAATTTTAAGAACTTTTTGTCAACAATTAAAAATGTTTTTAAAGATAAACTTTCAAAAACAAGGTATTTTCAATCTTTTTTTCAGTTTAATAGTTATCAATTTTTTTTTTACTTTTGAAAATTATGTAACTATAGGCTATAAATATATAGTGAAAATTTCAAGTTTCAAGCCATATTATTTTTGGAGTTATGACTTGAATCTATATTCTAAATCTAATATTGAAATAACTTGAATCAATTCAGTAAAAGTGTCGTTTAAAACAAATTTCACAACTTTGACTATGTTTTTTGACAGTTTTTCTTTATGCCTGGAAGAACTATTGAGAGAAGAGAAAAATCAACGTGCAATTTGGACTATAGAGATACTGGGTGAAAATTTTAGACAAAGTTAAATGTACCAAAAATTTCCCACAAAAAAAGAGAGAGAGAGAGAGAGAGAGAGAGAGAGAGAGAAATATCATTCTAAAACCAATAGATTCTTTGAGTTACTCAGAATCTAAGATATAATACTATTTTACTTTTTATTAATATTATATATATAATACAGAATTGAACTTTTGAAAAATCAAACAAGATATAAAATAATCTTGCATTACATTTGTAGACCTGAGAAAAATAAATTTATATCAAAATTAAATTTGTTAAAACTTGATAATTATGTTTTAAATTTAATCAATTTTCAATTATCATTTATTAACAAAATTTCTCTTTTGCTGAGAACTCTTTCACTCAATGCATAATGATATTGAGCACTAGATAACTCTAATCATACATCACTAGTTATTGGTTAATGATATAAACCACAGACACATTGCATGAAGACAATGATAGTTAGGAATAAAACTAGGACTACTGGCATATGAGACGTAAAAAAACAAAATAATTGTCTCTATTGGTAAAACTTTATGTTTTAGATACAATAGATTAATATAAAATGTGATTTATTATACTAAACAAATGGTTCAATAAATCAATAAAAATTATGTATAAATAAAGTCCAAATTTAGGTAAATGATAGTTTGTTGAAACTCAATAATTTTTTTAATATTGATTTATTACAAAAAAATTAAGTTAAATTTAAATATAACTAATTAAGAAAATCAAATGATGGAACTTCATCATATTGCTGCTGCTGTTGCTGCTGTGGTTGCAGGGTTCTAGCTTGAGCAACAGGAACTTGTTGCATGCCCATCATTTGCTGTCTGTACTGTGGTTGCTTAAAAAGAATTTGTTTTATTAATTAAATATATTTTATGCTTAATGTACGCTATACATATCATAGAATAATCATACTTGTTGTAATAAATGTCTAAGACCAGGGTTGCTAGACATTACAGGTCGCATTTGCATTCTTTGCTGTGGTGCATTGTTGCCCATTATCTGTGGAGGTTGATTTCCAGGAACCATTTGTCTAGATTGTTGTTGTTGTTGTTGCTGCTGTTGCTGGATATGGAATTGTTGGGTTCTCAATTTATGTTGTTCTTCTTGTTGATGCTAAATAAAAAATATGATTAATATTAGTAATGAAAACACAATAAATACTTATTGAAAAATAATACTAGAATACTAGAACTGGGGGACGCCTAAGAATGCTAAAACATAATTAATTAACATATCCAAACTATGTTTTTATATTACAATCGAAGGGTGAAAAGTAAAGACACACACACACACACACACACACACACACACACACACACACACACACACACGAGATTTTATACATAAAAAGTATGAAAAAAAAATAAAGGTATAAGTAAATCGAACTAGTAACAATAGTAAGATTAATATCACAATAAATATAAATGATAAAATTTAATTAACTTGTAATATTATAAATATGTCATAAAGTAAATATATAAATACATATTCATAAATTCTAAAATTATTAAAGCTTCAGAAGTTATTAATAAAAATTATTATTTATCAATACTAAGTAAATAACTATAATAATTTATAATTTTTACAATTATGTAATTGAGATACAATCTAAATTATATCTCTAGTAATTATTAAATAGTGAAATTAATTTTTATGTACTTCAATTATGCTCTTGAAATATGACACATGGGAGTTATGAGATCCTTAAATCCTTTTATATTATGGTACTTTAAATACATTCAAACACTTATTTTTAATTTCAAATTGCGTCCCCCTTCTAATAATTCTTAAATTTAAGCGCTGGAAACATATCATTCAAATGCTCTTTTTAACTTAACAATTAGACCAAACACACTGAAATAGTGTACTCACTTCCAATTGTGCTTTTAATATGGTCTCTTGCATTTGAGCATGTTCCAGATTTTGTTGCATTTGGGGCACATTCATTTGATTACGTATCTATATACCATATAATACTTTATAAATATTTCTAATGCATTAAAAATAATTACTTAACATACTTCAAGCTGAGACTTCAATATGTTTTCTTGCATTTGAGCTTGTTCCAAACGTTGTTGCATTTGTGGTATATTCATTTGATGACTTTGAATCTAAATAGTATATATTAAATTCAAAAATTTAAATAAAAATTGAAAAGTTTTAATGTAATATACATTATTTTACCTCCATTTGAGACTTATATTGTAACTCTTGTTGTTGTGCTGCTTCTAATGTCTGTCGAAGTTGATGAATTTTAGCCAAATTCTGTTTTCTAGCCAATTCAATATGTTCGCTGTATTGACCTTGTGATGGACGAACACCAACATTTCCCGCAACATTAGGGCTCTGTATGTCATAAAATAGATTAAATATTCCTTTTCTTGATTGAATATTTGAATAACATAAAATTTAAAAACTAATTTACTTGAATAGGTATGTTAGGATTATTAACTGGTTGTCCTGTTGGTTGAGGGCTAGGCATCATTTGAACTGATGGATTATTAGGTACAACTTGATTTCCTGGCGGTCCGAAGTTAGAACCCATCAAATCAGCTATTGTAAAACAAATTTCAATAATAGAAAAATATCATCGAATATTTTTATAGCAATTAAGTAAATATTACCTAGATTTGACTGTGACTGATTTTGTAAAGAAGCTGTTAATGCACTATTCGGCATAAGACCAGGCATCTGATTAGATCCTGGACCTCCTGGCATATTAGGACCTGGGGGTAATTGCATTTGTCCAGGCATATTGTTTTGAGGCATACCCATTCCACCCTTAAAATAAATTATAAAGATTAGTCGTTTTAAATACAAAATACAAATTATTTTGAAATATCAAAAACTTTTTATTCTACTTTATGAATCAGTAGTATTTTGAATGAATGTTTTTAAAAGCAATGTTCTCTGAAGAAAGTTTGGGTGAGGTTAGGTCAGCTAATCGTTTATTTAATTTATAATTATTAATGATGTTAATTATAATTATAAATACAGTTTGTATAACCAAAGTAGATGTAAAAATCACATGGTTTGAATCAATTCTAAAAAATGATCAAAACGGTATGATTATACAATTTCATATCAAAAGTTAAAAAGCTTACATATAATCAAGCAAGCCCACACATTTGAAATTGTGAACCAAGATTATCATTTAAGTCAAGGTACACAGTTCTTTTTCATTTTTCAAAATAAACTTCGACTCTTTCTTAAAACATGATTCAAAAATAAAAAATAAATGTTTTTATTAAACTTATCCAACTCTATATGCTGTAGATCATTTTGTATGTTTTCACTGTCAATAAAGTGAAGAATTACAATACTTCCATTTTAGTTTTTGAGTAAAACAAAGTTTACCAACAATATTTTTTGTCAGTGACTACGTTTTTGAGAATTAGACTTCGACCAAAAATTATACTTAGTTAGTTATTGATTTCTCTGTATACTATAAGTCTCTAAAGAGCTAATTTCCTTCACTTACACTAATTTTTTCAATATTTTGGATAACTACAGCTAAATTGGATATAAAAAACCACATAAATGAGGTTTTCATTAAATTTTTTTTTAAAATTAATTAGTCAAAACTATAAAATGGAACTGGAGATGTGAAATGTTAACCAGATATCAATAACATAATGTATACAGAATAATTATCAAACAAGAATTTGAAAAAGTATGATCACTTATGGGTAAATGTTGAAAATTATCATATCTCGTATTTTAAGTATTTTTGTAACTTATACAATTTTGAACTCTTGATACCATTAAAACCTGCAATTTAATGTAACCTTACTCATATATAGTACTTAATTAAGGATATTGAAAAAATCTTAAAAATTATTAGGATAACTTTTTTTATGTGTTTGAAATTAGAATTTTAATTCCTGTATATTATACTGAAGCTTTTCTCAAAATTGTTTTACAAAATAAATTAATATAAATTATTATTTAATTTCCAATGTACCTACAATCATTATCACATCTTTTCAAGGAGCAAAGAACACCATTGATGGGAAGTGTCATTCTCTCACTGTTATTGTTTCCATAATCCACAATGGAGTTTTAATTCTATTTCATTAACTTAACGTATATGAGATAACTATAAAGGAATAGTTTCCTCAAAATCTTTTTTTTTTTTTATGTGTTGTAACAAAACATTATATTAATTTATAAACCAAATGTTTCGCATAAAATATAATAGATATTTTTGAAAATTTGAACATTCCGGTTCTTTAAAAAAATGTTTTATTCAATACCATTTAATTGGAAAGGATATCCATAGCTTAGTAATGCAATATTTGCAATTGTACAATATATAAAATATTAAACATTTAGTGATTACTAATAAGTTCAAACTTATTTGGCCTAAAAGTAACTAAAATTGATTGCATCATTGATTTATAAATAATATAAAATTGCACAAAAAATAAATATAAAATTAAATGCTGTTTAATGCATTTTAATTTTAATCATGTATACAAATAGACATATTTTATTTTCAAAACAGTGAACATATGAATGTGCATACACACTACAAAAATTATAGACATTGGGAGATATCTAAAGACAAGTTCACACTTACAGTTAGCATTTACTGAGACAAAATGAGGTATTTTCATTCATTTAAATTAACAAAAATGGAATAAAAAACCAGCACTAAAAATCCAAAAGTTTAAAATTCTTGCATATAAAAATAAAATTAAAAAATGTAATTATACTAAATTTTTTGTATCATCAATATTACTTTCATAAAATAAATTTATAACTTACTATACAATACGTTTATAATCCTAAAAAAGTTCTAAAGGCAATGAAGTTCAAGTTATAGTGATCATATTTTGGATATTACATTTATTTAAACTTGAGAATGTTTTTTTAGAAAACTGATTTTTCTTTTACATAAATCAAAATAACTTTTTAAAATTAGGGATGAATATATTTAGAAATATTTTTAGTGATGATCCATAGGCAACAACACGCACCTAGAAGAAAAATATGTGAGTGGAAAAAAAATAAGCATTAAAAAATTTTTTTTTTATTAATTTATTTCTTTTTATACAAGGGCATAAATTAAATCTCACATCAATATGTAGGTGTGGAATATATCATTTAACTGTAATAAAAATTCAAGTATCTAATAGAAACCATTCAATTTAATTATAGTTCTATTTAAATTCTAAACATTTATTTTGTTTAAAGTAAGATTAGAAAATTAAAAAAAAAAAAAATTTCACAAACAAATATGAATTTTGCTTTAAAAATAAATGAATTCATTTATGAAAATTTTTGTCATACAGCAATACTTTTAGAGAACACACTAGAACATCATATATATATATATATATCAATCATAAGTTAATATTAAAAAAAAAGTATTCATATAATTATTAATTTTTTCTAGCTTTATTGAAAAATTATAAAAACTATCATATTAATACAATTTGAAAATTAGTTTAATAATTAAGTCAGTAGTTGCATTATGTACAAACTTAACTTCTAAATATATGATGTAGATAATGTCTAATGTCCCTAAATTAAATCATACACAATACACAAATGCAAAAAATGACAAAATATTTCCAGTTTTTTTTTTTTTTTTTTTAATGAGTACATAATACTCAAGAGTGAAGTAAACCACAAATGTGTATTACATATTAAAATTAAGAATGTTTCGCGAAATTGGAAAATCATAAGTCAAGCTATATAATTGTTATTTTGTTAAATTTCATTAAAAAATTGACACTTAAAATTATTTTCTCTCGACATAAGAACTGAGTTCAATTTCATTAGGCATTCGACCAATGGTGACATCAAATCTGTCTTGAACACTATTCAAAACTTTTGCATCAGTTTCTTCACAGATGAATGTAATTGCTAATCCTTTGGTACCAAAACGTCCTGCTCTTGCAACTCTATGTAAATATGTATCTGTATCTTCTGGCATGTCATAGTTGATAACAATGTTTACACGTTCAATATCCATTCCTCGACCAAATAGATTGGTAGCGACCAATATTCTTTTTTGGAAATCTTTGAATTCTTGGTAAAATTTTAAACGATCTTGTTGAGACATACCGCCATGCATAGCAACAGATGGAAAATTTTGTTCATTCAATAGTTCTGTCAATATTACACACCGTTGAACAGATTTGACAAAAATAATAACCTGAAGCAAACATACATATATTATAGCAACTTTATGATGCATTATAATTATTATTATTTAAATAAAAAACTAAACAATAATAATCCAAATTGAGATTTACCTGATTAA
The DNA here is from genome assembly GCA_027580255.1 of Therioaphis trifolii. NCBI lineage: Eukaryota > Metazoa > Arthropoda > Insecta > Hemiptera > Aphididae > Therioaphis > Therioaphis trifolii. Next base: position 7,012,791 of record CM050409.1, on the reverse strand, counting down.
ATTCTAATTCATCCAAAAGATCAAACAATTTCTTATTTTTTTCTTTTTCAGTGAGTTTTACATAATATTGCTGGAGACCATGTAATGATAATTTGGCGTCATCGTCAACATACACTTCCAATGGTTGTTGCATGAACTTTTTGCAGACAGGTCGTATATCCTTACTAAGCGTGGCACTAAACATCATCACTTGTTTGTTGAAAGGTGTGTTTTTAAATATCTCTTGTACATCACTTCGCATGTGCAATATTTCCAACATTTTGTCACATTCGTCCAAAATGAAATGCTTCAAATTATTCAGAACCAATTTCTTTTTCCGGATCAGTTCTAAAATACGACCAGGAGTTCCGACAACTACATGGGGCTTGTTGTTCTTGAGTGTATCTTCATCTTTAGTGATGGGTACGCCACCAAAGAACACACTGACCTTGACGGCTGGCAAATATTTAGTAAAACGTTCAAATTCTTTACTGATCTGGAAAGCTAATTCTCTGGTGTGGCACAATACTAAAGCATAAACTTCACTCTCGTAAACTTCCAATTGTTGTAAAGTGGATAGAACGAATACAGCCGTTTTACCCATACCAGACTTGGCTTGGCATAAAATATCCATGCCCAACATAGCTTGAGGAATACATTCATGTTGAACTTCAGATGGATGTTCAAAACCACAATCAACAATTGCTCTCAATATTTCAGGTTTCAACAGGAAATCACGAAAACCCGAACTGTGTATGGACACATAATTACCCTTAACTTCTTTTTTTGCTTGCTTTTTGTCATCGTTCTCAACTGTTTCGTTTTGTTCATCTTCCTCGTAATCCAAAAGATCATCGGCATCTGCCATGGTGTATGTTATATGACTGTGGGAAACGTTACAAACGTAACTAAATCGTTAACAGAGTAATTGTTAACGTAAAAACTAACTTAACACAAAAAATAACTAATAAGTCGGAACATTAATCGGTAAAACGACGCGTGTTTATATGGTTTTATACAACAGACATTTTAGATCGGCGTTTATGATCAGTGCATGCATATTGAGGGAATGTAAACAATAATTTAGCAATACCAACATAAATAAACGATAAAACATTGTATTATACAAGGAAGATATCTTCTAAGACCATGGTATCGTACATAGAGTAATAACCTCAAAAAGATATTGTTTTGCAGTGCGCTGTATGAATCATAGATGGCAGTAAAAAAAATGATAATAAATTAAAATAAATAATTAATGATAAAAACAAAAACTAAAGGGGCCTACAGAGTGCAGGCTACAGGACATGTGTAAGTGTAACTGTAACTGTAACATGTGTTCAGTTTTTGATTCAAACTTGAGTGAACATGTCTATAGTCTAGACATTCAGCAAGTCTTAACCTATGTATGCAAAAACAAAAACTTAAGGATTGTTTAGTCCCAGGCGTGGCATGATGTAACTGGTCTCGCTTGATTTTTCGGATTGGAGACCACGAGAATTAACGACCACGCGTACGTTGTAGCGGTCTACACAGGTTCAAACTTAACTGAGTAGTGTGTAGCAGATTTCATGCTCCAACTTACCTGGATACATACACCTTCAGTTAAGTTAGAACTGAAGAGTGAAGTGTGTAAACCGCTTAAGAAGAATATTCATTATTCATGATATTTTGTTAATTATGAATTAGTGAACATACCCGATTGTAACAAATAAAATTATTTGTAACTGTTCAAATTACAAAACAACATTTATAATTAAAAAAAACGAATATTTGTATGAATTAGTCAAAATACCTTATGCATAGGTACTAACGACTATTAACTCTTTGGAATTACTTAACATAGTCAACCAAATATTTTATTTGCATTTAAAAAAATAGTGAAAAATCAGAAAGATAAATTAAGTACTTAGATT